>VZRN01001754.1:7881-20645 GCA_013397935.1 Dasyornis broadbenti
TTTTTTTTTTTTTCTGTTAACTTCCTGAAAGTTTATCAGCTTTGAATGAAAGAGTAATTGAACTGAACTAAACTGAAATGAGAAAATAATTTTGTTGCATTTGCATAATGGGAAGAGCTGTCCCAGGAAGACCAGTTGCTTCAAAAAAACTCTGGGTCCAGGTGCTTAGTCAGTGATATCTCCCAGTTTAATAGTTTGGCTCTGCACAGAAAAAAGTAAGACTTCTTGAAAAGATGAAGTGTATGCATACTGGACTCTTCACCACTGTTTTTGAAAGTTCCCAAATATTTCACATACACAAGTGCAGAAGAAGCAATGGCTAATCATACTGTGGTATTACAATTATTTTGTATTTGACCAAAAAAAAATTAATAGAGACTACCAAATTGATGTAGGCCTTTCACTGCTTCATATTTCCGTACATTTATTTGAATAATCAAGGGAAAATACATCTGATCAATTTTAAAAATAATTTTTATACTATACATTTTCATTAAATGCAAATTCTGATTTCTCAGTTCTTGCATTTGTAAATACTAGTTTAAGTAAGATATCAAATTAGAAAACATATATGCAATTATTTCTCAGATAAAAGTGTTCTAGGACCAAAACCTTGGAATGAAATGTTTTTATAAATGCACTGTACAACTTTCACAGTTCCTAAACTTTAACCAAAATGTGAGGATTTATGTAAGCAAAAGAAAAACTAAAGAAAATGTGTACTTCTCTATCTACCAGAGATAGCTCCCTAATAACCTATAATACCTAAAGAGATTCCCACTTGAGTTATTTACCAGTACAGCAGGTTTCTTGGTATGTAGCTATCTCATGACCATCGAGTAGCCTCAGTTCCTCATGCTCAGTTATTTAATTTTACACTTTATTCCCAATTCTCCTCCTCTATCTCAGCAATTTACCGCAATACCACCAGATTTTTTTTTTACCTGGTCATTACCAAAAATAAAACAACAGACTAATCTCAAATTGCCCTGTGGGATCGTCTAACTGGTGACTTTTCTAACCAGACAGTCTCTCCCATAAACAAAACTCACTGCTCTTTTCCCATGAGCTGGTTTCTCATATGAAGCCCCATCTAAACTACTTTATAATGACTCATGTAGAATGCTGTAAAAGCCTGGCTGAAATAAAAATAGGTTTGATCTCCTGCATTTCTTTGCCTACAGAGTAAGTTATCAAAAAAGATATCACATAACTGGTAGTAACCATTTTTGAGAAACTGTGTTCCATTTTAACTCAAGACATTTGGCCATCAATTATCCTGGCCTGCCCTCTCTTTGTGCTTCCTTCTCCTGGCCCTCTTCCTCTGTGGTTCAGACTTACATTAAAATAGTGGATGCAAGTACCAAGCCTTGAGTGACAGACACTATTTGTAATAAAACACCTCCTGCCACACTGACTACAGCAAGGTCACTCATTTTTCTCAGTTAAAGGACAACAAGTGCTATAATTTGATCAGATAACAAGGAAACTGGTTCACCAAATGGACATTCTGGTATTTCTAACCATCTTAGATACCTGTCTAAAACTCTGCTTTGACAGCTTTCTGACCGGCCTTAAAAATGGGGGGTTTTGTTTGTTTTATGCCTCTCAATTTCCAGATAATCCAAATTAAACATAGAGGGAACACACCACCTCCTGCATGCCTACATGTAAGGACAGATGTGAGCAAAGATGCAGAAAAAATTAGTCCCAGCAGTGAATATGGATTTGTTTCCCAAGTAGAAAGGAATTCACAGCTTCAAATAGATGAATGAAATTAAATAATGATAAAAAATAATCCTCCTAGTCAAAATATTTTTTTTTATCAAACAAACAGATGGAATTGTAAGGAAGAAACAAAACTCTCATTTTAAGTCTCAAAACCAAAATAGCTTCTGTTGTCTTTGATCTGATTCAAGTTGTATTAAAGGTCAATGAACACTGGAACAAATATTGCTAATTCTGTACTCAATGGATAAAAAGAAAGAGGAAGGTTTGGCTTTATTGTCCATAACACATCACACAATGAGCTCACCAAAGTTACCAGCTGGGGCCTCGCAAACCACATTGACCAAATAAGGCAAAAGGCTTCGTGCCTGGAATCATTTCCCAGTTACCTCACTCGGCTTCTGCTCGCCTTGCTACAATAATTGGAGAGGTCATTTCTTCAGACTCAGATGGAGTAAATCAACAGGCTGTCCAATGCAAAGCTGGGTTTGTGTAGTCTCTGGAGAGAACTCAGCTTTATTTAAACTGAGTGTGTACAGAAAAGGAATAACTGAAATATGTGCAATAAAAACAGAAGAGCGAGTAGTATAAATCAAGAAGAGCAAGTGATGGAGATTTGTATATTGCTGGTTTGATTACAAACACTAATGTTTTATGGGGAATGTTTCTCAGATTAGTTGGGTACCTTCAGGTTTTTGAAGTGCATGTGAAGAACTGGTCTTTAATGTTATTCTTGTGATGTTCCAAAAACACTTGAACTTTGCACTCTGAGTTTATAGTGTCCTTGTATTTAAAATACAGCTTTGTAACATCAACAGGATATATTTTATCCTCCATATTCTCTTTGTTTCCTGTGACCATATTTTTTGCCTAAACTCATTATAGTTTTGAAGAAAAGACGAAATATTCTCATTCTCTATATTAAAAACAACTATAGGATATTTATCATGGTAGCAAAAATCTTGTGAAGTTATTTATTATTAAAATAAAATAGTGATTCTCATAATTTATAACATTTTCTCCCGTTTTCCCTTGGGGCGGGATGCAGCTTACTTGTATTTATCTGACACTGAATTTTATCTTGTGTTATAGAAAAGAAAGGAAAAAAGCACAGAAAGTACTTTTAAGTGGTCTCTCCCATAATCTTCTCCCCAGCAAAATCTGACAGTAGTACCTAATATAATTTCCTGTTATGTGTATTGGTAACAAAACTACCTAATAATATTTTTCTTCCACGAAACTTGGAAACACAGCTTAACAGGATACTAAAATTTATAATTTCAAAGTCCAATTAGAGGACAGAGTCCAAAACCCAACAGCTGTTTGCATTTCTAGCTACTGCTAACATTGTCAGTGCTAAAGGCATACTGGTCTCAGGCTTCTATAGCTAATCTCTTTAAATGTTTGTCCATAAGATGTTATGATGCAAATTAATTATGAAGTGACAGCTTTAGAAATATAGATGTTATATATAGTTATATAACATAACTATCAGCTATCCTGTGGAGTTTGCACCATCCACAGAATCACAAAATCACAGAATATGCTGAGTTGGAAGGAACCCACAGGGATCATCAAGCTCCTGGCCCTGCACAGCACCTGCATTATCCAAATGCTTGAACTCTGCCAGGCTTGGTGCTGTGACCACTTCCCTGGGGAGCCTGTTCCAGTGTCCAACCACCCTCTGGTGAAACCTTTTTATAATATCCAACCTAAACCTCCCCTGACTGAGCTTCAGACCATTCCCTTGAGTCCTGTCACTGGTCACCACAGAGATCAGTGGCTTCCCCCGATGAGGCAGCTGCAGACCATGATGAGATCCCCCCCAGTCTCCCCTTCTCCAGGCTGAACAGAGTAAGTGATCTCTGTGTCTCCTTGTATGGCTTCCCCTCCAGACCCTTTGCCACCTTCATAGCCATCCTTTGGCACTCTCTAATAGTTTCATGTCTTTCTTCTAGTGTGGTACCCAAAATTGCCCCCAGCACTCGTGGTGAGGCCGCTGCAGTGCAGGGCAAAGTGGGACAATCCCCTCCCTTGCCTGGCTGGCGATGCTGTGCCTGATGCCCCCAGCACACGCTTGACCCTCCTGGCTGCCAGGGCACTGTGGCCTCATGTTCAACTTGTCATTGTCCAGGGCCCCCAGATCTCCTTCTGCAGTGCTCCTCTCCAGCGTCTCATTCCCCAATCTGTCTATACATCCAGGGCTGCCCCATCCCAGGTGCAGAATCTGGCAATTTTTCTTGTTGAACTTCCTACGGTTGGTGACTGCACAGTCCTCTAATTTGTCAAAGTCTCTCTGCAGAGCCTCCCTGTCTTTGAGGGAGTCAACAGCTCCTTCCAGTTTTGTATAATCTGCAAACTTGCTTAGTATCCCTTCCAGTTCTGTGTCCAAGTCATTAATGAAGATGTTGAAGGGCACAGGACCAAGGATGGAGCCCTGTGGAGCCCCAATAGTGACAGGTCACCAGTCTGATGTCACACCATTCACTATAACCCTTTGTGCCCAATCCATGAGCCAACTCTAATCCACAGCATGATGTGTTTATTCAGCTGAATGCTGGACATTTTGTCAAGAAGGATCCTGCGACAGTATGGAAAGATGACATCAACTGGCTTCCCTCAATCAGCTGGGTGGGCTAGCTTCCCATAAAAGGAAATCAGGTTTGACAAGCAGGACTTTTCCCTCATGAACCCGTGCTGGCTGTTACCAATGTCTGCACTGTCTTTCAGCTTTTACAATACCTCCCAGAATAATCTTCTCCATAACTTTACCAGATATTGAAGTCAAACTAACAGGCCTGTGGTTTCCAGGGTCCTCCTTCTTGACCTTTTTGAAAACTGAGACAACTTTTGCCAGCTACCTGTCAGCTGGGACATCTCCGGCTTCTCTTCAGAGAGTAACATGTACACAGAAATGTTTAGGGGTTTTGGGCAGGAGAGGGATGACAGAGAAACAGAAACAAGTTTGGATTAGATATGAATATAGTTCTACACGCTGTTGTAGATTAACACTACAGGGAAAAAACAGCTCACACCTGGTAGGATCCACTCAGCTGATGTGTCTAGCAATGACCACAAACAAAAAGTGACATTCTCAGTGTTCTGTGAAACTTGCTCATGAAATCCAAACAACAACATCTGTATCTTTAGTTTGACTATCAGCACAGACCATCCCACAGGAGCTCTAAGAGCCAAATCTCTGTGCAAACCTTCATTAACTGCAGATAAATAAACAGCAAGCTCAACTCATTCCATAAGAGTTCATAAATGCTCAAGGGCTGACCCCCATGAGCCAAAGTCAGGGTAAGCAATCTGACCATATTCTCTACCAATAATGAGTTCCACAAAGCCCAAATTTCTACTCTATTTCATCCAGGTCTCATTATTCCTAGATCATACTTTGCTATTTTGTAATTACTATAAAAACAATACTGAATGTAATTAAGCTCTGACTTATTTGTGTTGATACCATTTAGTTAAAGGCCAACTGTAATTGCTTCCACTGATAAAAATCAATTCAAAGGCGAATGTACCACACTCGGTTATGACGGCATTCTGAATCTCTCATTTCTGAGTCTGGCAGTTGAACGCCATGTTCAGTGCTAGAAAATTGGAGTTTGTTTGACATTTTATAAAACAATGACCTGGGAGAGCTCTCTATAGGGTATCCAAGTGTCAAGCCAAGTATCCTGGACTCTCCAAAACACACAGCACTGTATGATGAAGAGTTAATTGAATAAGAGTTGGTTGAGCCAACTCCCTCCTGAACTCACTCCGTACATTGTAGTGTGACCATAGACAAGTCAAAGTAGCAACTGTAAGAGGAGCAAATGCACATATTTCATATGGAAGAGATAGGGAAAAGAAACCAGCCATTGTGATATACCAAACAGAGAGGACTCAACCTGTTCTGTAGTGCCCTGCCTTTAATGTTCTTGATGATACAAAAAACAAAGGAGTCATCTTCAATTGGATCATTATGCATGTGCTGACATCTACTGAGTTATATATTCAAAGAAAACCTGAGTGTCTTACAGACTTCTGCAGAGAGCCCTGTGAACCGCCTATGGATTGTCTCTGTCATCCAGAAGACAGCCAATAGTATGGTGGGTTAAGCTTTCAAATAGGGTGCTCTGAAGAGAAGAATGATATCCCTTAAACTATGAGAATATGAAATGAAACAGTACTACAAAGAACTGAATGACACGACTAAAACCTACTGAAAACTAAAAATAATTTTGTGCTAAGATTAAATTCTGATTCATGCAGCATGGCAAATAAACTCTCAGCCCTGCACCTCACAGCAGCATAGGGGTGGGACAACAGAAGAATGTCGTTGTACACAAAAACATATCAAGTGAAAGGGTAAAGAACGCCCATTTCAGAGAAATCTGACCTCAAGTTCACAGTAAAAATTCTTCACAAACATCTGCTTAGTTCCTGTGTGGAAGTAGTCCCATATGTTTGCTACACATTCACAATAGCAGTACAAGAATTATAAACCTTTGGTGTCTCTTTCAAATAGCTCTGTTCTTCGGAGTTTCTTTGAGTACAGCACAAGCACAACCTCACCTGCAACACCAGAGAGCTTTTTTTTGTACTCATTTAACTTTACAAATGGAAGTTTTTCAAGAAAATTTTATAAGCATTAATATAAGATGCAAAAGACTGCAGAACTAGTATATTTATGGAAACAGAAGGAACTGTTACTAACCATACCTCTAAATGACTACCACAGCCTCTATGCATATCTCAGAGACTATGATCAAAGCAGTCACTGATAGCCACTTAAGAATTCAGGAACAGACTGAAAATAGCTCTTCTAGACTAACAGTTCATTCCAGTATATTTTTCACCAATATATCTGATTTCCTGAGCTGACTACTGAACTCCGGTATAGACAACCTGCATTGTTTCTCTCACACAGATATAACACTTAACACCAAAGAACTGGATGAAATTACCAACTGGAGAACTTCCACCGTGGGAAAATCTATGGAGAATATTAAGATGAATACTCTGGCAAAATGAACATGAACCACTGCAATGCATCAGCCATGTAAAGACAAAAGGGAAAGCAGAGGCAGAGATTATGCTTAAACTGATTTCTGTCTTTATGCAATGTCCTGCTTGAGGGACGCAGAGCAGCTGCTTGAATCCTCTCTGTGGTTCTGGGTTAACCCAAGACGCAGCATAATGTAAATGCAGACATCAGAAGATGAACACAATGCCAGATGGTAGGAATGTGCAACAGTAGCAAGAGCTGTGCCCTACGCATATTATCAGTCTTTAAAAAGACCATTTCTAAACCGTCTCCTCCTCTGAAGTAAAGAACTTAGTGTAATTTACTAACATTAATGAGGATGGCACCAAGTCTGTCAGAATAGAAAATGCCTGTTTTCAGTCCACCCTTCAAAACACACTGATAAACTCAAATAAACAGGAAATGAAAAACAACCTGAGCCACTTACTTTTGCTGCTCCTATTTGCTCTTTTCGAAACTTCTCCAGTGGTGCTATTAGCACATCATTAGCATTCTGGATCTGCAAAGTTAAACATATCTTTTTAATACAGAGTATTTGCAGAAAGTGGAGTCACTGTAACTCTGTCAATGCAAGACTAAAAAATGCATGTCCGAAACAGTCTGGTAAGAGCATATTGGGTAGAAGGCAAATAATTATGTTTTCTTTACACAAAGCATATAACACACATGTATCCTTGTCTAATACAGAACATTTTTATGTATAACTAAATCAATTGTAATGAAAGATGCAGTAATTTCCTCTCCAATATGTAGAAGGTTTTCTAGTACTTTACTTCCATTTCTTGCATCTTGCCTAAAATGAGAATAGAAAACAAAAACTTTCAGGAACACGTTTTGGCAGAACAAAGAAGACAAACACACGAGTACTGACAGCACTGGCTAAAAAAGTCTTTGTTTATGGAATCTGAAACTTTCACAGCTGAATCTTTTCAGCTATCTCTTTAGATTACATACCTAGTTACACTGAACAGAAGAGTGATGCAGAGAACTCTAAAAAGATAAGTAAGTAATTAAAAAAATACTCTAGGATTGGGTTCCTTCATTTTTCTAATTTTTAAACTAATTTGAGATGTCCTGCAGCTATTTTTATCCCTTTAACCTAAACCAGAGTTCTTAATGAAACACAGTTTTCCCCTCATGGCCTCTGTTTATTTAGTGTAAATCCAGTCCTGGGAACCCCTCCCTGAAACCCATTCCCAGCACTGACCACCCAAAGCAGTCCCTAGTCACTTGGGACTGGAAACACACATGCAGCAGGATACAAATGGCAGCCAAGCCATCATGCCACTCACCAAGGAAAGGTAGCAAAATTTCCCCATGTGCCTTTTAGGGACAGGAAGAATAACCAATTAAATTGACTTTACCAATGAAAACCAGAGAAACTAAAAACTGTCAACATATCAGAAATAAAGCACAATAAAACACATTACACTATCCTATTATACTGACTACAGGCAAAACTCTGGGTTTTCTGTACAAATAGCTTTTTTTCTTCTCACCCAGTCCAGTCTTTACCAATACTCATCATTTGGGCTTTGGCAGGTTTAGAGATATGGGCAAAGCTAACATGTACCTAAGCCAAATGTGAATGAATACAGTTCTTGTGGTTCTTTCATAACAATAATTGATAAGTTACATTGTCAGTTGAGCACAAAAACTTCCCAATGGCTATAATAAAAACTACATAGAATAAACCCATTGGAAAAAACCCCACATTTTCTTTCTTCCCAAACACAACATTACAATTCAAAAGACCACAGAATCACCATATCTCTTAGCAGGGCAAAGTTTTAGGAGAAGCTGAGACTCTCTTTGACACCCTTATGAAGTGAAGTCCAAGACAGCAAAAGCAACACTGGAATGCTCAGTGACACCATGATCAAAATATACTACATTTAAAAACAAAAACCAGGCACAGAGGATGAGGAGGAGTGTTTTCATTGCATTCAACATCCTCCATCAGTTCCACTGGACCAGACTACAAAGCTACATTACTCTCCAAGTGGACACTTCCCAATAATATATAGATTTTTAGCTGTCATCCAGCAATCTAACTGGGACTCAACACTTACAAGGCAAAGTACATGCACTTAGTAAAAGATAATTTCAATCCCAAGGATCACTAAAGCAGATTAACAGCACTGCAAAACTTAAATGGCTTGCCCACAACCAAGCAAAATTGCAGTGCATATGCCTGGAAGCAGCAGCTGGAAGTTTTGATAGCTTACAGAGCATGTACATGGCTTTTAGCAACACACAGAGAAATCACAAATGATTGCCAGAGTCTGGTACGGAAATGTGGATGCAATTTTTTTTTCACATCCGAAACTAAGTTTTTTAGAAAAAACCCCACCTTTCAGATTCATTGCTAAATATGTCACAGTTCAATTAAGGGACACATATGTATATTATTAAATAGTTACTACTGATACCAGCAATCACTACTAGTCCTGTTGCTAGTCACTGCCAGTCAAACTAACCCCATGTGGAGCCAAATGGGCCCTCCCTTCACTCAATGCTGCCACGGTCATGCAGCCTCCATGCCACACCAGGAGACCTCACTGCACATATTGTCCTCTTGGCAGTGTTAAAGGGGCTGAAACACAATGCCTCCCCATCTCACTCAAAGCTGCTGCAAAGCAAATGAAGTATCTTGGAAAAAAAGAATCCTGCTTCAAACACCATGGAAGAGCACACACATAGGAAGCATATGGAACTGAGAGGATTCATCTGAGAAGTCAGTGGCTTTGCTGGGCTGAAGCACAATGCTATTACTCCCACACTTATACGTGAACTGGGAATGGAAAGCAGGCATTGCCAAGCTTTTATCTAGATGGGGTCTGTGCCTCTGAAGAGATCTGCTGAGCCACATCAACAGAACATACTGCAAGCTCATCCCTGGGCTGAAAGGTTTTACTGACAAAGGCCCTGTTGTGACAAATCATCTACCAGCAAAATTAGGAACTATGTGAGAAATAGGCTTTGGTTTTGGGGAGGGAGAATGTGGCAGCAAAGGACCAAAGAAAATCCCAGCAGATGCATTTCAACAGCCACTATTACAAGGTGCAGAATGCTCCACTGGAAAAGATGGCCATTAATTTCCACCAGGTTGTGCCTAGCTTTTGGAAACTGAAAATTATAGAGAAAGAATAAATTTTGCCTTACACATTCACTTATTAATTTCCTTTCTTTGTCAATTACTGTCACTGCAACTATCTTACAGTTTCCTTAACGGTTACAAATCGCCACACAGCCCACCCCCCCACATACTCTTCTGCTTCCCCTTCAAAGTAGCAATCTAATACTCCCACAACCATTTCTGTGGAAATCTGATTGCTTTAGATAATCTGAAATTTTCACTGTGTGGTCTTAATAGCATAACTTTTTTCCTGCCAAGATGATAATCCCTCTCCTACTCAATTACTGTGTGAGGTTGAAATCAGGGATACTTGGAACAAGCAAACTGTCAAAAAGACTGTAACAGTTTTTGTAAACCGCAATTTCAGAAATCCATGTTGTATTTAAAATATAGATCTTATCCTTCCAAGCTTATTCAGATTAGTCACACCTTTAGAGAAGTTACTTTTTCTTGATCCAATAGTTACTCAATGTTACACAGCTCCAGTGCTCAGCATGGTTAATACGTGGCAGTCAATTGAATTATGTGATTGTTTCTCTTATTTGGCAACAGCAATGGTCTTCCTCCACAAAAAAACAAAAAAAAAAAAAAAAACAAAAAAAAAACAAAAAAAAAACAAAAAAAAAACAAAAAAAAAACAAAAAAAAAACAAAAAAAAAACAAAAAAAAAACAAAAAAAAAACAAAAAAAAAACAAAAAAAAAAAAAAAAACAAAACAAAAAAAAACCAACGAAAAAACCAACAAAAAACCCCCCACAATTTTAATTTAGTGACATTTCATTAGTCTTTTTTTAAATTAAGATGCTAGACAAGTATTAGCAGACATAACACATGAGTATTACTTTGACAATTGAGAGACCTGTATTAGATACACTAATAAAGAAACAGATTTTTCTATAGTAAAAAACTTAATCAGATTTTTATCTTTGGTATATATAATTCCACTTAGTTATAGTTAACTCTACCTGTTGATAAAAGCACCATTGAAGTAAGTACCACTAAAATCATCCAGAACTTGTACAATATATTTGAAAAATAAACATTTAAAAGTTTAAAATAGTTTTTCTAAGGCAGTCTGGACAACTTATGAGTTTGGCTGTTGTTTGCATAACTGCAACATTTCAATACACTCTGGTAGCCTTTGAGGCAACATGGTGAAGCCACTTAAGCTGTCTTTTCTGATTCACGTTCATCCACTTTTCCAATCTACCCTTGTTTCCTCCAGAATTTAGCTGTGAAATTGGATTTATGCACCAATACTGAGATTAAACTGTGGTTTTCGCACTCCATATCTATACCTGGAGACATTTCAGGCTAGCAATTTTTTAAAACTTTTCTTTTTTTACTAAAACTTTCAGTCAGTAGAATGAAGAACATTAAGAGAATCTTAATTATTATACAATGTTAGAAAAGGAAGAATAATTTTATTGCAAACATATCTGAACATTTCCATTTCTAGATTTTCTTAAATTCAAGTCAACATTATGAGTTTTCTAATTAGTTTTCTAATTTTTCTGAATTTGGGAGAGTGAATGATATACAGCCTGTACATGCAGATTCTTCTTCTTCTTTTACTTAAACTGGAAGAGGAAAGATAAAGATTTACATGCAAAGAGGGCAGGTTTAGATTAGATATTAGAAGGAAATTCTTTACTGTGAGGGTGGAGAGACACTGGAGTAGGTTGCCCAGAGAAGTTGTGGATGCTGCATCACTGGGAGTGTTCAAGGCCAGGCTGGATGGGGCACTAAGCAACCTGGTCTAGTGGAAGGTGTCCCTGACCATGGTAGGGAGTTGGATGATCTTTAAGGTCCCTTCCAAGCCAAAACAATCTAGAATTCTACTTTGGTAGAACCAGTGGATATAAACACAAATTTGCCTAAAATCATCGATGCAGCGGCTAATTCATTTTAAAATACTAACAATATAGACACAGAGATTTTAAGCCCTGAATAATTTTACAGGCTTCTATGTCACCTTAGTATCTACAATGCTGAACTGCAGTAACAAGAACAGACAATACCTTTTGGGCTTTGTACTTTCATTTGTAGGAATAAGGACTAGGTAGGTCACAGAAAAACCTGAGCTTTCAGTTTTACCAATTGCCAGAAGAAGATGACAACATTAAGTGAGGCACATTTGCAGTGACAGAATTACAAATTATATTAAACTTATTTGAATGATAGAAAAACATTAACTATGAAAAACTTTTATAGTGTATCTCAGAAATACATTTTTTGTTCCAAATGATCACACTTGCACATGGTAAATAAAACCCATTTCCCTGAAATACTGTATGACTCACAAATTCCAAATGCTGACAAATACTAGCTTGCTTCATGCCAGTATTAGGCTTCTGGAAAACACATTAAATTAATTCAAAGGGGGCAACAAATCTCATAGCTAATATATGCATAGTAATGCATTTATATTTTAGAAAAATATTGCTCTACTAGACAAAAAGACATAATTTAATTTTAAATCTTTCCCACAATTCCTAAAAGTTCCTAACATCTAATCAAAAAAACATTTCTTTCAGTCTGAGGCCTGTACCAACAGCTCCTAATCAATACAACTTCATTGCATGCTACAAAGAATATAAACATGCCATGATAAAACACTAGTCATGTATTTAAGTCCATAGTTTCTATTTTAAAAGTTATGAAGTGTAAATATTACACAAAGTTAATATTGTAAATTTCAGTGCCTGTAACTACTTGACCTTAGCAAGACAAATATTTTTACAGCTTTGTACAGAAAACTCTACACAGACAAATCACATACTTAGAAAACAAAAACAAATAATACTTGAAGTTTATCTTAATCCCTCTCACCTTTACAAAAAAAAAAAAAAA
>VZRN01001754.1:20651-39676 GCA_013397935.1 Dasyornis broadbenti
TAAAAAAAAAAAAAAAAAAAAAAAAAAAAATTAAAATTACATCAAGCAATATCCACACTTGGGTTAATTTCCTAAATATATCACTAACCAGTGCCACTTATTTAAAGTAAAGCTGATGTTAAAGGAGACTCAGAAGACTACGAAGTTCTAACTACATACGATTAACGACACAAAGGTTGGACACCTCCAAGTACAATGTGTAATGCAACATTCAGCTTCTTACCAAAACCTAAAGCTGTATCAAGTGGTATTAATACATTGCCACAAGGGGATGCCCATAAATCACATGCTAGTCAAGGCTGGGAGTAGTTATGAGTCAAAGAATGGTTTGGGTTGGAAGGGACTTTAAAGATCATCAGATTCCACCCCCTGTCATGGGCAGCAGTGCTTTCCACCAGACCAGCTTTTTTCCCAAGTTTTTTCAAGAGAACTTTCATTTTCTATATTGCATAGTTTATGTTTAAAAATAAATTACTGTAGTGCCAAACCTGAAGTGAGTGTTTCTTAAAATACTAAAAAATTACACAAGAGAATATGCACAAAGGCTGCCTTTAGCACAGAAAGGCCAGTCGCCTTATGGAGTCCTCACAAAACATTAGAGGAAGAACAGAACTCATCTGAAGAAAAATGGAAAAATTTCAGATGTTAGGTCTTCTCAAGGAGCTTCTTCCTTTTTACTGATTACAGACCACGCAGATGAAAAAAGCAGCCAACCTTGGAAAAAGTTAGTCTTCATAAAGAATCTGACTCAGATTCTACCATCAGCTTTTCAAACATGACACATATTCTAAATGAATATATGGTGCAAATATACATAGAAAAAATATGGTATGTACATATAATATTTTACAATTAACATTTCAAACATAATGTCAGATCACTGATAGTCTGAGCTGGAAGGGAGCCACAAGGATCATCAAGTTCAGCTCTTAAGAGAATGGCCCATCCAGGGACTGACCCCCCAGCCTGGTGGTATCAACACCAAGCTCTGACCAACTGAGCCAATCTTCAGGGACTTGTGTATCTTGACTTTGCAACTACTTGGTGCAGGTCTTGGTAAATGAAGGCTTCCTGATACATTTTCCCATCGGAATATCTAATTATGGGTGAGTGGATACACTAGATTTGAAAGCTCCATCTTTCCAAGTATTTGCCATCAGATTCTTTCTTTTGTCACTTTCAGAAGTATTTACTATTCCATAAATAGTAAGTTACAGAGGGATTAAGTAAGATAGGGGTTTCATTTGAAGCACCAATATTTCAGAGACAAATGTCTCATGGATATAAGGGTCAATCTTTTTATCTGTGTCCTATAATGAGGATGTAGTACCTTAACACTTGAGTATCAACTCCAAGCCTCCTCCCATCAATCCTTCTTTTCTATTTCCAGGCTATGGAAAACTGATAAAGTTACACAAGTACAGATACTGTATCCACTTCTGTAGGAACCAGGAGAAGATGCTGAACTTCCCCTACATCTGGGAAATGAGGCTCATCTGAAGGTTCTTCTTTAAAGTTCATCTGCAAAGAAACCGGTTCTGTACCCATTTTTTTTTTTTTTTTTTTTTGAGTGACAGAATCATAGAATGGTTTGGGTTGGAAGGGGTCTCTAAGATGATCTAGTTATAACTCCTCTGCCATGGGCAGAGATGCCATCCACAAGACCAGGTTGCTCAAAGCCCCATCCATCCTGGCTTTGAATACTTCCAGGGATGAGGCATCCCCCAGCTTCCCTGGGCAACTTGTTCCAGTGCCTCATCACCCTTACAGTAAAGAATTTCCTTCTAATATCTAATCTAAACCTACCCTCTTTCAGTTTAAAATCATTCCCCCTTGTCCTATCACTACAGGAAGGTTGCTAGAAGATCCCCCCAAAGTCTTCTCTTCTCCAGGCTGAACAACCCTTGGAAAGAGGAAAGATCTACTAGAAAGCACACAGTCTCATTTGTGGAGAACTAAATTTAATCTTGAAAAGTAGATACTGTTAAGACCTTAAGATCTGAGATAGTTTGATATACTTTTTGATGGAATTCTGACAATCCCATATCCTGATGAAAACCAGATTTTCCAGTGGAGCTCAAAACTTTCTGGCACAGAAAACTGACAACGGGTACTGCAGGAGAGAGTGATCCTATCATTGTCAGAGCTCTCCACTTCCATAGTCAGTTTTGCCTTAAGTCCACCCATGCACGACTCCAGGACTCCCCTTTGCTAGAGACACTGGCCCACCACTCGTGTGCTTTGTTCTAACCCTCTGCCCATGAAGCTTTCCTTCTTCGGGATACTGTGAATGGTAGCAAGAGACCTCCAACTCTGAAGTTTATTTCCCTGATATATTCAAATCCCACAACAATGAGCCAAGCATTTGATCTGACCCACTGTCCTTCCTGTGACTTGATGATTAATTGCGGTGACATTCCAGAAATTTAAAACGAAAAAGACAAAAGAAAAAATTCCAAGAGGTGCAAGCTGATGAACTAGAAACTGAAGAAGGGAAAAAATATTTAAATGTTACTTTTAAAGTCAGAAGTTCAGTTCTTTTAAACTCTTCCATTCAAGCAAGCTATTGCAGAAATTCGTATTACTATACAAACTGTAAGACAGCACACTTTTCACACAAATAGACCCACATATTTTCATAGTTTTTTTCACTCTCCTCTTCCAGAGTGAATAAGACCCTTCACAAAGTTAACAGCCCACCAACATTAATTTGAACTCTGCTTTTTTCTCCACCAGTCTCCTGCACAGGTAAGCTACAGGACAAGCGATGCAGAGAGTATCACACCAATTAGAAATGAGACTAGTACTAACAGAAATTACATTATCAAGCTGAGAAGGAAAAGAAACACTTCATTATTCTTGAAAGAATGTTTAGCATCAGGACTGTACTTGTACCCTTTTGTGTGCTAATGGTACAAAGAAAAACAAAGAACTTCACAGAGGGAAGCTAATTCAAGAATTACTCCCAGAATTGCACTTGAAGGGGAAAAGAAATAAAAATAAAGATAATAAACAAATAAAATCAAAGAACAAACAATCCCACTCAAGCTGACTGCTAAATACATTATAAAACCAAGCAAACATTGCAGAGAGTACTGTGACTATCTCTGTGATCATTAACCAGATGCAACCTTGTCTCATAAGTTTGGGAGAATATCAAATACCAGGAGGTCCTCTCAGGCTCTCTGTCCCATTTGGTAGTTTCCTTTTTTCCTCCCAAGTATCAGCCAAGGAAGAAAATAGTTATAGGTTGCATTCAATATATTTTAGGAGCTCATTGACAGGAATGAGTGAGTACACATAATTTTAGAAATACTCCACTGCACTATCTTTTTTTTTTTCCCCTACTTTTCAGCTACCCACTAGGCTACTAAGCACAGTATGTAATTAAAAAGAATTAAGTTTCAAATACTTTCATTACATTACCACATGAATGAAGCATTAATATAAGCCCCATTTCATTAATTTTATACCGCAGTAGTCTCAAAGTTGAGGCACATGCTTTCTGAACTGTTTCCACATGCTCCTAAACAGGGTTATGATGACCTCTGCTATCTTAGACAAGGGTACAACATAGCAAGCTCCTACCAAATACAGCCCAACCACCCTCAGGCATCTTGCCTTTTCTGCGGTAGTTGAATCTTTATGGCAAACGACAATATTTATGAACTTTAGCACTCAGAGATTCCAAGGTCCAGTACAACTTTTCATGAAAACAGTAACTTGATTCTCTTGGAAGGAGGCACGAATATTCTTCGTGCCTGCAACAACGGTGGAGCAGAACCTCCTTTCTTCCTCCCAGAAGCCAGGCCTTATGAATGACACTGTAAGCCTGGACCTTTGAGATCATGCTGTACTAACACTGGTTAACTTGCTTTAGGGCCGAGGAACAACACAGAAGTATTAACTCTAAGGACTGGCATTAAGAGAATAGAGAAAGAAAAGAAGTATTTTTGAGTTCAAGTAACAGCTACATCACAAAATCTGGGAATTTCAGGTGTCCCCTAATGAATGAGTTCATGCACTGCCAACAGCAAGATCTGACAGAGGACATTATCATCTCAGTAACAATACCAATTCAAAGAGTCTCAAGGACTTACTGGGCAATTGACTCAGTCACTCAACATTAGATATCCATGGTTTCTGGACTTGATACAGCCACATAAGCTTCCCTTCCCAATCAATGGGGAGAAATAAGCACAGGATGCCAGTGATCCATTCAGACAAGATGCATTACATCATGAAATTCTAGGTTGTCTGCAATCAAACTCAAGTTTGCTACTCTGCTTACATGAAGCTAATTCTGAGTAGATGTAGAAAGGCTTAATATCACAGTATTTAGATGTTTACAAAAGAACACAAATGAATGTCTGGGCCACTGGGCTTGAAGTCTGCTTTCCCTCAGGAGTATTGCAAATCCATTTAAAGTTTTATGTGATAAGCCAAAGAAATCTGGGACTGGGCAAGAGTCGCTTTTCATTCAGCAGAAAGCAGCTGGATTCAACCGAGAGAGCAAAAACATTATAGACATTACAGAATTGAGTAAAGGTTACTGTCACATTAACTTCCCAGTCTAAAGTTACACTTACAAAGGTACATGGCACTTCTAACACGTAACCAAACAGATGAACTACACACTCACTCATATTCCCAAACAGATGAAGAATAAATTAACAAAGCACTGCAACCAATGAAATAATGTAACAAATCACTTGCTTCAGAATTTAAAGAAAAAAAGTCAAATTTTAACTCTATGGCCATGCTAAATACGGATCACGTGTTAGATTTTATTATATCAGGTTATACAAAATACGGCTTAGTCTAATCCCAACATACAATAATATTTTTATACCTCCTGATTTCCTTCTATTAAATTAATTTCTAGTATAGAAATATGATAAATACATATTATATGATAAATTACATATATCACCAACCGATTACATGTGGAGCACTGAAATAGGTACATAATCAAAATTTCTCATCTGACCTAGGCTATTTTTCCTGTCAGAATCCAAACTTGTCATTGCATATCACTTTTCTTTGAGAGGCGACTTCATTCAGCCTCAGAAATAAGCATTCTGCCCTCCATCCCCTGGCAGCATGCTGCCTCCACCATTCACACTTTCTGTCATTGATGATGAGACACCAGATTCACCAGTTGACGTCGCAATGTGGCAGCTAATTGGTGTCTGACAGACACAGGGCTCATACAGGGAGCTCACTGAAGCAGAGCATGGAAAACAGCAAAAAATGGATCTTCAGAAACCAGAAGTTCCTACCATCTGACTCTAGTCACTCAATGCTGCTTCAGAACCATCTTATGCTACCCACTGGCAATATCCTATAGAAACACACCAGAAATTCCCAAAGGAACAAATACTTAACAGAGCTATACAAGATGTGGCACATCTTACAAATGACTTCAAGCATCTTACAATTATTTTTCTTAGTGATTTGTTCATCTCTTCATGAACTGCAACCATAAGAAACAATTCTCAATGACTGCAAGACTGGACACAGTACATATTGCTCAGTGAGTGACAACATAGGTAAGGAAGGGTGAAAAGAAACTTAGATGACAATACTTGCAACATGAATTTACAGCAGCAAGTTTCAAATGCATCTCAACAGTTCTTGTTTTGTGTAATAAGGTAGGTTATTTATGACTGAACATTGCAGGGAAAAGAAAGTAAAGTTTGCAACAAGATTTCCATACATTAGAAGATGGGAAAATAGTGTTTTGTATGTTTAGATAAAGTATATTATCAACACATTCATTTAATATTTCTTTTTAATGCTATTTCCTTTCAATTATCTTGTTCACTCAATGCACTCACCGCCTGTGATGTCTCTGGAGGGAAAAGCTAAATATTCATTCCATCTGTTTTAAATTCCACATTTGAGAATTTGCAGTAAGCTCAATACATCTTTGTTGCCTTATGAAGAGAAAGTATCATTATATTTAAAATCCCAGAACTGTTGTTATTCTACAGCAGTTAAGTTTTAATGTTTGTGTGGTAATCTGTTTCGGTCATAAACACAAGATTTTTGGGCATTGTCAGATCACTAATACTTCAAGCATGACTTTAAACAGCATCAAGAAGAAGCTACTCAATTCCTACCATTTGTATGTGGAACAGATATTGCATTTATAATCATCCTCCACTAAATGGTCTGGTTAGGCCAACCAAATTTACTTTACATTATAAAAGCTGATGCTCAAATTGTCCTGCTGAGTTAAAAAAGTGCAGCAGATCTATACTATCTATCACTCCAAGTAGCAGTGAAGTCAGAGGCTACAAACCTGCCACATGCCCAGCCGCAAAACTGCCTCTGATACCTGTAGTGGCAATAAGACGTCTAATACATTTTATGGACAGCCTTAAAAATTATTTACACCATATAATACAATGTCATCTGCCTACAGAAAGCAGAGCTGTTCCAGGAGGAATATGGGATGCCTTTCAAGCGTTGTGAACAGCTGATGTGAAATTGCTACAAATACGTTAAAATACAAATTATGTTAATTGTGGTTTATATCTTCGAGATGTACACAACAAAGGGTTAAGGAAACAACGGATTACTGAAAACAGCCATGGTCCACATATATGCTCCATGTAAAAAGTCAGATATTCTCTTATTTTCTCATAATTCTTTATTTTACTGCAAATCTCAAAAGTCTGCTAGATTTAAACTTCTTTAGGTAGGTAAATGAAGAGACAAGTTAAATATCTTAATTGTTTGACTGAAACAAGACCAAACTGTATCTTTTCCTGCTACCAGCATATTTAACAGACTTTTATAAAATTAGATTACAATAGGAAGACCATGTAATGGTAACCTTCAAAAATGTCTTTAAATTTTTACCAGATGTTTAAAATATATTCACTTTTTTGTAAAATAATCACACCAAGAATTTACATTTACAGCATCTTTTAAAATAAGAGATTACATTAAAAATTGCAATACTTTTAGATTTTATGGTCTACAAATAATACCAATGTAAAAACGAACAGCCTTCAGGAAAAGCAACACAAAATATTTTACAAGACAAACATGGAAATGGAGAAATGAAAAACAGCAGTGGATAAGAATTCTGAGAAATAAAAAGGCGAGTTTGCTAGTAAACCATAATGGTCTCAAGAAATTGAATGCCAGTGGTCAGAATCAAGACAAAAAAAATCCAGCTGGATTATTAAAGAGCATGGCGAGTTTTCTGACCATTGATAAACACACACTAGTTGCATGTCTTAAATTGAAGGAAATAAGATCTTAGATTTTAAAGCATTCAGAGCAAGCACGTAACTTCTCTGTCATCTCCCACTCACAGCATAGAAAATGGCAAAGGAGTCGTATGTTTGTTGAAATATCAAGACAGTCCCCAGAAGAAACATCTATGTACAAAAGCGGCCCAAACAAATTCGGAAAAGCTGTTCTTTATAGTGCAGTTGAAGTGGTAAGGGTGAAAATTCAAACATTAATATCACACAAAACCTATTAATTTTAAAATTTAACTTCTCCCTTTCCCTTTGGTAGGCTGAGTAAAATAACGAAAGTAATTCCATAGTTCCTCTCATGTGTCAAGTCTCTATTCCAAATGTCAAACTCTAGATCAAGTACTACAAGTACTGAATAAAGATGTAAATACTGGCGTGTTGTAAATTAGGCTTCACGGGGAAATTAAGATGCAAAGAATGTTACCAAGGGAATTGTCCAGACATGGGTTTAACAATGCTGCTCCTGCCCTCCCACAGTAACTTTTAACAAAATTGACTTCATTCCTCTCACAATGTGCCTTGCCAAGAAGTGGATTTGAATAAAGGGCCCTCATTAGCAATAAAAGTTTGGAGGGAAGTGCTGCTTGAAATTTGCTTTGCTGAAGTGCATGCAAGGAAAAGTACTTTGCTGAATTATTAACAGTGTCTGCACAAGCCAGTCCCACCTGCTGGTCCTACTGTGTCAGCTGCTGCTCCCAGCTTCTTCAACAGCAACAAGAGGAATCACTGATAGTGTAGCTTAGGATGTCATCCTTCTTTACCAACTGTGGAGTTCACAGTGACTGTTCAGACCTTCTCAACTCCTAGCAAGGGCTCTGCAATGTGGTCTGGGAAATGGTATGTCAAAGCTGATAGAATTATGCAAGGAGTGTTAATGCTCAAATCCTTTTTACCTACTCCCTGTTATCTTCTGAGCAAAATTTAGGTGTTGGTGATTCTTAAATGTAGTGGTTATGTTCAGGAAAGTATCCAAGAATTATTCAGGGCTGCACAGAAAACTCTGCTGGTGTTGAGAGGACTACTATCTTGACAGCAAGGTAGTAGTGACAGCATAAAATATTTGTTTTACTATGACAGCATCACTGATCCAATCTGAAAACAAAGAATGTCATATCTACTTGAAGCAACTTACGGATCAACAGAATTGTAAACTAAATTCCCGTAACACTACCTTTATTAAGCAATCTTTAATTCATGTTTTCAGGCCGCAGCTGCACATCTGAAATAGGATACCTAGATCAATTCAAAGAAATTTTCATTATAGCACAGTTCTGAACACTGAGTTTTGAACAAACATGACAAGCTACAAACCTAGCTCCAGGATTTAGTAATCTTTAACAGCTGGAGGGTTCATACATCATTGACTACCCTTCTTGTAAATAACATAGCTCCCCCTGTGTGCTAAAGGCAAAAAGCAGAACTCAAGATTCCTAGCATTTAAAAATAATACCAAAACTGGGACACCTGAATTCATTATGAAAATACCAAATGTGCCTGAGCAGTGCCTACTCAGGGACTTGTCACTGCTCCTTCAGCTCAGCTACAAAGAGTCAATGTCAAAAACTTGAAGGGCAAGATGTTTAAATCTGATCAGCTGGGACGAGGGACTCCAATATTGTTACATTTATACAAAGAAGAAAGAGATCACTTGAAAACTGAAAAAACTTGGCCAACCCAAAGGTAAAATACATTTACAATCAGACTCTAAGGTTTTAATCCACTAGAAAACTCTCACATGAATATATTTTGAAAAATTCCTGTTCTAGGCATTGACAATAAAAGTAAGAAAAAGTCATAAGAAGCACTGAAATGTCTCATCTTCAGTGTGTTCAGAAACCAGAAGCCAAAAGGCATGAACTGGTTCTTCTTCACTCACATCATTGATGTGTGGGTTTAAGTAGACTGACTTTCTCTAATGCAATGTTAGCCATTACCAAACTCATTTTTCTGAACAGGTACCTGAACACTGAAACCCAGTGACTTCCCAAAAGAGCAGGAGCAGTGAGTGGATGCTACAGAGAACCTGGTTGCTTATGAGTACCCATACACTGCATGCACTGATAGTTATAAGGTAAAATTCAAATGCAGAAAGCATTGTACATCGAGGCGTGTTCTCCAGTACTTTTCATGTATGTTAAAAATATTTACATCCTGCCCTTTCAAGAGTTTTTAATGGATTAAGAGAAAACAGTGGTCAGGAAGTTAAAAAGGAAAGGCTAAAGACGCAACTGACTCTTATGCCTTGTAATTTATTGTAAAAGCCTGCTAGAACATAATGTACTGGGACAGATTCACTGCACCTTGGCTCCATTTTTGTATCTCCTCCTGTAGTTTCACTTCTTTTCAGGATATGCTAGTGCTTTCTTTTCTCTCAAAATCTTTTCACATAACAAAGACCATGCATGCCACCTACTCGTTCACTGCACAAGGACACACTTCAAAGACCTGATTTCTCTGTGTCCCATATTCCTGTTTTTCCTTTGGCAGGCAAGAGCTCAGTGGGGATTCTGTCACTACTGTCACTAACATCATAAGCTGGAAACTGTTATGTTCCCCTTCTGCCTCCTCTCTCGTAGCCTCTCCCGTCTCTTAGACTTGTTGCTTAGTTGAATCAGCAAAATTATTTTCTACATAGATAATTTTATAAAGAATGCATTTTAGATAGTCTTAAAGAATGCATTCAACTTTTTCTGATCTATGCACAATTACAAAGATGACTGAACCTAGAGGTTTCCTCCTCTTGTAGGAAAAAACCTACCTGGTGATGAGAGAGAGAAAAAAATCCCAACCAAGCAAACAAAAACAAACAGACACACAAAAAGCCACAAAACCAAACCAAAAAACAGTTGGATGTTTCTTTTCCCCTTTTTTCTTAAGCAACCCCCTGAAAATAATTAGAAGACATAAATCAGCAAGGGATATGGTCATGGTAGGTAGCTAATCATCCAGAAAGAAATACCATTTCTTTTCACAGCTTATTCCATAGACTGTAACTCAGTGAAAACTGTAAAAGATAAAGCAACCACAAACACCACCACATTGAAGGAAAAACAGTTTAGTAGTGTACTTGCAAGTCTGGGTATTTATCTTTTTATCACTACCATTAATACAAACAGTGCACGTCTCTTGACTAGGCTGAGTTCAAATCATACTGAAAGCAAAAGAGTGTTTGAGAATATAGTTTCATATAGGCAGTAGAAGAAAATTTTTCTGGTTTTACCACCAGTTACAGCTTTCCAAAGAAACCAAAAAATTTCTCAGCTTGAATGTTTACATTACATATTATCAAGAGGGAAATGGCTACATAAACACAGGAAACAGCATAATTGGAGCACAGAACTAATTAAGAAAAAAACTGATCCAGAATTCAAGTATACCACACTTCACAACATTTTTAATAGTACATTATTCTATTGAGTACTCTGGTAAATGCAAATATTTTAGGATATTACAAGCATCCTTCACTTCTTAAACATTTATCACATGAAAGATATTTTTTCCCATGAAGAACAAGTAAACAAAACAAAACCAAATCTTCTTCTGCTGGGAGGAAATCTTCAATTTAAGAAGTGCAGAAGTGAAGGAATCTCTGCTTTTGTGGAGAGTTGTGTGACTTTTTTAATTTAACTTTTTTTTGTTCAATGCATTAACAGTTACAGAAATTATCTGATTAAGAAAAATCCTAGCAAATAATCAAAAAGCTTTACTCTACAGAGAGTTTATTTTAAACCTTCCAAGACATTTTCAATCTGTCTGTTAGACCTACTTAACAGTTACCCCAAAACAGTTCCATATGTTTATTAATTTGTCTCTTTGCTTTTCCAAATCCTGATCTGTAAATTTTGTGGCCAGGCGTGTTTCCCTCACTGTGCAGATGTCAACAAAACCTCTCCAGAGTGGAGTAAATGTACCCTGAACAGGGCTCCTTGTGAGGTCCATTAGGATGTGAAGGGAAAGTTGGAAATCAATAAAAGAATAAATAAACATTTAACTAATCAAAGTAAGAACTTTCTAACTTACCATGAAAAGTAAAACTAATGTTATTTAATTAGCACAGATTAGTCTTCCTTAGGGGATGTTGAGCTGCCAGACTCATCATAACTTTTATTTTGAAAAGCTTCATTTAGCAGAATTCCTGAAACTGGCTTTAAATATGCTTTCCTTAAAAAAAACCAGAAAGTCAAGAGTGCAGGTTCCTCCTTCCTAGACCGAAGCTGGACACATTAAGGCAGACAGACAAGCTGTTCCTTAGAGACAGACTTCTTAAGAGACCAAGAGTTTGATTGCCTGGATGTCATAAGCAACAATTTCTGAGTCCAAAGTAAGAACAAACACTTCAAAATTTAAAGTTCGAAACAAACAAATAAACAAAATGAAAGTTTAGCAGTGAGGGATAAAAATAAACAAATTACTAACCCAACAAGGAAGACAAGATGTTGGCAGAAATATTTATTGGAGCTAGGATTTTCTTTTAAATTTTTCAAATTGCCAAAAATGATTATATTTGACATAGTGGCTCCTTTGTCTGATTTTCTTCAAACAAAGAAGCAATAAAAAAGGCCAGCTACAGAACTCTCTATAGAAATTTAGGCTCCTAAATACTGAAATCAATCTATTAAGAGCCTCATGCAAAATGCCAAAATGCTCTTGGGACAAATGTCATGAGTAAGGATGCTACTCTTCAACTGGAAAAGCAAATTTGTTAAATGTTGTGCAGCTTCTGCCTGTTTCCCATTTTACCCATAATCCCTACCTCAAAAAAGAGTGTGGAAGTATTCTTGAGAAATACGGCATACTCTTAGCCCATTACCATGATGGGAACCTTTGAAATAACTTCTTGACCGATACTTAATGACAATCTGATTAACCATGCTCCAGGCTAAGAGGGATGCATGGTCACTGAGCAATACAAAATACTTACTCTGTTTCTACATCACATTTTCCAACACTTGGCTTAATCTCAGTTTGTGCCTTAGACATTTTCCTTGGCAAAGTCTACTTTCTTTGGCAAAGTATTTCACAATGCAGCTCATCATGGGGAAGTTTTCTTGACATTCAGCCCAAATTCTCTCTCAAATTCTTCCTGTCAGATGATTGTCTTTTCTCAGATGGTGTAAGCATCATTCACACTTCCCAGACAAAGAAACAAAAGTTTCAAATCAAAGAGTGAGAACTTGAGAAGGTGAACAGTTCAAACTGAAAGGGGTCTTAACTATTGATCTACCTACTTACTCTTTTAGCAGTCCATACAATCACTTCTATGTGAAGAAAAAATGTCTTATCTGTGGCTAAGTGGTGGCTACTGAGGACTAAGCAACTGTGTGAGCAGTGACATAATACCTGTCTGCTGCTCTTAGTGAAGCTGAAAATTCAAACAGCGTGGCAGAGTTGTGCTGGTATACAGCTGGGCCTGCACTATTAAGAGACCACTGTGTGCTGCTTTCCAGTATGAAAATTAATTTGCACCTTCACAGACACCCTAGGTTTCCATGGGTCAATGCCAGTAACTGCAAAAGTAGAGTTAATAGGTCTACTATCTGTTACTATTAGGAATCACTTTGCACAGCTACTGTGAAATAAAACACTGACAAAGGTAGTCTGACAGTTCAATGCTTTGCTTCTGTGGCATGTTTTGTTCTTGATAGTTTGGATACTGCCCTGGTTCTTCCATCTACTATTTGTTATTTCTTCAGTACCAACAAAACCAAACCTCAAAAATCATTGTTAAAAAAATATAACAAGAAAAAGTTGGTGCTGAGGAAACTAGCAATTCAGAGAGATTAATGTAATTAGAAGTTGTATTTTGCTTTAACAACTACTTCATGAATGGACACATCCAGGCATAAAGCCAAAATCAGCTTAGCTGTTTGTAATGGTACTATGCCCAGGAACTGTTAATGTCGAAGCTAGAAGTATGTATCCTTTCAGGAAACAAAAGCACGTGTATGAATATTTAAGATATTTTCTGAAGAAAAGTAGGTTAGCCACAGATATGAACTACTAAGAGGTAAGGGAACTTACAAAGGTACAGGATCCATAGAAAATCTTTCCATTTCTTCACGTTATTGACATACAAAGTTTTGTTGGTAGCTGATGCGCTGAAAAATGTTCAGACATTATTTAAGGTTCAAATGCTGAATAATTATAAATTAAAAGGTTCCGATAACTACCAGTGATGAAAATTCAAAATGAATATGTTGGGACCAGCACACAAAATTAAGAAAGGGACACAGGACATGGGATGACACATGACATGGCAAGACATTTAGAGCAAAAGGTCTAGAAATAGTAACAGATTCAGATTTCTTAGCCTTTTCTTCTGCTCTCACACAAATACAGCTAACAAAAGAAGTCAAGTTAGTTCTCATCTACCT
Source organism: Dasyornis broadbenti (assembly GCA_013397935.1). NCBI lineage: Eukaryota > Metazoa > Chordata > Aves > Passeriformes > Dasyornithidae > Dasyornis > Dasyornis broadbenti. The sequence continues at coordinate 34,306 of VZRN01001754.1, forward strand.
TGTAAAGAGGTCTCAATATAGTGTAAGAAGCAGCTTAGGTGAGAGAAAGGGCTAGCCTGGTTTCTTTAAACTGTGACTCTATTAAGATGGGATTGTGTGCTGCTAAGTGGACTCAGCTGCAGAGGCTGTACTCCCTATGGTCCTGATGGATGCCCCATCAGGGAAACCGAGTCGACCTTCGCCTCAGTGTGGGAATTATGGATGGGGTCCATAATTATGGATGGGGTCCATATGGATAGGTCTTGCCCTACCAAGTGGCTTCACCTCCCCCTTGACAGTATTCCAGGTGAAAAAAGGGCCTTCACCCATGGGGTGGAAATGCTGGATCCAGTCTGACAGCAGCTGGCAGGGTAGTGCTGTCAAGACTTACAAGACTGGCACAGGAGCAGTGCCAGTGCGGGCCTGGGCTGACCCTTGCATGTGGTCACTACGCGGCTCCACACTGACCCCGGCCCAGGGGCAGTGGAGACTCAGGTCAGTACCAGACCCTGCAGCAGGCCATGGCTGGCCGTAGCCCACTCTGTACTGACTGGGACACTTGGGCTTTGGTGGGAATTTCACCTCAGCTCCATGAGATCATGTCATGAAATGTCACATGACAGCAAATGAGGCCAAAATTTTACCGATTTTGACCAAGGTGGATAGGCCACCTTCACTTAACCCAGAAAGTAAACATAAGTCAATACTGTTTGAAAAATAGCCTTTTACTAAAGAACAGCTATCCAAAGAAGTAGCTCTTACAATATTTTAATCCTTAAGGCTACCAGACTCTGTGGCCCAATCCTTCAAAACTTTTTGCAGGACCATATGGCCATGGCGTCTGGATTTCTACTCTAATTTCCTTTTAACACAAGAACAATAATCTCTTTCCCTGACCACAACTAGCTGTAATAGCAGGGCCATAACAGATATTGCACCAAGAGGTAGATTTGGAGTCACTCATTTTGGTGGTCATGCCAGCTTAAGCACAGTTTGCTGATCCTGAAATGCTTCTTCATCCTGTTTTTGACTTCTTCTGTTCTCTGTTGCTGTGACACTGAAACAGTCTGTCGCAACATGGTTGAAAAATAACCAGTAAATACTTTATTTGTTTTGCTTTTAGCCAGGTCAGTTTTCTGAAGTGGATACATAATAAACTGGCATGGCTGCCAAAAAACGGGACAAAACTGTTACTCTGTTTCAGTCTTATCTCAAATCAAAAGCACTTGGTCCCTGAGATGCATTCAAGAAAGCTTCTCAAAGTAACAATAACTGAAACTTCTACAGACATTTGAAAAGTATAAAGGCAACCTAAGTGTTCTGCAAATCATCCTAACTAAGAATACTTAAGTAAAACAACTTTGCGTGTAACACAGCTATGAGCCCATGCAGATTACACACATTGCCCAAGGGAGAATATTTTGCTTCCTTGTGAAAAGGTGGGGGTTTTTGTCAGTGTTTGGTTTAAATAAAGGCATATTTGTTTTTACACACCCTTTGGTACATAAAGTGCTTGTGTTGTTTTCTGTTTTTAATCACATTTCCCAGGACACTAAATAGGAACAAAAAATACAGGAGTTTCATTCCAAAGATCAGACTAAATGAAGGAAAATTAAAAAAAGGGTTTGTAGGAATGAAGCACCTTTTCTCATACTTCCACGAGGACTGCAGATAAATACAAAATCCGTTTAAAAACTTTTAGAAAGTGGTAGAATGTCAGGTAGCTGCATGTTCTGACCTTATTACAAGCTAGTAGTGGGTACAGCACATATCCTTTTCTACAACCAACTCCATTCCCTCCCTCTGTAGTCACAAAATAAATGCATAAAACTTAAAGGCTATAAAGTAAGCTGATCCAGAACTCATGTTCCTTTAAAATACTCATTTAAAAGTGCAAATACACTTTTTTCTCTGTCAACAGTCATCTGAAGAAACACTTAGTGACTGTGGTGAAAGCAAAAGAATCTACAAACTGAAACTGTAATTACCACATTTTTGTGAAGACTAAAATGTCATTAAAATAAACTCCTTCCAGCCATGCTACCCACAGAATGCTTCTCAAAACTTTGGGAAGTGCTGTCATGTAATGCAAGACTACACGCAGTGAAATGCTTGCATGGAATGAGCATATGAATTGAGAACAAACTAGATTTATAAAATGAGATGTAGCAAGAGGTTTTCCAACTAACCCTTCATTTTTTACTTTTAATGAAGAGAGCATTTCATCTCTCTCTCCATGATACTCTTCAAAACTGGGAACAGCAAGCATTCTCATTCTGTGAATGTTCTCTCCTGACTGAAAAATGCTGCAAGGTAGAGCTGGAGAGAGACTTTTTACAAGGATGTGTAGTGACAGGACAAGGGGTATGTCTTTAAACTGAAAAAGGGTAGGTTTAGATTAAACATAAGGAAGAAATTCTTTACTTTGAGGATGGTGAGACATTGGCACAGGTTGCCCAGAGAAGTTGTGGATGTCCCACCTCCGGAAAAGTTCAAGGCCAGGCTGGATGGGGCTTTGAGCAATCTCGTCTCATGTGTGGTCTCTCTGCCACAGCAGTGGGAGGGGAAATGGTCTTCAAGATCCCTTCCAACCCAAACCATTCTATAATTGTATATTCATATGGAGACAAATACCAGTACATGCACCTCGAGTACAGAAAGCGGGAGAAGCTGTAATTGCTAGCAACCAATTAAACTAATCTCCTGCAACACACATTGTTTCTTAAAAAGAAATGGATTTTCTTAATTTCTATTCTCTGCAGGAAACTGAAGAGCAAATACAATAAGGACACTGAATTATCAATTACTAAGGCTTGGAACACTGTTTGTCTAAGATGCTAAAGGAACTTTGTCACAAATCAGCTCTATGACAACTATCTTGGAAAACAGCAAAGACTGTCTCCAGAACAGTCAAACAGCTTTCCTCTTCAACTGGTAGCTTTAAAAGCAACAAAATTATCTGGGCCCAAGCTGAGGAGGACAGGGTGCAAAAATCTCTGCATAAGATATGGTTCTGCACTCTGGACATTCATATCAACAGGAAACCTATTTTCAAAAGAAAAAGAAAAACGTAGAGAGAAAGCTGCTAAGAAATACAGAGCAAAACATGAACAGTAGGTTCTCTGTTGACTTCATGATCATAAAACTCGAAGCATATTCTGAATTAATAGCATTGTTCTGTCATAGCACAATGATTCCAGATGTACCTTCTGCAAAGTTAAAGAAAACATGGACCTGTATTTTCAATCCCAGAGGATGGCAGTTACAGGGATGTGAGAGGGACTAGTTGCAACTAGTTTCTACTGCAATCAGTTTGATCTTTAAAAAATTATCATAATCAAATGTCCTAGGATGTTTTTTCTTCATTTCCACAAAAATAATGAAAGAAATTATTTTAAATAATGAAAATTATTGGAGAAATTAGAACTATCTTTAAACAAATTAGGAATGTACCAAATGTACAATTATGGAAGCTGATGCAGTGTTATCTGGAAGAGTCAGCTAATGCTCTGTACTAATAGCACCCATAATTTTATCTCCAAATTGTCTAGCCTAGTATGTGTTCTTTATCTGGGAAAAGTTCAGAAATACGTACAGATGTTATATGTTAAACTACATTAATGATAACAGAACATGAACTGTTTACTTTCATTACTCTATTTTTTTTTTTTAACCGAGCACAAATGCTAAGAAACATTCACTGAACATGTGTATTTTCATACTTTAGTGGTGCAGAGAAAGATAGCAAACAGGATTCCTTCTAGCCCAAGACACGGCAAGGGGGAAAGCTGGATTGCAAGTTCCCCCTCAACAAGAACCCACCAAAGGATCATGTTGCAGATCTGCTCTCTAGGAAGTCTGCATGACAGAAATATGCCTATCACTTCTTGATTTCATTTATGAGTTATAATGTTCACAGATAACATCTGCAGGGAAATGAAGGTACAGTTCTAATAGCTTTTTGACAGCAATTATATCAAAGAAATTACTATTTTCTTGATAGTAATTCTGGCACAGAAGGTCTTCATTTTCCTTGTGTGCACTGAAGTGATGGGAAGGAAGTAATAGAAAGTTAGTGCCAAAGGAATTATTTTTCCAGCTGGATCACTTCTCCAATTATGTTCACCATACAGTCACACAAACACTTGTACCAGCACAACAGGGAAGGCTGGACATTTTCTCAAAAGGTTCAATAAATACTCTACAAATACACAATTAATATCAATACAGAAACATTCTTCTAAGTGTTGCTGAACTCCAACTAAGTAAGCTCCTAATTTGGGCAGTGAAAGAAGATGGAACACAAGACTGACTTAGATTTGGGGCAAAGCTGGTTCTGAAAATTGCTAATTAGATAAAATTCTCTGTAGCACATTTCCTCCAGTCATTCCAGAGCTGAAACACAGCAGAAAACCATACACTGCTACTGACTACACTCTTGCTTCTGCAATAGTCTCCAAGTAATTTTGCAATGTTTGTTCTGGTTTATCTTATAAAGTAAGACTGTTTATCTTATAAAGTAAGACTGACAACTTTATCAGCAAAGGAAAAAAAAAGAAAGAAAAATCTAATTTTAAGGGCTGAAGTGTTAACCTATTGCTGAGGACTAGTCGATCTGGTCTGCCAAAAATTTTCAAGAGTGCTGAAGGATGTAATTTCTATTAATGAATCACAGGCCTCCAAATAACATTGATCTAATTTGTTAGAACTAAAGCTAATCAAAGAGATTTCCTTGTAGTCTCTTCTCATTCTCAGCATCTAGCTTGTTGCCTTTCTCTGTAGCTTTTGTAGTCTACATAATACTTTCTGGCCTGAAATGCACATAGCACGTATTCAAAATAGGGGCTCCTTAAAAAGGTTTACGAAGGCATGTGATTTGTTTTTGGTAATTCTCCTAATGATTTCTAAAACTTAGCTTGACTGTCAGAGGACAGTAAAGTGATGGTTTAAAAACATTTTTTAAAAAATTAATAAAACCACTGAAATCAGTATTTTCCTATCTTGCTGAATTTCACTTACCGAAGATATGGATTTTTCCTGTAATTAATATCAAATATGTTGTTTTCTATACCTGGGGTGAGGTATAGGTGGAGGAAGAAAAGGGGAAAAATAAACAGCTAAATATAGGTAAAAATAATTTGTATAAGAAAACTAAAAAAATCAGTACCGATTTACTGATCCTTCTTCAATAGAAACCTCATAGAGATAGGTCCAAATTAGTAATCTGATGCACAAATTCAGAAAGTCTATCCAAAGCAGTTATGTTAACAACACAGTCTACACTACCTTAATGACTCAATAGGATGTGCAGCCATTTTAAGTATAAGGAAAAGACTCAAACACGCTAAAACCAGGTGCTTTTAGTTGATTTTAAACAGCAAACATGGGGGGG
>VZRN01001754.1:39744-91051 GCA_013397935.1 Dasyornis broadbenti
GGGGGGGGGAGAGGGAGTAGGAAGAACAACAAAAATAAGGAAACAAAAAACTTCAAAGAAGCCATTTTATTTGAGGTGCTTTTCCTTCCCTTATAGTAATATGCTTACAGTGTTCTTGCTGGCAGATTCCTACCAAGGAGATTAATTTAAATACCAAATCTTGTATGAAAGGTGAAGAACACTGAAATCAGTTACCAAGTACATCAAAACACCATCATACACTACTTTTTATAATTAGAGACACCATGCAAAATAGAATGCCAGGTGTTTGTTCTGCAATCTCAGGGTGCTAGTATACACAATGTTATTTTTCCTCTTTATAAACTCAGTAATAAGCTGCCCCTGTGGATAGGAGACTACTTACTCTTCTGATGGACTCTGTAACCCACTTTGCATTATAGGGAAAAGGTTAATTCTGCTCAACAGCCTGCTGTGCCCTTCGGTATCTGATTTTATGTACCATTCCACGGATAGCTGGTTTTAACAGTTCATTTATTTTTCTTCAAGTTCAGCTTTTGAAACTGAGTATTTTGATGCTCTCACTGGAAGCAGATAGCATCAGACCCCTTGTGTGAGGGCAAATACAGAACTACAATGAGAATATCCAGTTAATACAAAAGAAGTCCACAAAAATGAGACACTGTCTGAAGCACAAAGATTATTAGACATGAAAAGGCAGATGTTATAAAGAAAAATATTCACCAAGCATAGTACAAAACCATCCACTTCACAATTTTTATATCCCTGCAGTATTTAATATTGGTAAGAATCTCACTGATTCATGATGCCAGAGAGAAAAAGCTCTGGGACCATTCATCACCTGCCAACAAGCCAAAAAAATTTGGATAAATAGCAAGGAATGTAAGAATTAAGAGCCTGTTTCAGTCTTGGATTTAGTAAACTCTCAAAAATAATTAGGGAGTTACAGCAAGATAACATTAACACTCAAGAGAACTCATTCAGTACTTCAAACTCATAAAGGATGTCTAGGACCAGTAGCATGAACCAGGTCACCTATACTTATGTCAGCACAGAATAATCCTACGAAAGGAAAAGGAAGTGGCATTTTGTTCTACTTCCTGATCATTTCTGTTTGTTATTAATTTTACTAAAAATATCAAAAAAGAGGAAGCATAAATAAAATATGAATATCTAAAATAAAATATCATATCACTTATTTAACAGAAAGAATGTAAATTCAGTGAAAGAGGAAGGAAATTATTTTAAGTAAGTTCCTTTGATAAAGATTCAAACATTCACATAGGAATTAATTATAGCATCTCTATTGTTCCCTAATAAACACTAGGAAATAGAGGTCATTATTCTACATCCCTGGTGGCTTGCTGCTGAAGTCATTGGAAAAGCAATGGGGATGAATATGACTTTTTATCCTCTTTATAGTACATGTGAAGCCCAAGAGTAATGCTGTTTGGTTGGAGTTTTTTAAGTGCACTATTTACCAACAGCATCATTAAACTCACACAACCACAAAATGACAGATATCAAACCTAAGGTTGTATATCATAAAAAAGGTGTCTTATGAGTTACTTTTTCCTTTATTTGCTTTTTAAGGGGAAATGTGTGGTGTGTGGCCTCTTTTATTTCTGACTAGTAGTCAATTTTATAGCATCAAGAAATAAAAGACAAGTGTAAAAGAAACTGACTTGCAATAATCACCATATTATTACTGCTGCCAGTAATAATGGCTACAAAGCTGTCTTGGTTTGACAAGACAGGTGTCTGTTAAGGAAGGTGGGAACGTCCCTTAGAACAGAGAATATAACCCCCCTTCCCTCTGAATTATTATAACTTTGAAATCAAGGGCTCTCAGGTAAAGATATGGGGAAAGGAATAACAGTTATTTACCAGTATCTATAACGAGGGAAACAACAACAATAACAACAACAAACAAAACCAGAAACCCAGTGGCAGCTTTCTCTGGGCTGCCAGACACCATCCCGCCCTTTGGTGCAGTTCTGGTCACGGCTGGCAGGGGGCGCTGTTGGGCTCCCAGCTGGGCAGGGCAGGGCAGGGGCGATGACTCCCCCTGGCCTGCAGTGAACTGCTGTGGCGCAAGTTCAGCTCCTCATGTGGATAATGGTGGACGGACTGGATGGCAGGACAGGCTGCAGCACGAAACCCCAGAGCAGCAAGCTGGACGGCAGGACTGGCTCACTTGGTCCAGCAAGCAAAAGGTGGCAGAAACTCCACAGCGCTGGCAGAAGCCACAGTGCATCCTGGCAAGCGGGGAACGTGGGTCAGGGACAGCCAAGCTCCCCTGTAGCAGCTACTGGCTGCAGTGGGGAGACGCGCACTCCGGGACGGGGGGAAGAGGGTGGGGATCCCGTGCTTTCCCAAACAAAGGCTCACCCAGCAAGGAAGAAAAGGTAGTGCGGAGCTGAGCTCCCACAGTCACAGCAAAAGGAAAACAGCAGCTCCACTGTCCCCTCTAATGCCCCGAGAGCAAATGCAGTTACCCATGGCCAAATGCTCTCCTCCCCTCACCCCACCCAGCACATGTCTTTTGACTCATAAGTACCCGGTCATTATCGTACCCTAGCAACAGAATGGGGAAAAATTCCCCAACTTCCAACAAAAGCCCTACACAACAGAATATTTATGTGATACACAGCTTAATTTTATACTTCAGTGTTTTTCCCAGTAACACTGTTCATTATGTCATTTTCATTAGCTTTTTCTAAATAAAAAAATTAGTTCTTTCAGGTTCTTCATGCACGATAGACAGAAGACTTGCTGAACACCCTTCAAACTATTTCCTTGACCATTGGAAACATTTCATTTATACATTCAGTGGACAAGCATTCCAACACTGTGTTCACCAAGATAAAAATATAAATTGACTTACGAAGAATTTAGTAGGCATCAGATGAGAAATAAACTGGTTATATGAAATATTTCCCATATTGAAATCTGATTAATGTACTTATACGTATGCTCATAATTTAATAAAATAAAATTCAAGGCAGGGAAACAAGGCCACTATTTTGTATGCAAAATTAGTTTCTGTGATTCCATATTCTCATACATCCTGCATTTGCTGATACAATAGTGTCTTTTACTGTCACATGATACAATAATTAAAAGGAAGTTGAAAGTGGTATGATGAGATGTATCCATACATAGCCACAACATGGCCTAGCTGTTTTTCTCCAAGCCTTCTACAAAATGTCAAAAAGAACAAGCTTTTTTTTTATATATTACTTTTGCAAGTTTTCTCTTTCTATGCAGAAGGATATCAAATTCTTAAAGATCTGCATGCCCTGTCTCAAGCTTTCCCATCACCTGAGAACTTTGTTTAAAATCGTCATTAATCTCCTAATTGGCTGACCTGAAGTGCTTCCAGCAGAGAAATGTAAGTGTATGCATTATGCTCCAAACTTTCTCAGAAACAAGCGAAAGTGTTCTGAAGAGTCCACAGTCAAATTACAAGTTTGTCAAGCAAAAAACTTATACTAACAATCTGTTCAGCACACTGATCCTCACAGGGACCTCTGAATTTTATGATGACGTAGAAAACTGCAGTAAGAGCCTGGAGAACAAAAAACCCCTCACCTATTCATTGCTTTTTCTTTTTCTAATAGTTAGCTCATAACAATCTTTAACTTAAACTGGAAAGCTATTAATTTAAAAACATTAACTAAGGAATTAATAAGTGTTCTGCTAACCAGCCTTTAAGGTGGTAAGAACAGTTACATCAATCTTCCAGCTACCCAGAAAAAAAATATTTAGCATGAAGCAAAAAAATTTTATACTTTTATACATTTAGATGACATTAACTATGTAACTGTGCTAAATAAATGTTATGACATTGCCACTTTAAAATATTTATCTAAACAGGAATAGTGGGAGACCGATTCTGTGGTTATTTACTTCTAGGATAAGACAATTTTATATAAATTTCTTTCTGAATCAGTATGTTTGTTCCACTCTGAGTCATCAAAGCCTTACCTCAATACCCTAAGTACCCATAAGAAAAAGGAAAACCAGGACAGACATAGCCATTGCATGGACTTGAGCTAGTTAAACTGTCACAATATTTAAAAATCCCCCTACTGATGTTAATTCTTAGCTCACTCCTTTATTCATGGCTGACTCCTAAGGAAGGACAAAATTAGCTTCACTGCTTACCTGGAATTTTTCTTTTAAGTAGTTAATACACTTAAAACTTCTTTAACAAAGCCATATTTGAACAGAAATATAAACGAAAGCACATTGCAGATTCAAACAGCATAAGGACACCATATCAATGGATGACTCTGACAAGTCTGATCCATAACGTATTCTACAAGAGTTTTTCTGGGGTGATGAATTTGCTTTCTCTTCTTATCACTTACTTACCATATTCTTGGATTACTAGCATACATTCACTGGACAGTACTCATGAGTATTTCATCAAATACAAATACTGATCTACATCTCCCATATAAGCTCTTTGTGAGAAGGGAAAGGTACAGCAGCATTGAGAAGTTATTCTGGGACAAGGAGAGGGGAGGGAGGAAATTGAGAGAAAACAATTTTTAAATCGATGCAAAAATCTTTGGTTGAACAGCCTATTAAAAATTGCTGTAGTCTGTGCTGGTGCATTTGTGCCTTTGCGTAAGAATTCCAAATAATTCTTATGAAATACTTAACCTATACTACATAAATAATTTTTTTAAAAAGAAATCACTTCAGGGGGAATAGAAAAAAAAGTGTACTATTTTACACATGAAGAGGCCCAACGCAAGCTTACTGCCAGAAAACTTACCAGTCGTCTTCTTTCCTCTTCAACAGCAATCAGGAGCCGAGCAAACTCCTTCAATGACTGGGCTGAAAACAAAGAAAGATAACGTTCTACTTAAAATGAGATTTTAAGACCCAGTGAGTCTGTTATCTGGATTGAAGCTACAGTGATAAAATACTGCTCCAACATAGTACTTCAGAGTAATCAGTAGCTATTAAATGAGAAACAGACTGAAGCAAGCAACTGGTCAAGAGCAAAGAAAAATAACCTGAGTCTTAAGAGTCATATGTATTTTTAAAATAATTTTTTAAAAATGGAATATGGCAAACTGAATTTCCTGAAACATGGAAAGATCAGTCTCAAAACAGAAGAATTCTACTATCAGCAATAAAATTCACTTTAGTGTACTAGGAGCAGAAAGAAAATGCAAAAAAGGAATTGAGTTTCTCCCATTCAGGTGCAGCAACAAGTATTTGCAAAAACTATGAAAAATTTGGGTAAATATTTGAAAGTCAGCATTTCAGAAGAAATGCCAAGTGTTTAGATTTAACAGCTCTTTGGCTTTATGTTTTACAAGGACAAGGTCTCAGGTGACTCAAACAGATGATTGATTTATAAGCTTTGAATTCTGTTACAACTGTGAGAAAGTCTTTGCTCAAAACTGTTTTTAAATAGAAGTCAAAGGGCTGTAGCAGAGTCAATGGAAACATAATACAAAAATTAACCCCTAGAAGAGGGCAAGAAAGAGGAAAACATTCTGAAAACTCTTAAGACTTCATTCTCCTATAGGCATGTGGTGTAAACCTGTCCAGGAAAAATACTTCTTTCCATTTGTAATAATTTCCCAAGGGCATAGGGGTTATTCAGATTCAGCATCACAGTCCCACAGGCAACAAGGCCAGAGAACAATCATGTGAAGAAAGTTAAGTATCTCTTTTTACTTTCTCCTAATGCAACTAGCAGTAATTGCTACCAATGACAGGATGCTAAATTTTATGCTTTAAAGCTCTGAACACAGATTGATAAATACTACAGCTTCTCACAATAAACTTGAGGCACTCTCAATCATTTTGAAAGAGGTAAAAAATGAACATGGAAACAAAACTCAGGGATTTCCTCAAAAGAACAAAGTTGAAAAAGTCTTCAGAGTTAACCAATATATAGTGCTGAGGGAACTCCTCCTCTTAGTTAGTCCTCCATCTTCTTAAATGTTTTTACAAGACATGTCAGTCTCCAATTATATGGCCTTATCCCCTCTCAGTTTCCCTAAAAGATTTAAGGAAATAACCACATTCACTAGAAAGTACTGGGACAGATTCTTTAAGAGAGAACTAGTATCATTGCCTTTACTGCCATGTCTGCATTCATGAACTGCTACTTAGTTTTTGGATCATTCCCAAATAATTTCTATCCTTTATACCATCTGTACCTTGGAGAGGTCACCCTTGCATTCTCCTTTCTCTCTGTTAACTTTTCCATTTGAAGAACACTTTGCTGTTTGTTCCAATTTCTTCTGCAAGAACTTACATAGTCTATTTTTTCCAACTATAATGTTTTACTTGCATATCTTGACCTCTAAGTCATTGTTTGCTGACAAATTCTTTTTTCCCCATTACGAGCCCTTGGTTTAGTCCAAGTACACCTGGTAAATTAAACGTCCACCTACTTGGGTCTTGAACCTTTTCATTTAATATTTTTCCCTGAGAACACAAGCACCAGAATATCTTGCCAGTTATGTTGATATCAAGAATTTTAGTTTGATATCCACTAAATTAAATCAATCTCTCAGTCAGCTCATAATATTCCATGATAAAAAAAACAGGTAAAGAAATAAGAGTATGAACTGACTGGTTATACCTGACTAGGAATCTGTAGACACTCAAGAATATCTAAGTACCCAATGCTAAAAACTAAATAAACAATTAGCCAGACAGACAGAGCTAAACTATGAGGAAGCAGGGAGGGGGAGAAGGAGGGTGGTATGTGAAGGGGGATGTGAAAAAAAAACCAAAACACAAAACCAGTATGAGAAGCTTTTGATTCATCTTCCTAATTTCAAGGCAGAACTAGAGAGGTTTTCAGTTTCAAAGCTGAAATATTTGCTTAGAATTTAAATAAATTCAGGTCAGCTACAGGAAAAAAAGTATAGAAAATATGTTCTGTTAGTGTGTAAATCAAGATATTCCTCAATATTTAACACTAATATAAAGGTACTAGTCTGTCACCTATACAGTGCCTCAGTCTGAGAAATTGTCTCCATCTTCTCCCCACTGGCTCACCTTTGGGAGAATTATAAAGGCCTAAGTTTCACTAAGAACACAGAACCTGCACTCTTCAGCAGCAGTAAGATAAACCATTCCCCTGATCTTAAGAGACTTTGATAGCAGAGACAGCTTTGCATCAAAACAATCTGCACCTCTGCTACTCGCTGCCCAGCATCCACCTCCATCCCTGCACTCAGCTATGGGATGTCCTTCCCCAGCTCAGGAGGTGTACAGGGAGAACATGTGCATTGTGTAATTCAGAGTGTAGTGAAGGATGCACACCCAGTACAGAGAGTTCTGCAACATGGACATCTCTGGTAACCCCAATGGTTCTTCTATCCTTGCAATGCTGCCACATACATCGAGAAAGGCTTTACCCATGCCAACTCTCCTACAATACCCTGAGTACTGCAGTACTTCTGATCTTTCATGCCATTACACCCTTCTTCCCATACAAGTCCCGCTCAGTGTGGCCACACTAAATGCCAGGGTCTGTCCCTAGAGAACTTCAGCTGTGCTGGAAGCTGCAGTGGGAGGGGCAAAGGGAAGGAAAGGGAGCCCTTGTTCCTCTTTTCCCAGTGTACCCTTTCTCCTTTACTCTCCCCTCTTTTCTCACAGAGCCCGCTGGTTGCAGAGAGGTGACAGCTCTGCCTCACCTCAGTTTGGGGCTGGGCAGACAGAGGGATGCTGAGGGCGGACAGAGGGATGCTGAGGGCAGAGGTCACCGAGGGGGGTCAGGCCTCCCAGGCAATTCACCCACAGGGCACTGAGCACCTTGGAGATCTGGGCAGGAGCATCCTTCCCCCCCAAAACTGGTCCCCCCATCAGTACCTTAGCACGAACCCTGGGCACAGGGTACACACATTTAACTCTGGATTCGTAGCTCTCAACAGGAAACAAACAGATATTACAATAACAATAGTCTGAGGTGCTTTTGTGTAGTTAAAAATCAGAAGACTTAGAAATCAGACCCGTCTGTGTCAGATGTAGCCCCCTGTCTGTAAGGATGCTCAGGCATTACACATCAGCTTCACAACCTTTTCTTACTAATGCCACAACATTTTTTTTTAATCCCCTTCTTTTTAATCATAATAGACACAGAAAGATTCAAGGGAACTTTGAAAACACAAAAGAGGGTGGGAGGAAGAAGAGTCAAGTATTCTACAAAAGGAAATATCATGGGAGTGTGCTGGCAAGAAATAAATTCTGAAAACACACTAATAATATAAACTACAATATGCAGCATAACATATTAAATACAAAGGTATTTTTAATTATTTTCATAAAGAATCATTGTTTTTGGTGGGCTGTTTAAAGAAAAACAAAGTGCTGACTCAATACTTTATTCTAAGTCATTGGACAATATTAACTGACAAATTCCCAACAGTTTTACAGTCTGTTTTTTATTTAAGGGCTACTCAAAAGGACTTGTAAGATACATATGATATCATGATGGAAATGATGCCTGTTGTGCTTCTTTGCCCAAGAAGCAAAAACAATTACATGTGTACCCAGATGCACACTTGTGGTCTCATTCATCACAATCACAACAGGTTGCCAGCTGCTCTCTCTGGAGTATTTTCAACTCAGCAATAATGTGCTGCAAAATTTCCCTTCCTCGGGAGAAAGGGCTCCCATTATTTTATTTATGAAAAACAAAAAGCCACTCTCTTTAACTCAAAAGTCTTTTAATTAATTTCCTTCATAAAGAAACAAACTAACAATACCAACAGCTTAAACATTAATGGTGTAGGTCAATAATGTCCTTTTTTTCCTCAAAATCACTATTATTTCAAGCACATGGTACAGCTTCACAAACAACTACATTCACATAATCAAAAGGAAACTGAAGCTTGATGCAGAATTAAGTGAATGAGAGAAGTAAAAAAGGATAAAAATTAATTTATGTGAATTTATAGAATGCATTATTAAAAATATGACTCATTTGCACCCTAGAAATCTGATTTACTGCATCGAAATCAACCCAACTGTTCATAGGAAAAAAACCTATATAATAAATCTTATGTTTTTGCTATATACTTATGTAGAGAATGTATCACCCTAAAATACCATGTCTGTGGAAATTACTGAAGCTGCTCTATCAACATTAGCTTAATATTAAAGAGTAGTGTTACACTCTACTACTAAATGTCACACACAATAGATATGATGTCATCTACATTTAATGAGAAAAGGCTAACAAAGTGTATGAAACATACAATAGCTTTGCATGACCAATACTGAACTAAAAGACATAAAGCCAAGTTTGGAAGGTAATGTTCAACCCAAGACAGAAATGAAAAACTGCCTTGGAATACAATACAATTAATATTCTTTTCTGTGGACTGTTTGTTTAATATTCACTTATACATGCAGCCTTAAACAAGCATAGACAATTTTTAAATACACTAAAGTACACAAAATAACATTTTGTAGCATTATGAGCAGATACCACCACCATCTTCAGATATGTGAATGCCAGCATGGAAAAAATAATCCATACAGATAGATGTCAAGTGTTCTTATGACAGCTTGCTGTATGAAAGGCAAAAATGTGCAACACTATCAGAGATTTCCTTACATCTTCCTGATCTAACTGAGGAACTGCCAGGACTGTGCTGTACCTTGCTCCCAGTACTCTTTGGCAGGAAGGTCAGTCAAGTACATCCTCCAGAACTGGTCATATCTAGCACAGACTTGCTGTAGAAGGCTCCTAATTCATGCTTGAGCACGAACTTCAGCTGAAGTTTAGAAGGGAGTTTTTCCCTGTAAGTAACACATCACTGAAACAGAAATCAAGATAGACCAATGGCCCATAAGGAAATTTTCTATGGATTAACACTTGTTTACTAGACTTGCGTGAGAAAGCAGAATAAATGTAAGATCCTTGAAGGCTGGGAGAGAAGACCTTCTTTTCCAATTCCAAAATAAAAGTAAATATATTATTAAATAGTTGTTAATTTACACTTGTATTTCTGGAGCTTTTAATGATTAGCATTGTTTGCAGCCACAAATGCTACGACAAGCAGCTTTTCAACAAATCCTAACAGCAAATAAAATTTCCATCCTTCTTTCTGTGGCTTCAAGATATAGTTAAAAAGTATGTGAGGTGATGGTGACAGGGAGGTATAGTAGGTAGGACAAGAGTAGCAACAGAAGGCTTCCTATCAGACAGAAAAAGCAAACATTTCAGATTAACACTGACAGACCACAACAGGTATGAAGAGACAATCATCTGCTTTCTCAGTAATTTCTACCTAACAAGAGTTGTGGATGTCATTAAAGCTACAGAGGATCTGTAATGTCTATCAGAAGGTAACCAAATTAGATGTCTCAAAATAGCACCACTATGGCAAGTTTTCACATTTATAAAATGGAAATGCAGAGGAGGACCGTCTCGAAAAAAGAATCCCAAAGCCTACTAATCTCTTAGTCTTTCAATATGTTGGCTATGAATTTAAATATAGCCTTATCTTACACAACAGAGGTTTCCTTTACCACTTTCACAACCTGAACTGACTCATTAACGGTCCCTTTCCGCCCCCCCCCACCCCCCCATTTTTCCTACTGAATTAAGCCTATAAAACATTAAAAGTACACGATTACCTAGAACTTTAAAGGGAATTACAGTTGAGCTCAATGGGAACAAGCTGAAGGATCAACACCTTACTCTTGAAACAGAAATAAAGAATAATTTATGCAAACTGTGCAAAATGTGCAATTGTCAAATGTGCTTGAACTTTAAGCTGAGTATTGGTGTCAAACCATTTTATAACTAATGTTGACTGGGCTTGATCACCTCTGTAACCTAATTTGAAAAACAGTAGTCTAAGACAACTGCAACATATTCCTACAGAGATCAGCTGTTGGTTATACTTTTAAACCACATTTTCAGAAAAGCAGAATTTGGACAACAAGATATGATAAATCTTTCCAATTATTGCTCAGGTTTTCAATTTTCTTTAGCTGCTGCTGTTTCTTCTGCTACTTCTACCCTAGCTCATTTTCCCTCAGTTTCTAAGTTGCAAAAGTTTTGGAGAAACTTCAGCTTGGAAGACTGAGCTCAGTACCATAAGTAATATTTACTGGGAAAGTAGAAGAGAAGACAGAATAGGAGAGGAGTATAGAATTTGAAACCAATGTTTATCTTAGTTATTTTGTCCTCTTCTGAGTATCATTCCCAAGACATTAGAGGAAATACAGCAACAGCTTTCTTTTGTTAAGGTTTACGGTAATATTGGTTAGGTATTTATGTAAATTCCAGTTCACAAGTTTGCAGCACATCAGATATGCTTTAACTTTAAGCTGACTATTGGTGTCAAGAGATAAATTATGTTAGAAGATTCTATTGTGAAAAAAGAAGTTAGAATATCAAGATAAGGGTTCATTTCTTCATGGGGTTTCAATCTCACTTTAAATTTGGAAAATTATTATTGGATGTGCTGCCTTATCCTCTCCATTTGGTTTCTCTTACTTCCCTAATCTGGGTATCAGATTTTATGGATCTGTAATAAGGACTTCATGCATTCCTATTGTCTGTGTTTACATCTACCACAGCCTCCACAAGAACAGTAAAAAAGGCTATTTGTACCTTCCTATAATACAATGAAATGCACTCCTGGTAGTAAAAGACAGGGGTTGAAACAAAAATGCAAGTGTAGAGGTTTAAAGATTAGATCGACATACCCCAGCATGGAAATACACTCTCAAAGTGTAATGATTTCTGCCAGAAGACAGTGGTTTAAATTTGCAGTCCAAATAACTACAAATATCCTTGAAGACTTCCATCATGGGAAGGCACACCAAGGTACAGACAACCCCGTCTGGTCTGTACTGTTCTTGTGATAGAATCAAGACATTCTTAGAGCAGACAGTACAAAGCTATTTCAGACTCAATAAATGAACATTCTTACTATTTGCTCCATAATTAATCTGTTAAGTGAACTCTGCAAAGGCTTAATCCAATGTTTTTTTTATCAAATAGGACCATGATATTTCAGATTTTAAAGCATCTTCCCAGGGAGCACAATTTTCAGTGGTTATTTTTGTTTCCTGTGGCAATTCCCTCCTCGAACTGTGATGAAAGGTATTTTGCCAATTTTTTTCAATTATTGAAAATAAGTGTGCTACCTCACATAAGTAAATCCATATTTGTCAAAAAAAAATCATTATACATCAGGAAGAAAAAGTGTGATAAAAGCAGAGAGACAGAGATGAAAAATGCCTATTTTAAAGCTTTGGCAAAGAAATTACACAAATGAATAAGCAAGAAAACTGACAAAATTAAGCCTCTTATGCCCAAATTTATGCTACAAGGTCTATGTATTTTTCTCCAAATATGATCATATCTTCCACTACATACTGGCAAGCAGATAATTTTATCAGGGCACAGCTACTGAAATACATGTAACTAAATGTAAAGAAACCCCAAGGGTTCCCTCTATTTCATTTAAGGCATTGTAAACTCAAGAGTAAATTCAGTGGTATTTTTTCCTCCACATCATCATTAGAAACATCTTGGCTCTTCGCAGTATTAGGACAGAGAGACAGTAGTAAGTGCTCCAAATTCCCCATAAAAACAAATCAACAATGAAACTACCAGAGATTCAGTAACAGTCTCCCTGCTTGACCTCCCCTGGTTTATGGCATTTGATCCCTGTATGTTTCCAGGCAGCGTTCCCCACAAAGCTGCAAAGCCCTTCAATTGCTGGCCATATACTAGGCACAAGCATTTGGGTTTTGTCACACTATAAAGGTGAGACAAACCAGCAGAAGAGGCCAGCGATTCCACAATAAGAATGCAACCTCCTGCCTGAGCATCACACACGTGTGACTCGCACTGCAGGCCAATATGAGAACCATAAAAGGCAGCAAACCAAGATCTGAGCTTAATTGAAGCCCAAAGCTCTGCAAGATGTGTTTTCCAGGACAGTGTAATATGTACATACCATATGAGGCAATTTTAACTCAAAATATTTTCACTTTGCAAAACTTAATGAGCTAATATAGCAAGGTATTTTCTGAAGTTTTTTTCTAAACATGTGTAAAGCATAAAGTGCAGGGCCGCTAGTAGAAGTTAAAATCCTTTCCCCATTACAGAAATAAACCTTTGTCAGGCTAACTATCTAAATCCAGTTACAAACAGTACTATATTTGAGAATTCTTTGCTATAAAAAGTAGCTATCATGACAAATATTTGAACATACAAATACAAGCCTTGTACAAAAAGTTAAAACAATTCTTTGAGCCAATACATTTATACTTTCCACGTCACTACTTTTCAACAGAGGTCTATACAGAAAGTTACATGTTTATATACAAACTAAAAAGATTTGCAAGTAAGTCAGGTTATCTAGAATTCCCAGATTTATTGTCAGCACTTGTCAAACACAATACTTGGAGAGATAACCTGAAGACATCTAACATTACACATTTCAAATAAGCCAATTACTTCACTTAATATCAGTAAATTGCCATGCCCTACTCATGCAGAACCTCACAAAGCAAATACATGTAGAAAATTATAAACAGATCAAGCAAGGGCAAAACATTTCAGAGAGTCCTGAAAGATTTTTAAATAATAATATCTGTCTATCCCGCAGCATGTTTGTAAAAACAAAACAAAAACAAATCCACACTAAAAAATAATTCCACTACCACCACTACACATCTAACACTATTAAAAATAGAACGGCAACATATCTACTCTGCATTAGTGTTCTACTCTATTTATAAAAGCAGTAGAGATTTTGAAAATATATCATGTAATTTGGAAAATTTACATTTCTTGTGTAGCATGAATTCTTCAACACGGCAGAGATATGGTAGAAAATGCCCATTCTAGCCTCTACTAGTCTGTAGCACCTCTCCTGAAATATGGCATCTCGGAGTGCCAGAAAAAACATTTTAAATCATCTAAAGAATTTCTTCCATTTTCTTAGGAACATGAGAAGGATCTCTCAAGCAGTCATGTGCTCTACAGAGCACTATATCAAAACCTGTCTACAAATTAATAACACTTTTCTTGTCTCTCCCCTTTCTTCTACACTTCTGTGAAGGGGTGGAGGCTTTTGGGATGTGTCACAACAAACACAATATTTCTGCCATGTTTACACAGAATAAAGAGGTAAGGGTTTAGATAAGTGCTCATTAAGAAATACTGCATCTTGATGCCACTACAAAAGCTTTACATTTTTGTACCTGTCAAAGAGAAATCAGCCTGTTTTCACCTGATGGAGCCACATGCACAGCAATGGGGATGAGCTGCACAGCTGCTGAACTCAGCAGGGTGGGGGGAACGATAGTCAATACGTCAAATTCCATCCAACAGGTAAGAAGTGATCTTAAAGTGCTGCTGGAGACCTACTTTGAAATAAGGGCAGCTTGAATTGGCCCCTATGGAAAATTAACAGAATGACTTGCTATACCACTGAAGTTCATTTAATTCAATTAATCTTTACCTCAACTAAATTGACCATTAACCTTTGACTTGAACAGATCTGACTTCACCAGAGTTGACTGATATCCTATCACATCAGAGGAAGAACAGCTCTAAGAACCACGGAATGTTCAGAAACAGTTAAGTTCAAAGATGGATTCTGATTTAATCAATTACAATCCTCCCTTGCTCTCCCTTCCGCCCATCCCATTAGAAAGAATTGTGATGTAAATCGACTGAATAAAAATCTTTCATTCTAAGATAAAAACTGCTACTTCAAGCTCAAGTTTTTTTAAAAGGCTGAATAACAAGACAACGTAGGAAACAACCACTGAGCAATGTACATGTTAAGCTGCAAAAGTAATATTCAATCATAGCATTCCATAAACAGAGGAATTAGAAGTTATTATGACTACATTTCAGGCTTGCCAATCCCCAATTCTTCAGAGACACATCCATGCTTTAACTGAAGGAAATAAACCCTAATATTTCAATCTTCACAGCTGTATAAACCCTATTTGTGTGTGGCTCTTTATGGGTGCTGAAATAGGGGAAGTAAAAGCAAAAGCAATCTATTCAGAATGCATCTGAGAATCATTAATACTGTTTTTCTGATTGTTTAAATTTTGTGCATTTATTGCTTGAATAGTGAGAGTTTAGAAAAAATATCACCAAATACTTCAACAGATGTTAGGTGTGCCATAATTGCTTTATTGAATTTAGGCCTATAAAGGGATCAAAAAGTTCCTGTGCTTGAAACTCCAATCTCTACTAAGTATTTTGGTTTCAGAAAGTACAAATCCTTCAATTTTTTCATCTGAATACTCATCTTATGGTCAACAGGGAATGGAGCATGCAAATTCTAACAAGCTTCTGATAGGTATCCAAGAGAAAAACAAACAACAAGGACTGTGTTGTTGATCTTATTTTACGTTTTCCTCCTGAGCAGATAAAGACCTACTGCACCATTATTTTGTTTCCTGCTTTGTCAGTCTCATTTGACCTTCCAAAGCAAGGACAAAAGCTCTGGGCTCGACCAACGGAGTGCCAACCTTCACTTTCTGGTGCAGATGTTGTTTTGAAGCATTGATGGGATCCCAGTACTACCACAGAACAACTCATTTCCTGAAGTCAAGAAACAATAGCATTCCAGAAACAGGTGGCATTTGTTTAAATTGTCAAATATGCAAAAGGAATAAAACAAAAATGGTAGGAACAGAATCAACAGATTTTAAACAAACACTTCAGGCATTTCACACCCTGATTGTGCTGAGTTCCTCCCCTAAATCGTTACCATTTAACTCCTGTAGATAAAAATAATCCAAGAGGAATACCAAAGAACCTTGTCCTGTGATCTTACTTAGCTTACGCAAAGTTGCTTTGAAATTAATCTAAAAAGTTAAATCTTAAAATTCATTCTTTCAGCTGAAGGAAAAAGATCTGGCAAATCTAAGCAGGTAATTACTGGGGAAAACCAGCAAACAATCTTTCTATGCAAATTCACTCTCCATTGCAAATAGCTTTCTAGACTAATTCAGTACGCAACCCTTCCCCACCCATCTAAAATAAAACCACCTTTTGTAAATACACTTGTCTCTAATGTGTTCCACAAGGTCAACAGACTCAAGCACTAGAAATATTAGTGAGATGATGCCTATGCTAAAAAAATCCACCCCCAGAACTCTGCCCTCAAGGTGGTGGCAAGATCCTGTTCTTTCTTTGCTTTGGATAAGGCAGTAGTAGACCTGAGATGCTGGAAGTAATTTAGACTTATTTGGAATTTGTTAATTCCATTTGGAAGCCTGGTTACAAATGGGAATTCAGTGCAAAGTAGGTTGAATATTAACACCAAAAAGAACTTTCTTGAACATGAAAGCTAACCTCAAGTGATTAAGGAGATGACCTGTTAGATATCCAAGTGATTCAGACTGTAGTGGCTTGACTGCATTTAATAAATAATTCAGGAAGAGCCAAGTAAATTCAAGAAGCCATTACATACCACAAGCAACAGTGGCTTGAAATCATGAGTAGCCTGACATCTACTTTCTCAGGCTCCTGGTGAACCTCCAAAAGACAGTGCCCTAACTTGGAGACTGCCATGTCCATAGACTGATTGTCAAGATTTGCCTCTACACACTGTAGGCATGAATAAAACTCCTAAACAACTTTTTTGGGTTTTAAAATTTATTTATTTATTTCTGCATTGTATGCACAGTATGTACCATTACAAATAGAATTTGGTACCTCTTAAAGGCAATTAAATGTCTACATTGTTACAAGAGATGGGGGAAAAGGAAACTTTCTGCTTTTTTCATCTTTTTTTTTGAGTAGTTTTATATACAAATTTTCCAGTACAGAGCTGTTTGCTGCTTTGAATTACGGGATACTTGTCCTCTGACAAGCTCTCCAAGAGGGTAGAGCAAACGCAATGAAAAGCATTGTGTATGTGGATGGCCAGCACGAGAAAAAAAGAAGGCTGAGCTTCTGACATCACTGATCAACCAAAACAAGAAAGCAGAACACAAAAGTGGACTCTAACAAACAACCACTACTAGCATTCTGCATTTGTTTGTTTGGTTTTGAGTTCTTTCTCTCCAGTACACTTGAGTTGATTTTTCAAAGTTCAGCTTGAAACTAACTGCTGTAAACAACATAACTGCCAGGTATGAGCTAACAGTTCTTTAGATGGTTAGTTGTTAGCAACCTAATAATCCCATGAACGACTCGAGGTGTGACTCAGCAAGGATCACGAGCCCCAATTGCTAGTGGCAAGAGAAGAATTCAGTTCCCACAAGAAAAGATACCACATTTCAGAGCTTGTGACCTATTCTTTGTGGCTCAATTAATAATGATTTCATAAATCATCATAATCCTATTATATTTTTAAATCAAACATCTGATGCTACCTGAAGTATTTGTCATAATATAATTCTCTTCAGGGAAAAGAACCTCCAAACTTCAGCAGTCACAGGGTGAAACACATATGCTTTTCAGCACACTTTCCCAAACAGCACATGCTAATAAAAAACGATTACTAAAATAAAATGCCAGAATATTAGAATGTATTTGTCTCGTTTTCTTTTAATTCTGAAGAGCATGGTCTTATACTGCAGATATTCGATCTCACTGATACATAATCAGCCATAATGCAAAACAGACAAATTTGTTAAAGGCACAAGACAGAATTCCATTCCGTTAATAATGTTTATTATTTTCATCTCTAGCAGCCATAAACCAGATAACACAAACAGAATAAACGAGGATCAAAACAGGTAAATTCCTAGGGAGAGATCCAGGTGACACAGGCTGGATAATACTAGGAGGAGCTGGGCAAACCTTCTTGCAAAATTTATGCCTGCAGTGTGTAATGAAGGAAAAGATAAATGATCATTAAAACCACAGTTTTCGTAGCTGTCCCATCCATGTAACGTTCTGTGTTACCTATAAGGTGTGAAACATGCAAAAATCCTGCATCCATTTTACACAAAACTTCCACTGGGCATGACAAATTACTGACCTCCTTTACATTCACTGTCAATCTCAAGTATTTAGTTTTTGTGCAAAAATATTTACAAAGGGGGCTGAGAGCAGAGTGATGTGTCTAAAAGGCAAATGGCAAAGTGATATCAAGTGCTGGTGACTTTGGAGGAGTGCACAACTGTTAGATTAGGAAAGCAACACCCTCTTCTCACAGTAAGGGCAAGTTACATCAAACTTTCATCACTATGGCTTTTTAGTATTATTAATTTGCTGTCGTTCACCCTGTTATTTTTGCATAGAAAATGCTATTTTCTGCAAAACTTTTCAGTTGCACAAAAACCAATTACAGCTTGGCTGAATCACATGCAACTGGAGCTAACAACCATGTTCTGCCATCAAATAGTACAGCCCATGCATTGCTGCAGATCACATGCTTCCACAAGCATTCCAAACCAGAGGAAGAGACAAAACCAGCAATTGTTGCTAGCTTGTTTTATTTTTTAATGGGAAAAGCTAGTAAAGCTGGGGACTACTGTTTCCAAACCAAATTTGGTGGCAAAAAGCATAAAAATTGAAAAGGTTTTTAAAGTATGAATCCTTTGATGTTCACAGTTAAAAAACCAAACAAAAACAAAAAAGAAGCTGAAGATGATTTGAGGACAAGGCAGTCTGCTTGTCCAAGAAAGTCAGAGAAATTGCTTACAAGTCATGCATAAAATGACTCTAAACTAGGCATGGTATATCTGAAAGTGGCTGTGAAGATAAATCCGGCTAACTTGAAGTGACATAAAAAAAACTACCTAAAATACATTTTACAGACATAGCCACAGATAAGATATTTTCTGTCAAAGAACAACCCTTCTGTGGAAGAATTAAGTGCCTGTAAATAAAAGATAAGAAATCGTCAAAATTAGAAATCAAAGATAGCAATTAAAAAAACCAAAACTACTCAAACAAATAAATCACTGCATTAAATAAGAGATGGTTTGAAAAAAGTATGAAGAACACCACCATAATTCTGTTTATGTGGAGTGTGTCATGAAGTTTAACTAAAACTACTTCTTATGTATTTTATGTAATGGGCTTACTGGAACAGATAAGTTATATTAAGAGAGCAACTAAAAATGCACAGATTATAGGAAATGCAAATAAAACTGCTCATATTAGATCTCAGGCTGGTATAAAAAAAGCCAAAAAAATATGTTGTGCTTTGCTACTAAAGAGAGATCCTCAACTCTGGTGTTGCCTCAAAAAATGTTAATGTGACTATCAACTCAATTACAAATATTTTTTACCGGTAGGAAAAACAAAGAAAAAAATCACTTAAATCACTTGTATTTAATGCTGAAATAATCTGAAACACTTTTTCTTTTTTTAAATAATCACAACTTGACAGAAGAAGTCTTGTTCAGAGGTGAATTTCCAATGCTAAGGTGTATTAGGGTAGATTTTCAATGCTAAGCTTGAAATAGAAATGTAGTCCTTAAAATAAGCCCCTATGCATATGGTAGGCTTTTACAAATCTTATCAAGTCAGAGTATCACTGCAGACTGAAGCAGAACTTCTCACTGGCCTGCACAGTTGTAGACATTCTTAAAAAAAGG
The DNA here is from genome assembly GCA_013397935.1 of Dasyornis broadbenti. NCBI lineage: Eukaryota > Metazoa > Chordata > Aves > Passeriformes > Dasyornithidae > Dasyornis > Dasyornis broadbenti. The sequence continues at coordinate 59,275 of VZRN01001754.1, forward strand.
ATGTGAAGGCAGAAGGAGGCACAGAGCAGGATTCATCTATACAAAGCTATCTTTGATGATAAGGAAACACCCATCTTGTTGGGGCATTTTAAAGATACGGAAAAATTCTAGGTCTTTGCTCTAGGGAGATCAAAAATTGAGCCTTACCCTATAAAGGCACACAGTATCATTCAAGCTCTCTTAGACTTGAATTTGATTCCTGTCAGTTTACCTTTTACACTTACAAGCTTCTTTGATGTACATGACAATCCATCAGGAAATTGGTCCTTTAGAAGCTAGAAATCCCTTCTTTGAAGCTTCAAGTGAAATAAATCAGCTGTCAAGCTTCATGAACTCTGGTTTTTTCCTAAATAGTTTCAAATGCCTGTTTAATGTCCAAACAATAAAATGTCTTTTCTTTGCTACGTTTAGGTTACAAGTAAAATGAACGTTGTCTTTATTCTCAGTCACCTCATTTTAAATGCAAAACTGTATGTCTTTAAAAAAAGTCATTGACCAAATCTAAGACATATAACTGAGATACTGCAGATTTAGTTTCAATATATATATACAAAATCATCTTAACAGCCAAGAAATAATATGTAGCATGCCAAAGAGTACATACACACCATTTCTTTGTCTCTTTCCAAGCTGGATACACCTGAAGAATGCATGCAGTTTTATACCTGAGTAGCAGTAGCTCAGTGATTTCACTCCCCTACATTTAACTGTCAGTAAAATTAAAGCCCCCTGCCAAAAGTTAGTGGAAGTCAGTGACCAAATACCAGCCATCTTTGATGACAGTTTTCTGACTACCACAATGTTGTAGGGTGAGGATGAGGCAAACCTTGTGAGTGAAAACAAGCAGCTCAGACCTTCTGTTCAATGACTCAGTAGGTAAAAGGAAAAATTGAAGGGAGAGGAGACTTGAAAATAGATAGACTTGGAAAAGACTAAATTCGAGTTTTGTCTCTGCATTACACAGAACTTCTTTTAAAAATACCAAAAAGTCCTATGTTCCCTCTTGTACTTCCAAATTGCTTATTTTTAGAAGCCACTACTCTTTAAGAGCCATCTTACTTCCTTTCAGATGTTTTAGGAGACACATGGGGGCCACGTGGTATGTAAGACTCATGATACTGAATTTAGCCTTTCTGAAGATGGATTATAATGCAAATTTCTTACCAGTGGAGGTTAAAGCACTCCAGCTGCTGTGCTACTGTGTAAAAACAGCACTACAACTGCAGCAATGCTTTGCAATAAGGAGTGGCTGAATTTCTGAAGCCTGGAAGCATTTTCAGGATTACTCTGCTGAGCGGAGAATCTTTTGATGACATTAAAGAGGTTTAGATTCAAGACAAATTGAGCTGTTCAGTTCTGCAAATGCAAAATTTCTGGGTGTGTGCAGAGACAGAACAATAAGCAGCTAGTAAATTTTAATGGCAAAAGTTCAGACAACCATATACTTAGGAATGCACAAGTTGTAAAGAACATAGTCCTCTTTTTAGGCCATTAAATACTTCCTGTGTCTTACTAGCAACTTAGGTGGTTTTTTGCAGACTTACGTTACATCATAGAAAACTTGTCTACCTTTTAGTAACCCATTGAAAACTGTCTGAAACATAAAAGTAGCAGCAGAATTTAAAGATTCACAGCTGACTCACCTGACAAAAGTACTGCTGAATACTTTCTGCTACAATAAATCAAGCTATACCAAGAAGACATAGTTTTCTGACACGTATTTTTAAAGTCTTGCATGGTTTCTATGTACTGAAATTTTTCTATTCGTGTGACAAGAACCATTAAAAAACAACTGTGAACTGGCCCACTATATTTCTGATAACATGCTAGATATAAAGAAACTATAAAAATGTTACTGCGAGCAGAGCAAAGAGGGTACTTACCAATATTAATTTCATCATCAGTTTCAGCATCTCCAATACACTCAAACTGAAAATCTTGTAAAGACTGTGAAAATTTTTGTACAGCCATGGATAAATCTAGAATTCAAGCAAAAAAAAAAAAAAAAAAACAAAAAAAAACAAAACAAAAAAAACAACAAACAAACAGAAAATTAGAATTACTCCACTAAAACTTCATTGGAGCAAGGCATCATGCATTTCTGCATTAAGTAATTTTTCTCTTTACAAAGTTTCCTTTCTAGTATCTTTTTAGGACACCAACCTCATTTTAAAAAACCCTCAACATTTCAAAATCAAAGAACCTGAACTGTCCCAGACACCTATGAAACAGGCTGATGCAAGATATTAAACATTAATACAGGTGACACTGACAACTGAAGAACTGTTATACTTCTTGAGAAACAAGAAACTAGTATAAGAAATTAATGTCTAGTGATAAATTGCATTTGTAAGTAGACTGCTCTTTAAAATATTGCAGATTACTTTGCGGATTAAAATAAAGCTCATGACAGTTTCTTTCATTAACATTTTCAAATTAATTACATGCTAATTATTCTAATATGCCACACTGTATAATGTTTTAGTGCAAAAGCTTTGTAAAAAGAAATTGAAGAGAAAGAAAAACCCCACAAGTACTTGCCAATCAACAAGGTAGTCCATGGATTATGAGCACTATTTCCACTGAGTTTCACAAAGCCATCCAACTTTATAGCACAAAATTTCATTATAATTATACACAATAAAAAAATACAGAATATCAACCACATAAATCTGTTCTCCTCTTATCTTTTTTAGATATACTAATGGCAAATGCAGAGATGAATGAGATAATGGACTCAGTCAAGACTTAAAAACACCAACAGTCCCAATGAGCCCAGAAAACCAGCAATTACCTTCTATGTCCTAGAAGCTGTATCTATGGTATCTATTTTGATGCTAGGAAAATTGTCAATCAGGATTCTGACATCTGCTAAATCTAAGTAAAATTCATGATAAGGACAAGTTACGGATCAAAGCCAAGTCATAAATTCCATTTCAAAAGCATCACACATCTGCCTCTTTCCCTGGGGATATTCAAAAGCCGTCTGGACAGGGACCTGGGCAACTGGCCCTGCTTGAGCAAGGGAGTGGGAGTTGGGTAAGATGACTTCCATGGGTCTCTTTCAACTTCAGTCAGTTTGTGATTCTGTGATTTCTTTAACCCTCTGTTATTGCAAAGCCTTAAATACTCACTCACTCACTCAATGCTGGATATAAAATTAAGAGGTCTAACCTTCATCCAGGCAGGAATAAAACCTAACATATAAATATACAAACTGGCCTAATGTCCTAAATCACGACATAAACAGCTCCCATACACACAAAGCATAATTTAAATTTTAATGATCCCTAACAGTAAGAACCATTCCACTATTCTAAATGAAATAAGGATTGAAACATCTTTCAAACACCTCCAAATAAAAATCCACAAAATAAGAAGAATGATCGGGGTTTTTTTAATTAAAGGTCATCACTGTCAATCAAGAGAATCCCTACCTGGATTTTGCACTGCACAGAATTTATTCAATGCCTGTTCCTTTTGTATTTTTACAGGCAGCTATAGAGTACATCAGTCCAAAAAGAGAACCATCATCTTTAGACAATGAACTTTTTTTTCTTCCACTAGTAAAGAATTCTGTATGCATATCTGATAAATAACTAAGATATAAAGAACTGGGTAAACAAACTCTGTTTCTTTTTGATAAAATGCATGGAAAACAGGAAAGAATACTACCCAGAATTACTGTATCCTTATTGTACATTTCCTACTGTGCTGTACATGAAGATTATATTATTAAGTGTATTAACAAATTAGATGCTAAACACAAAGTGTTTCCTACTGTTTTGTACAGATGAAAACAGAATACTCTTTATGAGATGAAGCACTGCATTTTATGCAAGTACAGCATCTTCCATAGCTAAGTAAATGATTGTTCTACATTTGCTAGAAAGATCTAAACTTGACTTTGTTCACAGTAGGATATTTTAAGTTTAAAGGGAAGAAACACAGTTTTATTATTCACTCTTTCATTAAGTTACTGTACTGAGTCCTAAACCCTTCTACAAAATTGCTGTATACCACTGATTCCAAAAGGAATTACATGGTTTTAAGATGATAGAATGTAAAAGATTCTATATTGCAAGTAAACCAAAATGTAAAACTTAACTACTGCTAATAGGAATGCAGATTTATTTCCTCTGGACAATCTAATAACTGCTCACGATGCACAGCATCTCTGAGAATGTGAAAGGAAATGAGGAAGCATGGGTTTTCCCCTATCATTCTTCCACATATGAGGGTTTGGTGGAACAAACGTCAAAGGAAAATAAATGTTAAAAATATCAAAGGTGGAGTCTCCATTTTATATCCTGGATTATTCTTTCTAATAATTTCTAATTATTAGATCTAATTACCTAGATTATTAGATCTAATAATCTATTCTTTTCTAATCTTTCTTTCACTGTGTCAGCAAATCAGACACAGCTTATACATTTTGAACCTGAAGAAGATATGTTTAACCTAAGTCAGAAATAGTGAGTATGAAGAATTAAGGAGCTTATTAGATAACTTGGTAAAATCATGCAGCAAGACACCATTTGGAGATATCTCCCTTCATATGAGGCCTTTTATAATACCTTGAAAGTATTAGAAGATACCATAATAAGATTAAAGCTGTTCAGTGTAGCAAAGAATAAAATGAAGTTCCAAGGTCATGTTTCCCATAACACTAACTTACAAGTTCTGTACAAATTTAATTTAACCTGAAAAGATAAAATAAATATTATTATACAGAAAATTCTGGCTGACTCGGGCAGCTTCCTAGAGGCTGAAATAGGAGTTACTCTTTAATACTCTAAGTTTGACATTAGAGTTGAATCACCAACATTGAACCAAGTGGTGCTAATTGATTGTATTTATCACTTCCTTAGGAGCAACTATAAAATTCTTTAGCTATAAAATTCACCCAGTCACAGAAAAGACCAGCTGTGCAGTAAGCATATCTTCTCTAAAAGATACCAAGATTCAAAACTGAATTAAAACAGATTTAAGAGCAAGTGTGTCCAGTCAAGAAGAGGTAAATGATGGACAAAAAAATTGGAAAGAGCAGATAGAGCAGAGACCTCGCCCAGTTTTACAAGATGTCATTTATCACTGTATATCCCAAAGTCTTAATGTCACTGAAAGCCCCCAATGCATGTTGCTGCTTCCAGAAGGAAGGTAATCACTACACCAAACAAATCACCTTTTTAGAATCTGCAAGCTCTGTAGCATTATTAAGAGTTGGGGTTACTCAGCATGTACTTCATAAAGTCATGTCCCTCTTTTCATTGATTCCACATGAACCAGGACATTCACTTAGCTCAGGACAAAAATTTTCTTTCGAGCAGAGACAATTGATCTTCTAAGTTACTATAAAAACCTCACCAGCTTTATTGACTAGCAGCAAAAGTCTATCAATCCAGGGAAGAATGGCTGCTCAAAAGTCTCAATGAGTTCATAAATGTTGTTGCTCCTGCTCTTCTGCAGGCACTCAAATGAAGTAATCTCTCTGGGTGCCAGCAAAAGAATGAAAATGCAACCTGATAACCCTCATTTGCCAGACGGACAGTTCTGTTAACATGTATTTTCTGACAGTACTCACCTCTACCATTTGTTCCCTGTTTTCTCAGATTCCAAAGAAGGATTCAGTTCCATTTTGCAGTGAGGCATAGTCAAGAGTATACATCTACACACTACTTAGGGTGAATGCAAGGACATAATTGCGACAGAGTTGCCTGTTTTAGTAAGGGCTGCAGCAAGTCAGCTGGCCAACAAGATTTTTTTTGTGTGTGGAGCTGACAGAGGAAGTACTAAAGAAGCTACTACACTGTGACCGGAAATAATAAAAGGATAACTACAACAAAGCTTAACCACAACAAAGTAATATAACACCAGTATTGCATATGGATACATACAATACCAATCATCAGTATCATAATTCTAACAAAAGAATAATAGAAGCCATCATCCATTCAGGAAAGCCACCAAGGAATCAGGAAATGCACTACTCTATTGTACTCTTCCCTGAAGTTTTATATTTTTGATTAATCTATTTAATATATATTTTTTCAATTTAAAAATGAAAAAAAATACTCTGGATTATTCTAGAAGGTGGGTTCATTTAAGATTCACTTTCTCTGAAATTGCCAGAAAGAAGTATATAATATGAACTGTAACATAACTTATTTTAGGCATCAGTGTCTTACAGCTGAATACAGGATGATAAAACTATGATCCTTCAGTCAGCTGAATTTCAGGGCAGTTGAAGACTGGAAAGGAGACCATGTACAGTCACCTTTGGTGATTCAAACCTTTGGGGCACTATGATTCCACTACCAGATATGACTGGATGCATTGTGGTGCCATGCTTGATGAGCTACCTCATTTGGTCATTCATTAACATACAGGTTTATTAAAACCCAAGCTACTCAGCAAAACTAAGCATTAAGGCATTGTAATAGGTGGATAAAACACAGCAGAAATTGAATAGTATAACCAGAGTACTTGATAAAACAGCATGCTAAAATGTAGAGAAACATTTATCTAGTTCTACGACTTCTACTCCTCAACACCTGAAAATGAGTCACTCTTATGGTTATGTTTTAATTGCTTTATAAATAGGTTTGTTTTCTTTATTTATTTCATAAGCAACTCTCATTCTATAACAATTGTTCTGGTTAAGTTATCTAAACACTTGAAAAAGTAGTTTTTATATAAGAGATTATTATTGTGAAACAGCAGCTATGAGCATGATTTGCAGTGTTCTTACCACACTACATGACAGAAGTAAGGAAACATTTAAAAATTCATAGAGGTGAAAAGAGGGTTTTCAGTATTACAAATATAGATCTGTAAAACACTAATTATTCAGAAAAATGCTTGTGAGATACATGTCCTCTTAAACAGTTCATTACATGCTCTTTTACAGTTAACAGGGAACTTCCTTGGCTTTGTTTATTTTACGAGGGAATGAACTTCAAGGATGCGAGCTGTATCAACAGCCAGAAACAAGCCAGAGGAACAAGAACACCCCACTGAGAAGCACTGAACTTCAACAGCTTCTGTGTTTGCTACAGTCAATGTGATTGTAAGTAGAACATGTCACAGTGGGATATCTTTTTCCACACCATAGACCGTAAACACAGAAGCTGGCAGTACAATTATATTTAGGCAGTATGAATGATTAAGCAGTTAAAAGCAGTGATCATACAAGACTACATATATCACTGCAATATTCCAAATTTCTTCCTGGCTTAAGGGCTTTCTCATTAAAACTGACAGCTTCAGTAGTTGTTCTTAATTCAGCGAAGAGCACCAGAATGCATTTTCTTCACAATTTTTGCCTTTCCACTCTTCATTGCTCACTACTAATTTAAAATGAAAAATAAATTACTATCAACGGTTTTAGGTAAGTACCACATTCAGAAAATCCTCCTATTTCATAACATATATGGTAGCATGTCAGCACCAATAAGGGGACCTGAAAATGTCTTACAAATCAGACCAAAGCAGCATTCCTGAGCATGGGAATTTTGGCACATATGCCAGTAATGTAATTAGTTCCTTCAACTGTAAATGAAAAGAATTCTGGGGTTTGCTGCCAGAACAGGTAATCCCAATTTAATAAAACATCACCGCCATAACACGTCCTGATCATCTATAGTTAGAGAGCAAATTGCAGTCACGTTAACATGCCTTTTAAACACTGACAAAAACATCTGTATAGCCAGCTGATGCAGCTGCTGACATCTTTGGTTTCATGGCTTTCAATACTGGAGTCCTTCCTTTGCCTGGAATATTTTCCATGGCATTTCTACTTTTGGAAGTTTATTTTATTAAATTACTTAAACACACTTGTTATTATTTACTTCTCAGCTGAATTAATTTCCGTATCATATTAAGTTTTCTGACTGTCATAAGAAAAAAAAGATCAAAGAAAGGAGAAAAATATCCTCTCCTCTTATGAGTGACCACATTTTATCCAAACTTCTGCACAAGAATTTCATTTGGCAAAACAGGGCAAGCTGGCACAGAGTAGAGGCTATCTGCAAGGGCTGATGGAGCTAATGCTGGCCACTTGCCACAATGCTTTTTAAAGAATCCACAAGAAAAGGCCACAAGGGAATAGAGAATCCAGTGCCCAGTGCCAGAGATTTTGCAGCTCTAGGGCCACTGCTCTGTATTGACACAGTCTTTCATTGTTGCTCTCAATGAACCCTTTATCCCCTTTATTTGCCAGCTTCATCAGGGCATATTCTTTGCCAACTTGCTATTCATGGAACAATAATAAGCAACTAAATCAAACAACTCTCTACCAACTCCCTACCCCTACAATCCTGCATCACTTTTTCACCTCAGGCTCTATGCTTTGCTCTTAATTCCAGGGAAGCTAATTTCTTCCCACAATCTCCAGGGAAAGGATATCAGGAGAATATGTCAACATGTAGCCCATGCATTGCTGCATTCCTCTGGGGTTACATAAGGCACTGAAATTTTTCAGTGTCGTTCTCTTACTCATGAATATTTCCATGAGAAAAACGCACAATTTACTTTCCCATTCTAGAAAGTACTGAGAAATCCCCCTGATCAAAAGCAACAAAATCCCCACTTTCTTACCACTATGAGGCAAGAGCTACCAAAAAGTCTGTATGTTCTATAAACTTCATAGCGATACATACCAACATTGTTGTCACAACTTCCTTATGTTAGACACTTGAGCAGTACTTTGGATATTCTTAGTATTTCTCCACAGTTAGGAACTAAATCTAATACAGTCTTGAAGACTCCAAGAATACACCACTGATATTTAATGAGAGGATTTCTATGCCACATTTGCATGCTTACATGACAAAAACATACTAAAACTTCCCTGAAAAATAACTGCTGAACCAAATAATATTACACAGACAAAAGACAATATTGATAATATTTCATCCCCCTTTTCACAATTCCTGTCCGTACCCCCACTCACCTCGTGTGTAGATGTGGAACCTTAAGCTTATTCACATAATCAGAACAGAAAGGAATGAACTTTAGGTTAGTATACAAAAGTTGTAAAGTCTATAAAAGGACAAATTGTTCTGACTTTGCATAATTATAAATACATTAAATAATACAAATGCAACTAAAAATGTATGACCTATAACATTTAATGTGGAGGACACCACACAGTACATACTGCTCATCTGTTTCTCTGAAGTTAAAGCATATATGTAACCTCATATCTCTTTCTCATATTAAGTGATGTCATTTTGTTTCAATACTCCCACATTCTTGTATTTTATTTCTCATTACCTCATTCTTACAACACCATTTCTCAATATTTTAGTTTATAAGACTGTTTAACAATACTGCTGCCTTTGATTAGGAAATAAACTGACTTTGCAAGGAATTACCATGGTCTAAACCTTTCAGTCATCACACTGTATTCACAGAATTACACTTTACAAGTGATTAATTACATGGTACGAGGCAGAACAGAAAATGTTCCTTTGTCACCACTGCAATATTTGACAGTATTTTTCCACAAATATGGCTAGAATTTTCAGAAAGCATTTGGTTTCCTTTTACTTCTGAAATTGTAAAGACTGGCTGTAGGGTATAACTTTGTACTATTTCTAGCATGTTACTATATTATTCTAAATTACATTCAACCAAAACACTTCTATACAATGACAGTTTTGCAGATATGCTTATTTTCATCCTGTAAGCTTTTTGGCTAACATCCACTGTAAGGACTGAAATATTCCAACATTTCTTCTGTCTTGGAGAAAAATAAATCTTAGAAAACAAGCATATTTCCCTGCTCTTCTATTCTCAAATAATTGAATATCATCATTAACTCATCTGCACTTTTGGTATTTTCCCTGTCTGTTGATAAAACTACTCCATAGTTCTCTATCAGGAAGGTCTCAAAGATTCCTAAACTTTCATCCCTGCAAACTTGCTTTGACCCTCAACATACTTTCTCTTGCACCTTCTGGGGATTTCAAATGCTCTTTCATGATCTTCCACATTCTTCCCCCACCCCATGGATGTTTATTTCCCAGAACAGCATCAGACTTTTCCAGGGAGTTAGGTCCACATTCCAATAATCCCCCCCCAGACTCTTTCAATGAAACATGGTTTATCAGGCATACTACGTCATTTCTCACTCCTCCTGGCACATCCTAGCAACACTGAGCAGATAGAGAAGCACCACAAAAAAGAGGACATAGAAACTAAGAGCAGATGCTGCCAGAGGTTGAAAAAGCAGAGCGTGATTTCCTGTCTAGTAGCTAGGGAGTTGCCAGAAAAAACATGGGAATTCCCAGATTTCTAGTGCAATGTAAGGTACTGGTGCATCAGATCATCCTTCTGTAGTACTTGACATTTTTTCTTTGTTCTTAATCTTACCATGCAGCCAAAGAAACTTTAAAAAATTCATGTGCCTATTTGCAGACAATGAAAAACAAGGGAATATGCAATATGATAAAATAATATCACAATATAATTAAAACCTATGCTGCAACACATTCTTAAGAAGCCACAGTTCTGACTATCTGACCAAGATCAGTTCTGCCAGTTCTGTGGTGCATATATAGAACGAGATTTCCCCACTACCACCCCTCCCCAAATATCTATCCAGAGGAAAAAAAAATAGGATTATTTCTGGTATGAACAGGGAGCTTTAAGAAGTTGCTTCTAGGAAACCAAGAATAAATCACTGCAGCAATTATCATGCAGATCTTCAGCTGCAAAAAATTCTGCAATATATCTTTCAATGATTTTATGTGCCATGATTTTTACATTAAGTAGAGCTGCTCAAAGGAGCATCAGTCCCACTGGTCTGTGCTGGATGGTGGGGGGAGGGATGAAAGGAATGAAAGCAGTTATCAAGGCATTTGTAAGTAGTGAGCTCTTGGAACAACATTAGAGTTGAGGGTCATGGGAAACAGAAGCATTGCTCACCCTTCTTCCTGGCAAAGTTTTCTGTGCTTAGGCAACAAAGTAAAATGTGTTGTAAGACCAGAAGGAGGAGGAGAGGGGAAAAGAATTAAAATGTGTATATATTTAGCTTATTTAAAAAAGAAGAAAATATTACTACTCAGCTTTAAAGGAAATGAAACACTTTCCACATGAAATTCTTTCAGGCTCTTAAAGCTCAGGAATACAATGCTTGATTAGATTCTTTTGATCAGACAACTAATATCACAGTCACGTGTACATGAGTTCTATCACACACAAACAGATGTAACATTTTTTAGAGAGTCAGATAGGCACTTCCACACATGGAGGACAGAACTGAAATTCCTAATCAACCAGGATTTTGGTCAGTGATGTTGAATGTCACTAAATTTCTTGACCAGATTTGGCCTAAAGGCAGTTTTTTTGTATTCAGTCTACCATAGAGCCAGTCCACTACTACTCACTGCTTAGCTACTTCTCACTAGAGAGAATGCATACTAAACACACCAGTTTCATACAGCAAACAAGCTTAACATGCTAGTTAAAATGCCTTCTACCTTTAAAATATGAAAGTAATTCACAAAATGCAGAGATGAGAGCCATGAAAGCACTTAAAAGCCTTTTAGGGTTTAAATTAAATCCCTTGCAGTATCCTAAACTCAAAAAGCTGTTACCAAAATACCTACATGCTAATAATGGGGGGAAAAAATATCAGCCAAATGAAATATAACTAATGAAATGCACAACCACAAATCAGTTTCACCGGGTGAGCTCCTGCTTAAACAAGTCAGAATTGAGCGTTCCCAAGGAGTTTGGAGTTAACTCCAATTTGCATGAGAATATGTCCTTAACACTTCTGTTACAGTTTTTGCATCTTTGCAGATTTATTGCATTCAGCCAGAGAGTAAGAAATAACCCCTGTAAAAAACAATATTCATATAAGGTTTCTTTCTACGTCTAAAGCTATTTTAAAGAACAGGATCTTTGTATTAAGAAAAAAATAAAAAGAGAGAAATATCCTTCATATTCATTTTGCTGGATTTTCTACTTAACTTGTCAGACAAAAATAAGGAACACGAATGACTTTCAGCTGAAGTCTGTCTGTTTTTTCTTAAGTCAACTAACTTGTAAGAAAGACCAACTCCAACTAGCCTTCTACATAGTACAGGTACCATTTTTTTCAAATTTTAATTCTCTGGAATTTTGTCCTACTTTCCTGTCACAAAAAGATTTAGGAACATGTAAAAACATCCTCTTGTTATCTTCCTGGCAGAGTGATATCCTTTAATTAATAATCTTACCATCCATTAGTACAAGCAGTGTTTATATTATGGTATGTGTAATGAGTTCTGAACTAACTACTATCACTAACAAATGAGACCTTGTCATTAAAACAGATATATAATAACTTGGTTGCTTTATTACTCCACACTCAGGCATGGTCAAGAAACATATTAAATACTAGTAATTATTTGAAACTGGGGAGAAAGAGAAACATCATTAATGCCACTCCATCAAGCCATGTGAGACCTGCACTTAAAAACTATGTACAGATTTTGTCTTACTCCTTACCAAGAGACAGTGTCTCTTGGTATCAAAGGTACATGGAATTGAGGCAAAGGTAAATGGTAACAAAATGGCAAGGATACCTTGTTTAAAGAAATGCACACACAATAATCAGCCTGAAAGGGGTAACTAGATAGCCACAAGAGTTCTACAAAACCACAAGTAGTACAGAAATGATGGCTGTCTCCCAAGTGAAAACAAAAGGCTATCTAACAGAGCAAGAAGCAACCTCAAAACAAAGTAAAAAGATGTTTTTTTCTTAAAATCTGTAGTTAAATAATGAATCTCACTATCACCGGATACTTTGGATATTAAAAATTTATGTAGGTTCAAAAAAGGACTGGACAAGTTCACAGAAGAAAAATCCACTGAGAGCAATTAAAGACATAACTAACCCCTTGCTGAAGAAATATTTCAGCCCCAAACCACTGGAGGCAGTGAAAACCTCACTACATTCTGCCTGCTGTTCTTCTCTGTCCTAGGCAGTCAGTTCCGTGCTTGAGAGAAAAACAGAACTCACAGCACAGCACTCACTTGTATCTAGAGACAGGATGTAACACCAGATAAGCTTCATGTACAACCCTGAACAGTTGTGCTTATGCGCTTTGTAGGAAGATTTGGGCACATACTTTGTAATTGCTTGAGTATCTCAAGACACCATTAGCTGGTCACCACCACCAGCTAGTAGGGTAAGCCCTCTTCAGCCACCTATCCAGGCTCATCTGTTTTAAAAACAGACAACGACAGGAAAAGGAGCTGAGTTCACACTGAAAAAGTAAGGTTCATGAAAATGTTCTATCTTCGCAGCTGAACCACAGATATTCTCCAGTGTATGAACAATGATAGTTAGATGAAAGCTTGTATTATGTTCAACTGCTCCACAGCCAGAAGATGTGTGCCATTATACCTTTAGTTACATTACGAGGCTGTAATTCTTCCTGAAAGGACTTGTTTAGTGATTTGTATTATGAGGTAAACTAAGTATAACTCTTAATAGTAAAAATAACTGCATTAATCCCTAAATAGCTGATAAAAAGTTGATTTGGACTACCAAGCCCAAACGGCTTCAATGAAGACTGATTAAAAAACTTAATTCCTTGCACATGGGTATTATCTTCACCCTTCTCTTTCAAAATTTTTCCTAACTTATTCTCAACATGCAGGCAGTCACTATGCAGACAACTATTACATGACTCGTTTTCTTCCCTCAGGGTTCAGTATTGCTCTTTCCTCCTCTCATTATTGCTCACTGCATAGCATCCAAGTCCAGTAATGAACACAGAATTATCTCAGCCTGCATGAAAGCCAAGTCTAGAAAGAGTAAAAGTACAGTTTTATGTCATATGCACCATTACCCTATTTACAGATGGAAATGCTGAAACCAAGACTGCCTAAGGCAATACACTCCAAACTGGTGATTAGACAGACCCTTGTAGATCCCTGTTTCTTGCCCATTATTCCAGGTGCCATTCTATCAGACCAGGAGATAATAACCAGAGCTGCAAACACAGCTTCTTGCACTTCCCTCACACCACAAAATCTGCAACTTCTTTCTTCCACGGGGGAGCAATTTTGAAAAGTTTCATATTAAAAGAAGAAAATCCTAATTTCATTAAAATAAAAAACCAAAAAAAAGTAAGCGACACAACATTGTTTTGATCCATTTAATGTTGCCCCTACAGAATGTCCAGTTACTTCAGCTACAGCAGTTAGTGCTCTCTATTTCAACTCAATCTCCACAAAAATGAACACCCGACACACAAACACGCCTACTTGCTTAATAAGTAAATTTAATGTAGGATTTTTCCATATACAGTGTTTCCCTTGGTTTTAAGGTGCTGCAGGATGTTATTTCTCCTTCTCAAAAAACATAAATTTCCACTAACTATGCTTAATTCCAACAAAGATTTCAATCTAATTTCATCACAGCTCCATCTCCACAATTGGTGTCTGCAGGAATAATAAAAAGACAAGAAAGAGTTTCTTTGCATAAAAGTTCTAGAAGAAGTCGAGGCAGGTTTTCACCAAGAGAAATGGAAAAAAAATCCTTTTTAAAAGATACAATACAACACTGAAATATCTGATAACAAAGCTTTTGGAAAATACCCACCCATCTTGGTTTCCACATACAATGTAAAAGTCAATAATAAGTCAATGAGTCAACAATTCACTGAGAGAATGAAGGAAAAAAACCAGAAACACTGAACGACTTATTTTATATTATTCATAAAGCAAAATTTGGTGTTTAACCCAAGGACTGTATTTTTATCTAAAGACTGACTGCAGAATGTCCCTGACCTCACCATAACATCATTTTCCCTCAAGTATGCTGCAAGAAATTGCACTTGGAGCACCAGCTTTGCATGGCTCACAGTTCGTTGACTGGCTGAATTTCCACTCCATCACAGCCTCCTCCTCTCCCTTTTCTCAGTGAAAAGTGGCTTAAAGGAGTTGTAGATTTCATTTCAAATGTTCAGCAGCACTTAACATATGACTTTCCTAGACTCTATTTAATAAAAGTGGGAACTTTTCCATTAAAGTATGCTTTTCAAAAAACATGGGAATTCTTAGCAAGCTTAAAACCAAACAAGTTCTGTAACTGGACCCAATTCTGAAGTGATCAATTCCTTTTAAAATGGAACTGGAATTTTCTGCAGGGCAAAGTTTCAGTTGGTCTAGACAACATTTGCTGTTTACAATGAGCAATATAAACCAAACAAACAGAGCACAAACATGGTAGTCTGGATTTTGGACACTGCCTCCCAAATGCAGTATTATTTTTTTTCTTTCTGTGAGCATGTAAAATGCTTAACTGCAATGGATGGTTCTTTTAGAGCTCCATGTCTGTTGACTGTAATCCTTTTTCATCTGCAGTTGAACATGTACATAAACATGAATCAATGAAGAGTCTTTGAAATACTCAAGAGACTAACTGAAAAGCCAAGCAAAACACCTTCTTCCCAAAACATTCATTTTAGCTTCCTTGACAAAAGCAAACAGAGCACATTAAAATATTGGCTGCAAGAGGAGGAAAACATGGCACTAACTAGTCGGGCGAAGGGGTAGGGTTGGTATTTGTTATTTTTAATTCTTTTATTTATAATTACAGCAACCAATAAGCAGATGGCTTCGCAGATATCTTTTGGTCTAACATAGAGGGCAATACATAGTTTTTCCAAAGTCAATTATATTTTCTGAATTGTTTCTGAATTCAGGATACCCAATCTACACATTGTTAAGAGAGATCATGATGACTTCTGCAGACTGTTGTAATAGCTCAGCTATTATGGATTCTGATCCTCTGGCTCCCTAAACATACAAAATTTCATAGCATCTCTTATCAAGCCAATTACTCACAAAGACAAGCTTGCTAAATCCTTTTACAAGCACGTTCCAATACAAAACAATACCCCTGGGATCCACTCTACACAGACAAGAGCCCAGAACACCGATACAATCGGAGCTACCTCTATGCTAGCCAGTCACATTCATTACTTAGTGGCCAAAGAGCTAGTAAATTTAACTTTGATATCATATCCTCAACCTAAATATAGAAATTAATCTTGTGTACTTTGCCGTCAATTCCCAAAATGACTGAAAATAAAATAAAAATAAAATCACTGTGGAATATTAATTATAAACTGGGCAAAGACAAGTAAAGGCTGCTCTCAAAACAAGCACGGGAAACTGTAACTGTAAATATGGATGAGAGAACCAATATGAAGTTTGACATAAATAGCCTCATTGAGAATTATGTTCCTATTGGTTTTGGAGGTCACCAAAATATGCACACAGTTACTAAAAAATAGAACACTAAGTCAAACAAAAACTAGGACTTACAGTGTCGGTTTTTCAGTAATGGCACTCAAGGTGCCTATTTTTTTTTGTGCTAATCCTTCCTTCTCCTTTAACATGAAAAATTAAACTTCTCCTCCCCCAAAGAAAAACAAAATCCAATAATAACTCTCAAAAGTTAAGCCTTAGCAAGAAAATTTAGTAAAGTTTTCAGCTTAAGAAGTCTCCTTGAACCGAATTACCCACGTAGCGAAAAGATTATGCAGATGTTAACTTTACTAGTTAGTAAATAGCTTCCCAAAATATATCTAAAAAAATAAAATAAATAAAAAAAAACATTTTATAATTCATGCGTTTGTCCTACTGCATGAAAAAACAGAACATGTTTCTGGATGAGCATAATGGCAAGATTTTGGTTTTTATCATCTCTCCACAGATAAGCAATACCTCGAGGTGCTTGCACAACAGCTTTTTGAGTGAAGAAAGATGTTTTTCTGAAAAAATCGCATTCCACTGAGAATTCAAGAGCTTTTAGCTCTTGCTCTTTTATACTTCAGAAAATATCGTTAGCAACCTACATAATACTCATAATATTTTACAGTCCAAACAAATATTTTCATTTAAAGATCAAGGTAGGGCAGTAGTAGAGCTGTAAGGAAGGTAGCAAAAGACTCCTCTTTTAGCTTCAGTTTTGCTAAGTACTGAACTCAGCAAAGTGCATATTCCAGCTGTGTAAAGTATTTATCTTGAAAGAAACACAAGAGGATGTGGGCTTTAAGCCAGTAAAATACTCAATGATCTGGAATATCACAGGATAGACCAACCAAACTGGTTTTACAACTGCCACGGCATGAAGGCAGCAACAAGTACTTAACTCAGTTGCAGCAACTTCTTATAACGGAATCAAACTTTAGTAGATTTTCTGTATAAAGATTTCTTTTTCCTGCCAAATAATTCCTTTCTGCGTCTCAAAGGAGTATTTATCAGAGCCATAATAAAATCTGGAGATCAAATTGGAAAAAGGGTGTTAACACTGACTAACATATTTTGCTGCTGATATATGTATTCATAATCAGCTTTCATTTTTCCTTTCTTGAAAAACAGCAGAAGGATGTCACAATCTTAAATGCCAAGGAGGTAAGGTGATATAGGAAAATTACATTTGGAAAGCACACACTAATGCACACAGAAAAAAATAATTATATCCACACAACGATGCTCTTTACATTAGCTTTAATACTCCTTAAAAGATATTGGAGTCACTGTAGGCAGTTATTTTATAATATCAACTCAACAATCAGCAACAGTCACAATTATTAAGGCCTAGTAGAGAAAGAATGCCAGAAGCAGAAGCTATCACTCTTTGATGCATTCTTGCCTTGAATATTCCATGAAGTTTCTTGCAATCTAACTCAGAATTGGCACAGTTACCCTGAAGAAGGTACAAAGAAGGACAACCAGAGGACAGATTTGCTAACTTAAAAGCAGAAACTAACTAGACTGGAACTTTTCAAAGTAGCTGGGGAACAAAACCTGCAATAACGAAAAAAGAAAAGAAAAACCTTATTTAAAAAACAAAAAAAGAAAGGCAAATCTAAATCCAGATGAACAGGTCAGGCAATGTATACAGTGTTACTATTTCTCATGGAACTAAAATTGCCGTTGTCAGATAAAATAATCAAGCAGCAGGTATACAACAAAGGAAACAGTTCTGCACCTGCAGTGCACACTTAAATCATTAAACTCCGCACCTGCTGTCACAGAGTGATGTGGAGCCTAACAGGACACGTGGATTCCAACCCAGGTAAGATATATCCCTTTCTAAAAAGGGGTTATTTGAGGACACTTGGGGAAACTTTAGTAGAAGGCTATGCAATTTAGAGGTTCTCCTTGTTTAACTTACTATGCAGAAGCTCAGTACTTTTGTGAGGGTCAACAACTGGCCAGTTTTATTCTGGAGGTCTGAAGGCACAGTGCATGGCTCTGCTGAGACTGCAGAGACGCTGACACAGTTCTAAATCTAAGTATCCTCACAAAATCTGAAATTTGAATTTCAGTAATAATAGGACTTAATTACTGACTACATTAATTGGTTTCATGGGGAAATAATCAGGTTTTGCAGAAGTGTCTTATCAATTTACGGCGTTTTCTTTGTTTAAAAAAAAACAACCAAACTTTCCATATACTTGAAATCCTTTTAGAAGAAGAAGCAAACTTTTGAAAGACCAAATTCCATGTTGTACATTTAGATCTCACCATAAATCCCACCTCCTAAATTTCTCTGAGAGGCACAAATGCAATCCTTACACTGGAATGAATGAGGAGTTAAAGGAATATCAGACTTCATATTTAAAGTATCTATACTTTAATGAAGTTTAACAAAACAGTATGACAAAATCTCTGCTGGCAGTATGCTATACAGCAGCATAAAAAATTCCACTGCACTGATAGTAGGGATTATCTAATTAATCTGTTTAGCTTCAGAAATAAAAATGCTGAATGCCTATGCTATTTTAATAAAATATACTAATCAATTCTTTTAAGATCCCACTCCTACACTAAAAAGTGCCTGTTTTGTAAGTACCCAAATCAAACAAATTCAAACAATAATTCTAATGTTTAAAAATGGAATTTAATGCTTTTATATATAATAATTTTTTTAAATTTCAAACTAAAGGCATATGCAGAAACTGACATGGAAGTGAAATATCCCCCATAACACTTAATGGACACTTAAATTACTCAACAACTGCTTGTATACAGCAAAAAACAAAGTACTAGTTATAGAAAGATGTGTACAAGTTAAAGATAAATCTCCCCAAATCACAGGGTTTATTTTACTGTGGGACAACCATGACAAGAAAAAAGGCAAGAACTTGGCACGCAACTGGTTTAACTTTGATATCTGCCAAGAATCAAGACATGGGATTTGATAAGCAGAAACTCCAACTCCCACTGGTGCAGAACCTCACAGTCTCTGCCCGTCTTCACTGCACTCAGCCCCTCTTGCATACCCCACAAAGGGGCAGGGGGATCAAGACTTAAATCACTTAATATGTTTCAAAAAGAAGAACCAAACCAACCAACCAACCAACCAAGAAAGTATCAAGCCACTAAAACATCATTCCCCCAAATCCATTCACTAGTAAGAGTAACACTGCTGTCTTTTGTTTCATCCCATCTGTACAAATGCATTGTTGTTCAAGTGCCATTTTGATTTACAAAGGGACAAGAGAAGTTTTTGTCAAAATATCACGCATTCCTTTGGGAACACTAAACGTTCAAGAAAACATTGCAAAATTGACACTCAATCCAGCAACACAGTTCTCAGAGCTTCATAATGACTCCTCCACAGAAGTGACAAAAGTAGGCATGTGAGTGAGTTTTTATTGTAAAACAGTCTTGAAGTCTCAAGGTGCACTGACAACTCTGGCTTCTCACAAAGAATATCAAAGAGGCTCTGAAGTGTCAGTGAGGAGGAGTTGTGACAGCATAATGTGTGTTTCACTGACAAATGATTTGGAAGCTGTCAGAAAGCTGGTGGAGGAAAAAAACCACATGATCCACAATGTTATTTCAGTAAATTTAAGATGATCAAAATTCCCAGGAAGACTTGGAATATTTTGCACTAAGAGACAAGAGTAAAACTAATTGAACCAATGAAACAAAGAATTACATCGTTGCTGTGCTGTAGCAATGCAAACAGAGTAAGAATAAACACATTTTAACCTGCTGTATTTCAACTACACAGAAAAGGCAATAAACAGAAAAAGTACCACTACGTACCATTATCAATATTATACAAGAATATAAAAAACAGAAGTTCTTATGTTGTATGGAACTAAAGGAAGTGAGTAGATCCTGTGAATTTGTGTGTTTAATTTATTTAAACCAGAGACCAATGCATCTCTTGGATTACAGAGGAAAAAGAATGGCAAAAAACTGTACCTTTACAAAACTTGTAATTTTTCACTTCTCAATTAAACCTGAGAAAATAAATGCCAAATAAATGTCTTGAACATGGCCTTAACATTTTCATCTTCCCTCCTGCACTCTGGGGATAAACAAAAGGTGGTAAGCCTGAGATGAACATCCTATCAGTTCAGTTCACAGGAAATTAGTTGTGTCATGCTGACTAGGGTGCACATGATGGCATCTTCAACCAGCTAAGCAACAGAAGCTACACCTTCAAGTACAAACTCAAAAATTCTGTACGAGTGTTTCAGGAAATCTCTCAGCATGCAAAGAAGATTTGGTTTTGTAAACAGGAAATGTACTGCTGTGCCTAAACGCCTCCTCATAAAATGAAATATTTTGGATTTCTCATAGGACCTTAGGCTCCCAAACAGCATGAAGATGCAGCAGCTCTAAGCTCACATAGCAAAAAGCCAACCATATTGACTGTATTTGTGAGAAAACTTCATTAAGTCTATTGCCAAGTTTATATTTATGCTTACAAGAATCTGCTTAGACACACCTCTGTGTTATGTCAGTGTTTTCTATTTTCCAATTAAACCAGTCATGGTAATAGATGACAAAACACCGCATATACAAGAACTGTGAGAATGTTAAGGTTTTTGACGTACTTCAGACAATCTCTATCTCAACAGGGTAACAAAGCCAAGCTATTAAACCCACTTTCCTGACATTAAGGATCTTTGAAAAATGTTCTGTTTGCTATCTTTACATACCTGTAACACAGCAACTTGAACTGAACATATTTATTTAGTGTCTATATACATGAAAAGAAACGTATTACCATCTTCAACTATTTCGTTTTGTTTCAATGTATACTCACAGAGGCATGTATATACATTAAAATAATACAGTCTAGTATTCTAAGAAAGGGAAAAGAAAGGGAAAAGAAAAAAACCAAAACAACAAAACCAGACACCAAAAACATCCCCCCAAGACAATTATAACAGCACCTCCATTTTGAATCACACACTGATACCAAAGGAAGGAGTACCAGAAGGAACCATCTGAGGCCTTATTTGCAAGTATTTTAAACATGAAAACATTAAACTCTAAAATGTCTTAAGGATGTATTCTTCACAGATTTCAAAGTTTAACTCACACACCTACATTCAAGCAATGTAACTTCATGATTTGCAAGTAGACAGAAAACATTTCTTTTTAAGGCAAGAAAAAAACCAATGTGGTCAACAAGCCCTGCTACCCTAACAGGAGTTTCAGGACTGAATACTTAAAGTTCAACAGGTAAAAGTGAACAAGACTGAGACTCAGGGGGAAAAAAAATCCAAACAATTTAAGATTTTCCAGCAATGAAAAGTCCATTACAGTCTTAAGAAAGTATCTTACTAGCTTTGCAGTTGCAGGTTTATAATCTTAATTTGTATAGCTTCTGCCAACACTTGGATCTTCATATAACTTGATCTCTTAGAGAAACTTCCCATCAAGATTTTTTCCTGTGATATAAATAAATCTTTAACTTTCAGATTAAGTAATGGCTATTGCTATACGATGTTTGCGATTTTCAAGAAGCTGAAGCATTTTTACAGGCTCTTCAAAATGTTCAAAGGGTCTTCTTTGTGCCTTCACAAATTTTCAGCATTCTCCAGAAAACAAGAAGCAGGACCAGACTCAACAGTCATAAATGCAAAAATAAACCATAAAACCCTTTAACTGATACTTGCAGATATCATACATTTCTGGCATCTGTCAGTCTGCAAGCCCATGTTCACCTCATTAAATGTACTCATCTTCCCCTTCACCAACCAACTACTTTCCATAGTCAGTGTTAGCTGCCCTGTAGGCATGTCACATTTACTGTTTCTTGACTTGCTGAAAATGTCCCCAAACAGATTATGCAAGGACAACAAAGAGTGATTTGCTGCGATTCTAACCATTTTCAACTCTCAAAAAAGAAATGTATGTTTTCCAACACAGAAGTCTAATCATACTTTTTAAATGCAACAAGTAACAGCAAGAGAATTCCTTCTAAAAACCAGAGTGAAGCACTGGCCATTGTGAAAAAGAAAATATGTTGAGAAACTATAGTGCATTCATTTCCTTGCTACTTCAGTTCAACTGACTTACACCAATAAATTTATCAAATTAAAGTAACAGCTTCCTATATCCAAGCTGTACAAAAATAACCAGTCATTAATTCCTAGACAAAGATCTATGAGTCAAAAAAGATCTCATCAGGCATTCATGATGCTTACCAAACGGCACTATTTTTCCTTAGTTTTAACTATCAGGCTTGGTCAATAGCATGCTGAAACTGGGAGAGGGGAAGAAGTAGTACTAGTCATATTACATTTCAGTATGTGCACACGGTTAATCAAAAATTAATATTCCTGAAGATTATTTTAACCCTACCTACTTTGTTATGGCTTAAACCAACTCCTGTTTAACCAGATCTCATACCAGTTGAAAGCAGCAATTCTTTTCCTCGGGTCTATTTTGTACTATTGGACCTCTGCCTGGTCCCCACTCTCTGGCGCTTCAAAGCTCAACAGATGGAGAAACCAACCCATAAGATACTGGGAAATGCCAAAGCCCAACTCTTGATGACACTCACTTTTATGCCAATAACACATACCATGAGACGAGATTTACAAAAGCATCTCTGAGTACACAGAACCAACTAAAATTTTTATTATAAGCTAGCTATTCTTTTTTCTTAAGAAGCCGTTAGTTCATTTTTCTTTTTCTGTACTAAAACAGATTCTTCAGAGAAGTATGCAAGTTAGTACAGCTTCACAGAATATCCTGAACTGGAAGAGACCCACAAGAGTCATCGAGCCCAACTCCTGGCGCAATTCCTATGCAGTACAAGCCCAAGAATCCTAACATGTGCCTGAGAGCATTGCCCAGCACTTCTTCAGCTCTTGCAGGCTTGGTACTTCACTGGGGAGCCTGTTCCAGTCCACAGCCACCTTCTAGGTGAAAAACCTTTTCCCAATACCCAACCTAGATGTAAAATATTTTATAAATACTTTTTATTTACCCTAGAAGGTTTAACAATACTTTATGAATGAACAGATGTATTTTTACACATACATGTTGATTTTAGCAGTATCAGTCTCTCAAATGTTCTCACAATTTCTGCTTTTCCCCAGAATAAGAGGATTTTACCACCCTTACAGTAAAGTTCAAGTCTTACTTATTTTAAGGTTTCCTGGAAGGTAAGCTACATTGCTTCCTAGCTTCCCTGTGTATGTAGGCTAACTGCTAATTCACAAGAGGAGCAAGGAAAGGTGTTTTTTTTTTTTTCCTTGAAGTATCAGTATACAGCTTGTTTTAATGGCAGTGGTAGTTCTAAACATGAAAAGGTTCAAAAAGGGAACAATTTTTTTTAATGGATAACCTCAGGCTCAAAGCAATCCTTTTCAAAGCAGCAAAATTCTCCTGCATGCTCCCTGCAACTTACAAGTAATTTTAGGCTTAGAGAAAAATCACCCCTCTATAATATTCATGGATTTAAAATAACAGTTTATACAACTAGTAAATTCCACAGAAGATGAGTTCTTGTGTTCTTCCTACTCCTACCTCTCTTGACTCCTCCTCATCATTTGTAAACAGAAGTTAAAGGTAAATAAGGTAAGACAGAAAAGGCTAAGATAGAAGGAATGAACTTATAGAGGAATGTAAACTTTCTGAATAGCATAGTCCCAGCGTTCCAAAGGCCTCGACAATACTGATAATCTAGGAAAGCTTTTGAATATCAACATGCACCACCACAACATTGCAATCTCTCTGTTCTTCCATTTAAATATGACCTGCACTTTTAAGAATTGCAGCTTTTAAGAACTCATTTGCGCATATTGACACTGACATTTGGCCACTTCTTGAAATTAATCTGATTATTACAGCAGGAAAAAAAGTTTCAATACATCCAGTTATCCCTTGTTGTGCACTTTCAATTAGCAAAGAACTTAGTTGACTCAAAAGGAAATGTCTTTACTGTGAAACCCTACCCCCATATTGCTTTTCCAAGGATTTGGGGGTTTTTTCTGTGCATGGTGGTGAGACAGTGGCAAGGATGAGGACTTGGGGAAGAAGATCAAAGATGATTTTTATACTTGATAATTTTCTAGAAGCAACCAGATTCTTGCCTGGGTATTTTAGTGCAGAAAGCAGCAGGAAAAGGTCATCATAAAAAATTATATCCTTAAAAGAAGTCTAAACAGGTCAGTTGAATGACCATCTCATCTAAGATTTACTGTAAAAGAATTAAAAGCCCTTGCAGCTTTTTAATAATTCATTCCCCTGTTCTTTTCCTAAGTTCACCTGTCCCCATCAATAACAACAAAATAATTCTCAGTCAACAAATGCCTGGACAGCAGCTGCTTGTTAAAAGAGGAACCAAAATGTTTCTCTTCCAAACACAAAAGCACTGAAAGTACTTGGAGAAGAGCTTTATTGGGTTTACATGGCAAGGTAGAGGAGGGCTGCAGAGGTGGTTTCTGCAAGAAGACGTCAAAAGCTGATCTCCTATCAGACAGATGGTTCTACAGGATCAAATCACAGAATCATAGAATACCAGGCTGGAAGGGACCTCAAGAGTCATCTGGTCCAATTTCTTGGCAAAATCACAAATTGCTTCTTCTTGTTACCTGTTTTATTTTTCATGATGTTTTCTTTACTTAAAGGCTTTTACAGCAGAAAATTAATCCTAATGGTGACAGCTAATTTAATTTACATAATATCTTTCAGAGAGCAAGAGTACCTTTGTAAACAGACACTACAATCCACATCTGGCATGCAAACCTCTCTTTAATCAATCTGCAAATCAACTAACATCGGTAGTAGAACAAACTATATGACCAAGGTATTGCAGCACCTTGTAGCCTGCTTTGAACATTGAGCCAAAAGAAGACTTAAGACATACAGCATTTCCATACTGTTTTCCCATGTCTGAACTATATTAAGCAAAACACTAGAGTGCAGTAACATGTTTAAGCTTCTGTGTCCTCTGAAATACAATAATAATTCAGGAGAGGGAAGTGATTTAAATTGATAACTTCTAACTAATCTGAAAACTACACTAACACAGCCTGGAGTTCATAACGTGCTGTGAAATATATCTTTCTAATGAAAGTTATTTGCACTTCACAGGGTGCCGATGGGAGGTTACATTACTGCCCAACAGTACTGCAATTCCATATTAATATGGAAGAAGGTCAAGTTATTTTTCTTCAGTTTTAATATATTCTTCATTGCTACTGCTTGTAAGATCCTGAGACTTTTTCACCTTTAATCATACACTTGAGGAATCCACAGCACCACATACTTAAAAGAAGATCAGAACCATTGATTTCATTTAATGATTGATGTTCTCACAGAATATGATGAGGAAAGATCAAACTTATGAAGAATATTATGCTAGTTTTGTTTTCCCTACTTTTAGAGCTCTTGGAAATTTAAAAGTAAATTTAGAAAGTCATAGAAAAGAGCTTCTAAAATGACCAACAAAACAAAGAAACTCTTAGAAGAGAGGATGAGAACAGCTTGTTCAGTCCAGCAAAAGGTTGTGATTATTCACCAAGCAAATCCAAGTAAACAACAGTGCAGAAATGTTGAGTGAAAGGAAAATTAGCATAAACAAGTTTGAATTTCCAGATTAAATTTATTTTTAATGAGTTACCCAACTTTCAGAGTAGCAAGGTTCTAGAACAGCCTTCTAGCAGAAATAGAAAGGATAAATATTATTTTTAAAATGGAGCTTGACAAGTAGGGATTACATTATGCAACACTAGCAGGAGACTGGATTTAATAAAGTAAATCCACGATACCAAATTTCCCTATATTCCAGATTTATTTATAATTACAGTTTTGCAAATACAGGAAAAATAGAAAGGCGAAGCTATAGCACTGGCGTATTATTCAGTAGGAAGAAGGACTGTATTGTCCTCTGTATTTTTTTTTGCAGAGGATGAATATGAAGTTATTTACTATTACAGGAAACTGTAAATTGCTGTAGTACTTCTGCCCACAAAAACCCAAGATATCTGGACAAGTTCAGTGACCACAGTATCATATTTTCCATTGTAGTAAAGACAATATTCCTGAAGCAGCTGGTCTCTTATTAATAGAATTCATTTATCTTATTAATAGCAAACGAAGCACATAGTAGACAACAAGCCAAATGGCCCATTAAGAAACAGATTAAATTTGACCTTTTAAAGAAATCAGTTAAAAAATCCTAATTAAAAACAAAAAATCCACAATATTTTCTTCAAGCAGAGACATCATTTCATATGGCATTTGAAACTCAAAACTGCTCATTTGATAGCCTGACACAATCCAATTACAAAGTTTCTCTAAAGAATAGCCATTTCAATATTAAGAATTAAGAACACCCATGTTGAGTCTTTCAAGGCCTCTGTTAATACAATAATCATAACTGACAGCATGGAAGTTCATTTGCAGATACTACTGGTTCAAAATGAAACATCACGTGATGGCCATAAAATAATCCGCTCTGTAACAGTCCACTACATCCTGGTATTTGTTTTCTTCACATTAATTTGGCTAAAGACAGCATGATAGAGACTGCAGCTGCTTTAAACACTAGAGGAAACAATTAAGATCCTTCTCTGGCCACCAACCAGCTTACTGTTGGTATCTTTGCATGAAAGGCTGAACACTGCTGGAATTGTTTTTGAGAGTTACATCCATAATCCACAGATAATGTAGACACCAGCAGAGGTTGCACAGGACCCTACAAATGCCTATCAGAAGTCACAGAACAGCAACGGAACAGATAACTTGAAAAACAATCTAATGGCAATGACTAAATTTCAACTTCCTCTTAGTGGGAAAAAAGAAAATGTAGTCTCTTAATGTAAATACTAGCTGTAGGACTGGGCTGAAGTAGGCGTGATGACCACACGTGTGCTCCATGAAGCTGTTGACTATTGTGAATGCTTCCTTACTAAATAGGTAAAGACTCTGGAAACAGCCCAGAACAACATAGATTATATGGTCTAGTTTAGCTGGCATCACACCTTTATGTATGGCCATACAAAGTGGGAAATATTTTTTATAGTTGGGAATAATATATTTAGGGACCAAGAAATGTAAGCTACATCTACATAAACAAGCTATCAAACTTCAGCAGTTACTATTCAATGAACTCAGTCTTGCTCCACATAGAATCTGGAAAAGACATTGCAAAGACAATCTCATGAAAATATGTGAGGCAAAGATATCTGGGAAAATGCATCTCTATGGAAAGATACAAAGGTTTTGTTTTTTACATTAAAAAAAATCCCCAAAGAGATAAAGAGATCATAAGTTCTTAGGCTGTAATTTTGTCCTTATTTTTTTCCAGGCAGCTAATTCCCAAAATTTCCCTATGTATGAACAGGTTCATCAATCTATTTTTATAATTACATTTAGTAGAGAAGAGAACCATCCCTGAAAACCCACACCCCTTGCAAAAGACAGTATTTCCATCTTGTGTCTGTCCTTGTGTCAAGCAGTAAAATAAAACTAATGACTGCTACTAAATTACAAAATCCTAAAGCTATCTGCTAAATCTTATTTACATTACATGTATATATAACACCACAACCCTGTGCTACTGTTTGCATCATACTAAGACACTTGAAAAGGTATAGTATTACTTAAAACAGCTGTAAACCTACTGAACTTTCAACCACTTAACCCAAAACGTAGGCAGTTCTCATATTTGAATACATGAACTTGATAGGACTTAAGATGAAGTGGGCCTCAAAAGTCAGAGGGAGAGAGAGAAGGCTTCTGCACACAGTGAGCCAGAAGATCACCTGTAGAAGACACGTCATTTTTCTGGATTGTTTAATACAATATTCATTAACTCTGGCAAGCCAGTAGGCTTATTATGGAAATTGAAAGCATGCAAGTAATTCTATAATTTCCTATATAATCTATCGGACAACACCTTAGACTATGGTGCTTTTTCAGAAGACAACTACAAAGAAATTTTCAAGTACACAACTGGAAAAAGTACAGGAAAAAACAGACTTGATGTTTTAATTGAGAACAACCTAGAATCAAGCGGAAAGAAAAGTATCAATTCCACCTTAGGAGTCATTCTACATCTGGACCTCACAAAGAGAAGCATTTAGGCATATGAACTTTAAACATGCACCTGAAAGATCTATTAAATCAGATGACTGAAGAAGTTATGAAATCAACAGTTAGCTAATAATCAAGAAGGTCAATTGTAACAGGAAACCATGTTTTCTAATAAGTTTTTTACCCTCTTAATTCCTATGTTAACAACAAAAACCCTCTTCTGGGTACACTAAAAAACTATATGCTTCTAGCTAAATGTGCCTACACACATGGCTAAATCTCTGTCAAAAGATAACTTTTTAATATAATAGGAAAGTCTCTTACATGCATAAACTAAATCTTTCAAGAGATAGTAATGCTTTTAGTACCTCAGCTGATTTGAAAAAGGAAGCGTAGTCCATCGCTATAAATACTAATTGTAGGACAAGGCTGAAGTAGGCACAATGGCCATACAGCTGGGATGATAACACCTAGCTAAACTGAAACATACAATCTGTGCTGTTCTGGGCGATTCCCAGAGTCTTGCGTATTTAGAAAGAGAAGGAAACAGTGTAAAAAATGCTAGGAAAAAGCTACTGAGGATTTGATGTCAATCCTAGCTTTATCAGTTCCCACTGCATTCACAATAGTCAACTACTGCTTCGTGGAACACAGAATTACAGGTCTGCATGCTTCTTTGGAAACCAGCACTTTCCAGAATTAACGTAGCAAAACCACATTAAAACAAAGCCTGAGTCATTTTGGCACCACTCCAAATAAAAGGCAAAATATTTGCATACTACATTAAGCATATTTGTTCTACCTTCAATTTCTCTGGAATCTGTCAGGTATTTATAAACACTGCATTGTTACAGTAACTTCAATACTTGATTGTGCAAATATTAGTATTTTGTAACTTTTGTAAATGCAGAAGTTTAATTGAAAAACCATGCACATAGTGTCATTTCATATAATAAAACTTAAAAATAGAAAACTTTGAAGTATTACTGTGTTTTCTAACTGCATTAAGTCAGCTTCACTGTCCCTTTTTTAAAGCATGGTCATGGATGACATGTTCCAAAACTAATTTCCATTGAAGCTCTACAGCACAGTACAGATTTTTTTACCCTAGCACAACTGATCCGACAAAATGACCTGTAAATAAAAATCCTAGACCACCTAGAGATAAAACATGGTAAATAATGCCTGTTTTTCTTCGGTGCTTGTAAGTAATTAAATATTCAAAAATCAAATCATAGAGTTATCACTGAATGGAACTACTTCACAGTTTGATTTTCTAACAATTGAAGAAATTTAAAAAACCAAAAGTCTTGCATAAGTATTTTACACTTCCCTGATTTTAAAGGTGAGTAAAAGTAGCTAGTTTGCTTAAATTAAGTCAAATTCCTGTGCTCTAGAAATATACGATAGCGCTACTTGCTGTAACAGGTACACCGTCATTGCAGCATCTACAACAGTCTGCAGAGTGTAAACCCAGGATTTCTAGTTTGTTGAGAAAAATCCAGACATTACCCCAGTGGTCCTAACACAGGAATTAAGGCAATATTCTATAAAAGGCACAGTCATGAAACTAAAGGATTTGAAATGAACAAAAGGACAAAGATTTCTTATTATACCAGAACAGACTTTATTTTGCTAAGGCTAAAAGACACAACATTCTCGATCTGCACATAGGATACAATAAGCGTTGTGTCAAATAGAGCAACATTTGAACTAAAGGGTTTTTTAAATTGTGAGAATTTACAAATTAAGTAGTCATTACTTAAGATAGAAATATTGCTCTAAATCCTGCAAGGACTCAAAAATATTCTCCCCAAAACTAATGGGACTACTCACTTCAGAATCAGGGTTTAAATTACTTCTCAAATACGATATTTGTTCTACTACAGTCTTTCTTTGACAATCATAAAATGGCTTGGGTTCAAAGGGACCTTAAAGTTCCAACCCCCCTGCCATGGGCAGGGACACCTTCCACTAGACCAGGTCGCTCGAAGTCCCAACAAAACCTGGCCTTGGACACTTTCAGGGATGGAGCATCCACAGTTTCGCCGGGCAACCTTTTACAGAGTCTCACTACCCTCAAAGAATTTCTTCCTAATATCTAATCCAAACATACCCACTCAGTTTAAAGCCATTACCCCTTGGCCTATTCACTGCATATCTTTGTAAAAAGTCCTACTCCTGCTCTTGTATGCCCCTCTTTCGCTACTGGAAAACTGAAGGAAGGTTTTCCCAAAGCTTTCTCTTCTCCAGGCTTAAAAGCCTAAACCTCTCTCAGCCTTTCTTCAGACAGCCTAGGAAAGTCGTATTTGTCCCTATTTGATCTGGAATCAGACACAGTCAATTCCCAGTGCTAGTCCAGGTCAAAAACGTATTCATGTGGTATCCTAATCTGTAATTACTTCTTTATAGGACTGGGTTTGGAATAGTAAGCTTTTACTACTTAAAACAAGCTCAGACTTTTTGTTACACGGACAAAGCTTTTTAGCAACAAGAAAGGCTTAAAGTACAACTAAAACTTTTTGGCCTGTAAAGAAAACAGTACCAATGAGTTTTTAGAGATATAGATAGACTAATAGACACACACACACACACAAATATATAGACACACACATCAGCACCATTTCTGTGTAATCGGTCATCTCACACCCTGTGGGCATGAGTCCAGGAATTTATTAAATTTAATATAAATCCACATAAGAGGCTAGATTTGCACCCGGCTACTCACTAAAACTTAGATGTGACCAGAAATACAAGCACTTATATGGAAAAAGTTCTCAAAAAGACAATAGCCACTTTATGTAAATATAATGTTGTAAATAAACTATATACAGTCAACGCATGAACAAGTACAATTCAATCCTACTGTTGGACAAATAAAATCCTAACAATTTTTACCTCCTAGGTAAGGACACAAACTTTGGGTTTAGACGCTAGGTTAGCAACAGTTCTTAACAGTTCTTAAGAGCTACAGTGCTCAGACCAACACCTGCTCCCTGTCCACATAAAAAGCAGTACTGGTACCCTTCACCCTACAAAAACTAGCATACCATGTCAATGTGCAAGATATTTTTATGGATTAAAGCGATTCTTTCCTTTGACTGTCTCACATTGCAAAAAGAGATGCTGTAAGTTACTTCTCTGCTCTCCCTGAAGGAAAACTTTAGGCAACAGGTGAGAGATTCAAAGTGACTTTAAGACAAGAAGTAGGTGGAAAGACTTTACAGGACAGGAGGACAAACCGAGTCTAGCGACGCTCCTGGGCAATTCCTAGCTTTCACTTTATGCTCTTTGGAGCATGACTGCCGTTTTCACACCCCAGAAAGCTGTCACTGCTTAACTCACAGACTTTTAAAAGCACTACACTGTTCGTGTTTATCTCCGCTCCCAGAATCTTTCAAAATGCATAAAAGTTAATCTACTACATGAAGACGGGGAAGGCTGGGAAGGGGGG
>VZRN01001754.1:91518-246581 GCA_013397935.1 Dasyornis broadbenti
CCCCCGGTCCCGCCGCCCGACTCACTTCGCAGGGCCCCGATGAGGAGGCTGCCGTCCTTTATCAGCTCCTTGATGAACTTGTTCGTCCTCTCCAGCTCGATCTCGTGACACTTGAGGCGCTCCCTGAAATCCGGGCTGTCTAAGTAGGAGTCACTGAACTCCAGCGTGGGCAGCCCCATGGCAGCGGTGGCGGCCGCAGCTCCCCGGCCGGCGGCGGAGGGAGAGAGGAACGGAGGGAGGGCCGCGCCGAGAGACGGCGCCGAGGGCAGAGGGGAAAGCAGGGGAGCGCCGAGACGAGACGCGGCTGCCGCCTCCCCGGAGAGACTCCCGAGCCGCCGCACCGGGCCGCTGGCAGCGGAGGCGGCGCGCTCCGGCCGCTGTCACCCAGCTACATTGCTGCCCGCGGGGCACCGCGGGCTCCCAGCGCCGCCGCCGCTCCGCCGCTTCCGGCAGCGCTCGCTCTTCCTCCCAGCCCAGCGCTAACTTCAGTGCGAACCTCCCCCGGCCCGGCCGAGGAATCTCTCCTGCTCCTCCTCCTCCTCCTCCCGGCGCGGCATGCTCACACGCCGGGGACGCGGCCCGGCAGTGCCCGCCCCTCGCTCGCCGCCCCTTGGCGCTCTGCCCTCCAGCGGCAGCGCGGCCTCGGGCTGCGACGGCCCGGGCCGAGACACAGGGGCAGACAGCGGCGCTCTGTGAGAGCCGACGCTCGCCTCTTCTCTTACCAGGGGCTTTGGGACGCTCAGGGCAAAGTCGGGGTGGAGGATCCGCCAGCGGAGCACGGAGGCTCAGAGGCATTGCAAAGCGTGCTTGTGGAGGAGGCCGATTTG
This sequence comes from Dasyornis broadbenti, assembly GCA_013397935.1. Taxonomy (NCBI): domain Eukaryota; kingdom Metazoa; phylum Chordata; class Aves; order Passeriformes; family Dasyornithidae; genus Dasyornis; species Dasyornis broadbenti. The sequence continues at coordinate 92,346 of VZRN01001754.1, forward strand.
TGTCGGGGTGATGCGGGAGGGCAGCCGCGCTGCTGGGGCAGGACCACTGCCAGCCCGGACTCTCCTGCCTCAGCCAGAGGAGAGAGCAGCCAGAGCCGGCCTGCTGTGGCAGGGGATCCTCCTGGCACCCAGCGCCTGCCCCGTGTGCGTGTTCGGCCCGCGGCGGAGCAGCGCTCCGAGGGACGGGCATAGACAAAATCTGAGAGCATCCCTGTTTGCCATGGCACTTGGTTGCTATGAAGGGGGTACAAATCTGAGCCAAATCCATCCTAAAGACGAGCATCAGGAAACCGCAAGCCTGGTTTCGACACCAAAGTTGGTTTTTTGCAAGTATGTGGGTGGGCTTATCACAGTAAACAGAAACACTTTGGTTGGTTCTTGTGTGTTTCTCTGGAGTGGTTTATCCAGATACACCATGTCAGTATGCAAGTATCTATACAAATGTACATACTGGTTTTGAGAAGACCTCTGTAAACACACCTTCAAGTCAGCAACAACTCAGTTGGAAACAACCATCAAGACACAGTAATTATACTTCAAGACAGCCCACCAATTTCCAAAAATAGCTTTCTAGAAGACAGCCATGCACACACCCATACCAACTCCTTCAGTCTCCGTGTTTACACAGTTGAATATGAAAGAGGGGGAAGGCTAAAAGCTCCTGCATGCTGTAATACCTTAATACAGCTTGTGTTTTTCACACTTCTGAACTGTTCATCAATACTTGCCTCTTTATATTTACAATAGATTTTTGTGAGTGTCAAAAATGCAGAAGAGATGCCGCAATTTCTGCTAGTACGGCATGCAGAATTTGTTGAAGTGTTAAAATAATAATTCTCAGTTTTTACAAGGCTGAGACTTCCTCAGGACAGTATCTGAGTTAGCTGTCAATGTTGATACTAATAGGCCCATTGAAGTCTCTTAATTAATAGTGATCACAAAACTCTGCTCATTAACATGTTTCCTATTTTTCTAATAATAGGAAGAATAAGACTGAAAAGGACTGTATTTCCTTGCTTTTTCAGGCAGTAGGATGTAATTTCACTTGTAAAATAATAAACTTTATATAAAACCCAGTTGAACTACTGGAAGGATGTTCCAAATAGATCTTTTTTCTGCCTATTAAAAAACTAACTTTCCCTCTACATATATTCACAAAGTCATTTTAGGCACAGTTGTCTTCCTTCAGTGTCATCTGTAACTGAAAACATTCTTTGTCTTCTACCATGTTTATTCTTTGATGTAGTTTTAGAATGCAATAATGTCATCTCTAAGTCTTCCATACAATACCTAAAAATAAATCAAAGCTTTCTGTCATAAAATAAAATATTAATTTCCTTCATTATTCTTGTAGTTCTTGTCTAGATCTCTAAGTTTGATTTGATCTTACTTCATCATGGTTTACTGCAATTATATGCAAGACCTTGTTCAGTCACATTAATGACTATGACTATGAACTATACACTTTTGATGAAGATTTGTCTATTTCACAGCAAAAATTACTACTGTGCTTCACTAAGTCTCTTAGATCTTTCTTTTCCTCTGTTTTCAACTAGCAGATTCCAAAGTGAAAACAGAAATATTTGTTGATCCCAAAAACATGTACTAAGCATTTTAGTTCAAAGCAGTTACACTGGTAATCAGGATGACTCATTTCTTACTATATAATGTTCTCATCTTCAGAAGTTCCATAAGCACATTGCTGCTTTTGGTATCAAGATCATGAATGGAAATATTAATGAGACCAATAGTAATAGCATATTCCCCCCAAGAAACTTACCATTATCCTTTTAACTGGTTCCATGTTTCTCAGAATAATCCAACTCTTTCTCAGCCAAACTGAGAATTTCCCAGCATAGAGTAGATCAAAATTCATGTAAAAATTCTTCTAGTTCACATATACCGCTGTTCCCTTTTCTCAGCAAAAGAGCTTATTTTTAAGGAAATAGATTTGTTAAGAATTTTCCTTGCTTCATAAAGCAATATGTGATCAAATGGACACACAACTGTGCATCATCTTCCACTGCCAGAGAAAAGTTTTATAGTGATAATTTGATATAATGATCTTTTATGGGTGCATCTGGAGGAGGAGCTGGTAAATGAGGGATCTGGCACACTTGCGGAGTTTAACTGATAAAAAAAGTCTTGATGAAAAGATACATCTTAGTGTGTGTTTTGTACTGGGGTTAGGTGGGACCTTGTAGTTTGTTGCTTTCTAAAGAAAACAAAGTATTTGAAGATATATTTGGGAAATGTAGAGGTCCAAAATTTATAGTGAACAAGATAGAACTGTATTTGAGTTGGTTTCTTTTTTCTTTACTTTCCCCAGGAAGATTCTAGCACAGTACCCTGGTAGAAACAGTAGGTTTCATAACTTGAAAAGATGTGAGAAACTGGGGAGAAGCCTAAACTTTCCAAAATAGCATCATTCTTATAAACTAATAGTATGCTAGAAGAGGGTGAACCATATTGAAATACAATTTAGACACCTAAGTAGGTAGAAACACCAGTCCTTCAAGCAGAAGGCTCTAGTAAACGAGTTAGCCTGATGTTATTACTAGCTGTGAGGAGATGAATGAAAAATGATACACCTTTTTTTTGCTGAACCCCAGGGAGCTTTGTCCTGTTTCATCAACATCTGTGTTTGTTATTCTAAGCTTATTCTAAAATCTTACACGCTAATGAGGTCAGATCAATTATTGTGGATTTCTCCTTCATCTTAAATGTAAACACTGAACTGTAATTTCCAATCAGTGGCCTTAGTCTGACTCTAGAGGATACCTCAGGCGTGTTTCTAGGTTGTCTGGGAAGAGGAAAGGAGAGGTGTGTCTCGGTACTGCTTACAGCAGCACGTCACCTACTCGTAGGGTGAGCAGATGGCTACACATGCTGTCCCCAGCATTTATGGCTCTATCCTGCTCTGTTGGATGCTGTTAATTTAGCATTTAATGCAGACAATGACTGTGAGTGTCTCTTATCTACTGGGGAATATTTTAGAATAGAGACTCTGCCAACTTCCTTGTTATTTTTTCTGCCTCAATGTACACAATTATGGGAAAATTACTTATAGAACTGTGTGGCATTGCTCCATCTTCCAAAAATTGCTGCTTTCCCTTGAGGGACTGTGGGATTATAGGCAGAAAAATGCAAGGACATTGATGCTTGTAAGTCCACTTGAACTGTTCAAGTGTACAAGATTAGTTCTATACCTATATAGTATAGAAAATAGTATTATAATAGAAACCCCCACTCAAGCAATTGTGTACAGAGTGTTTGATTTATTTTAGCTCTCTAAAGAACTTGTTTTACTTAAGTTTCCCATTGGTTTCTTCTTGGGAATTGCCAAGATTCCCAGTAACTTGCTAGCATATATTTTATTGAAAGTTTTCAGTTTCGCCTTATTAAATTAAGATACTACATGCTAAGCTTATATTGGTAAGCAGTGTTAAATTAAAAAAAAAATAATAAAATAAATTAAAATTAACAAAGAAATTAGGTCTAAGTTTTGTAATTCCTTGCATGTATAAACTGAATGTAATACTACTCTCTCTGTCTGGAATACAATCTCATGTTGTTAACTGACTGTTTAATGACATAGCTGCCAATGCAATCTGTTTATTTTGTTGGTTTGGGTGTTTTCACTGCAAGTTAACATTGTCAGAGGAGGAGAGTAGCTAGACAAAATCATAGTTTGGAAACCACGCCTTGTAATTTAGTATGTACAGACCACATTATCATGAAATGTTGGTCTCTGTGCACAAAAGTCAACTCATCTGCATTCCTATCAGTGTTTCAGATTGTCATCAATAATTACGGATTGGTAAACTTTCTTGAAAAAAAATGTAGTGTTTTTAATACGTGAGCTAGCTCCAAGTGGTTTGGAGAAGCTTCAAACAGCAAAGTTCAAAGCTGAAATAAAAAATCATGTTTAGTAACTCTTACACTATGTTTGCTTAAGCCTCCTGGGTACTTCTGGATTGAATCTGAATATTCTCTAACTGGCTGTGGTTCTGCCTTCTGGTATACTCAAAATAGCATTTACCTCAAGAAGTAGGTGCTGACACCATGTGAGTTACAGACACCTGAGACAAGCAGCTCCCAGCTCTCAGATGGGATTGACAGAGTACACGACTGAGCAGATGAAGGCTACTTAGCATTCTATGGGAAGTAGAGGATGTGGCAGCTTAAAAATCTCAGCAAGGTAATGAGGTCTGCTTTATATATCCTAGTAGCTAAAATATTAACCTACAGAGTGGAAAAGCTGAATGTTAGGTACCTGCAGTCTTGGTTCACAGTGTTATCTCTAGAAGGGGGAAACTTCAGACCACTGCTTGCCTCGCATTTCTTTTTGAAGCTTTTGGGAGTTTTACTCAGCATGAAAAAAATCTTTGGATCACTCTCCATGTCTATATACTGCAGAGAAATACCTCCATGCTTTTATTTTCACTCTAGAAGCAAAGCATCTGAGAGGTAGTAGATGTATCATCTTAACTGAAATTTGATTTATGTCTTCTTTGCTGAGATTCTGTTATAGCCACTTGCCTGTATTTTCCTGAAAGTAACTATGATGCCTTATTAATTATAGTATGTTTGATTTAAATAAGTAAACAATGGGACTGTGAAAATCATCATCAAGGTGAACACCGAGGAACTGAATTTTCACATCATTATCCATAATTATTCTTTCATTTCCAGGATCTGGTTCCCTAAGTGGATGCCTTCCTTACTAGCCTTGTCACTTGTATCACTTTGAACATGAAAGAGAAACAGGCTATAGCAGATGTAAGCAAATTCTGGTCCTGCCCTTAGTCAGCTGACTGCAAGTTTGTGCCAGATAAGAACTGGGTGATTACATGGTCTGGATGAGCAGCTAAAACGCAGGGGATATGCAGCTCAGCCCTGTGCTACACCTTTGCACAATGTTTGGGTGACAGTGGACGTCTGTTGTTACTGCAGTGTACAGACGTCAAGAAATAGGAATAACAGAAGGTACCCTAAGGAAGCCCAGTCACTTTGGAAGATTGTGGTAGAAGGGATGCCACAGACAGCTTAGCAAGAGAAGGAAAGTGGACAGACATCTCTGCTGTCTGCTTCATGTGTACCTCTGCTGCATGGAAACGATATATATTCCAATTGCAGCCAGACTGTGTAATGGAAACAGGCCTCAGCAGACAGCAACTAGTGGAAGAGTCACACACAGTCTTTGCTATCCTTCTTGGGTTTTCAGGAGCAAAATTGTACCTATGAATGTGGGGCAGTGAGATGGCATCATTTTCTCCAGCTGGTAGTTTAACAGTATAACTTACAGGTACGTAAAGTCTTTACAGGAAAGGTCTTTATTAATTTCTGACTTATCCTCATACTTCACTCTGTATATTGGAAGTAGGAATTGTAACCTACATCCTGTGCGCTCAGTGGAAGAAGATATTAGTTTATCTCTGCTATGTCTATCTCTAAGATATGACACAAAAGTCAGTAGCACCAAGAGCTCTTGCATGCTCCCATTAGTTGCCATTTGTCAGAAGACTGAGGTCCTTAGCAGTCAGTACTGTCTAGCACGTAATTTGCATTTAGGTAGACTCAGCAGATAATTGGGAATGTTTTTTATGATACAATGTCATCGAATTTTTCTTGGTGTGTTGAGATCTGCTGGGTTGTCCTAGCAGAGCACCTGAGACAATCAGAGGGACTCCAGTAGCAACTCTTAGCAGTGGACACTTGTAAAGAGCAGGGTCAGCCTATTGCTAATACTGCCCTGTGCAGAAAGAGCACAGTTGAAATGCCCATCCAAAGGGCAAATCTTGCAAGCCTCTTGGCAGTCATAAAGCAGTGAAAGCATTTTGCCAAGTGAAAGGCTGGATTCAGTTCGGAAGGATAAATCTGGACTCGGCCAAGTTAAACACAGCGATAGAAATGCTGGATGACACATGAACTACAGGTTTCCCAAAAGCAAGCCCCACCCTGAAAACTAAACTTAATTGCAGAAAATTTTACTCAGAAAGTAATGCAATTCCAGGCAGAGAAAATACTGAACAAATGGCATTTTGAAGTAAACTTTTAAGTATTTTTTTCACTGGTCTAATTATGTGTTTACAGAGGTACATTAACCAGAAATGAAATCAATAATTTGTTTACCTGAACACTTTTCTAATGCTCTGTGTTACCTAAAGCTCTGCTTTTGTGCATGGTCAGAAGTGCCTAAGTCTTCATAGGTATAAGTAGTTTTGAGTTTATGAGTCCTGCTGGAATCCAGAAAAAAAGGTGTTCTTTACGGCATATCAGGAAAGAATAATTTATGTGCCTGCTCATTAAAGCCTACAAAGATGTTTTCTAATCCCGTTCGTCTCTGAAAGCTAGTCAAATAATTTATGCGAGAATCACTGAGTACCAGTCCTAGGGTGAAAGACACAGGCTGTGATTAAGGGTGTCTAGGGTCAGATTTAGAACAGAATACATGCAGCGAAATATATTTTTCTTTTTACAGGTAGGGAAATGGAGACAGATTAATAATGCAGGAGCAAGTTACTTCCATAAACTTGTCTACACTTTGAAGTTTACTAAAATACCTATTGTAGAATAGCAGTGTCCCCTTGAGGATTTATAGCAAAATGATCATCCTAGAATAAATTAGAGATAACTGTCTCAGTAAATCTCAAAATGCATAAAAGATATATAGTGTAACATTAAAACTTCTCCAGAATACTTTAGCTAAGCATGTTCTTATTCTTTCTTTATATGGGAACTCTGGTTTTAGGCGTTTTTTTCTATTTACTGTGTAATTGATAACTACAATGATGTGAATTTTTCTCTTCATCCTCTAAACTATGTGACTTACATTGTAATTTCCAAGATACTGAAGTGTTTACTGCCAAAAGTAGGAAAGTGCTTCTTGTTTTAGTATAAAACCAAATCAAATAAAAACTGGTCTGTTTTTCATGGCTCCATCTATGAATGCCCAATAGATCTTCATGTGAACAAGGGAAATATGCTCTTTCTTTGAACTCTGTCCTCTTCTCATCAGTGTTTCATTTTTTGTTTAATTCATAATGTTTTCATTACATTACGGGAACAACAGGGTATCCCTCCTGTAGATAGTGGAATAGCTATCTTTCCTTGTACTATAATCCTCAGGGTAATTTCTTTCGTTTGAGTTAAAGCCCTCTTGGTTTTGAGTTTCATAGAGTGTATAACTAGAAATGTATTGATAGTCATGCCAGATATATTACAAATATATTTAAAAATAAACAAATCACACATCTGAAAAGCTATTAAATTAGGCTGTTATAGCTAACCTGAATAGTTTTTCATGTAATTGGTAAAGACTCGGAATAGAAAATAGTCTGCAAGTATTGAAATTATGCTTTCTGTGTTGTAAACCAATTCAGATTTCATTTTTTGTATCAGGAACTTAAAAAATTGAGTATTGCCCAATGAAAAACCCATATTTGGGAGAAGAGGAAGAGAAGATATTTGTTTAATTGTCCTCAGTCTATTTTACACATGGCCAGCAACACTATCTGATGCTGCTCAGAGCCATGGGAAATCAGGCTGTGATTCAAGTTGCTGTTAGTCTGTTTTGCTATTTAACATAGAGCTGCTTCTGTGTGGTCCTTGTCTAGCACTATAATTATGCAAATGATACTGGCTGAAGACAAATACCTTAGAAAGCAGATGCTCCTAATCTGGAATTGTAACATTAAATTAGATATTGCCAGAAATTATAGATTTTGTTGCTCCCTCCTCTTAGTATTGGAAAAAGAAAGTTGTGTGATATGTTTATTGTAATGACTCTCCCTCCTCCTCCCTCCATTTCTGAAAATACATACTTTTAAGAGAGGATCAAGGAAATACATGATATGAATTTCCTCTCCTAAATCATCCCTGAGAAAGAACTTGACTGCCTCTTGTTCTCAATGTATTTTCTTAGTTTTTTTCAAATAGTATCTTCTGTTGTTTCACCATCCTGCTGAAAAGCCTCTCCAGCTTTAACTTTTGCTATCAATAGTATTTCTTCTTTTTCTGCTCCCTTGTACATGTAAGAACAATTATTGTCTTTTTCTGACATTTTTACCTTGTTTCTTTCATTTTCCTTTCTAGACCAAACAAACGCACTGCCGTTTGTCCTTTTTTTTCCTCAAAAACTCATCCTCTTCTTAAAAACTCTCGCTCTTAAAAATAAAAACAAACAGCAAAATTCTGTCCAGTTTCTTGCTAGACATGCAGCTCCTAAACCAGACACAGAATTTTCTGTCAGGACTCATAAAAGCTGAATTTGTCAGATTAGTTATCATTCTCATTATTGCATTCTAGAAGGAGATGGCTGTTTGGGAGGACATCATTGTATAAATCATTGTAACCCTAGGACACTTCTGTCCCCACCATCTAGCTAAATATTTCTCATTCTGTATTTTGTGCATTCTGAATTTTATGTGCTCTTCTCACCATTGCACATTGTTTTGTTCTTTTATTTGTTCCAAACCCAGTAAGATAAAGCTAGTTATCTTACTGATTTGTCAAAATTATTTTAAATTTTGATCCTTTCACCAACAGTACTTTCTGTTTCATCATGACTAGTTTTGATAAATTAAGATTTTAACTTAGAAAGACATCTTTGGGAGATCTCAGCAGGGCAGGCTGCTCAGCAGGACAGGGCATTACTAGGTATTTTCACTTCCTCAGCATCTTTTGTTTCTCAAAAATATGCTCACTGTTACTTTTGCCTTCCAGTTACTTCTTACTTCTAAAACTTTTTGCATAGCTCTTTATGTCACATTGCATCCGCCCATATCTTTGCTTTTATTGATATGTCCTTGGTTTCTAATGTTCATCTTGGCTTTCGGTTTTTGTATAATTCATTCTTCACTGGTCCAATTTACTGAAGAGCTCTCAGTGTAGACATGATGGTCTCTGCTACTCCTACTGTGTGGCTTTTCCTGTCTAATAGTTTGGTTTATAAAATAATCTGTAATCCTACCTGTACTCCTTGAAATTCTTTCAGAAAATTACACTCTCTATTTACCATCCTTCTGTTTTCTGAAATCTGCTTTTCTGAAAACTCTTGGTCTATTCAACTACTTTTGCAATCTTTGTCTCACTAGAGCAATAACATTTGTCCTTTAATTATAATCCCCAAGAGATAATTCTTTATGCTTTCCCAGGAGTCAGAACCATATCTAAAAGAAATACTACTATGAAAGAAGAGACTGCTCTCTAAATAAAATTTGTCCTTTACAGGTTCAAAAGGCTTTACAGATTTGTCATCCAGTTTCCAAAAACAAACCATTTTTTAAGTACTGTTTCAACAAAAGAAAAGTTAATTGAATTTGTAGGTGAAATTAAGATGCAAGGTTCTATATTGAGAACTGGTCAGTAGTTCCAATGAAGAAAAAGGTCTGGAAAATGTTATTTATTCCAGAACCATAAAATAGAATACAAAAGAAGGGATCTGCAAGGAGGCAGCTTCCTGACCCTGTATGGTTCACTCCAGGAATCACACCACATGCCTGAGAGCATTGCCCACACGCTTCTTGAGCTCTGTCAGGCTTGGTTCTGTGACCATTTCCTTGGGGACCCTGTTCCAGTGTCCAACCACCCTCTGGGCAAAAAACCTTTTCCTGATACCCAACATAAACCTCCTCTGACACAACTTCAAGTCCTGTCACTGGTCAGCACAGAGAAGAGATCAGTGTCTGCCCCTCCACTGCCCCTCATGAGGAAGCTGAAGACTGCAATGAGGTTTCCCCCCAGTCACCTCTTCTCCAGGCTGAACACACCAAGTGACCTCAGCCACTCCCCATACAGCTTCCCATCAAGGCCTTCACCGTCTTTGTTGCCCTCCTTTGGCACTCTCTAATAGTTTAATATCTTTCTTGTATTGTGGCACCCAAAGCTGCCCCCAGCACTCAAGGTGAGGCCGCCCCAGTGCAGAGCAGAGCAGGACAATCCCCTCCCTTGCCCGGCTGGCGATGCTGTGCCTGATGAGCCCCAGGACACACTTGGCCCTCCTGGCTGCCAGGGCACTGGGATAATGTTTTACACTTTATGTGCAAACACATGATAAGGAGCAACTGTTTCAATAGAAGTTTTATATGTTTTATATATGTTGAAGTTACAGCAGATACACAAGCTGAAATTGAATTAACAGTGTTATATGATGGCAAAAAGGAATATTTTCTATCAGCTCCATTATGAAATAACCTGTGGGCTGGACAACTTTGTCTTTTTCTTGGATATGGTGGTTCAAGGATGTGGACTAGGTGGCGAGGGATAAGCAGGGAGCAGTGCTAATGATCAGAGATCTGGGAAACAAGGAAATGCTGAAAGAATGTAATGTCTGTTTTATACAGAGAAAATACTAAGAGTATACTAAGTGAGACAAGAGTCCTTCAAAGAGAAGGGATTATCTGGTTTACATTCTCAGTTTAGACAAAAGATATTTGGCTCAAATTGCAGCATGAGAGGTTTGGGTTAGACTAGGAAAAATGGCTGGTGATAAGGATACTTAAATTTTAGAATAGTCCCATTTATTCACAAAAGCTATAAATCATAAAGGAAATGCATTTTTTCATCAAAAATATTCTAGTTCATCCTTGTCTCTAAGCAATACCAATTTCCTGTAAAATAGAAAATCTCTCAAGGTTCTGCTTATCTTCTGATTTTCAGGTTATGATATCTCTAGAATGTATCATCTCTCTGAATTGCCCTATTTTGTTTCCTACTGAAAGCTCCTACCCATTAGTCAGATTCCCTGAAAACTGAAAACATAATTGAAATCCTAACATTTGTCTTGCAAGGCTATGAAGTCTTTGCCATTCACATTTGAATCTATCTTTTCAAAGACTAAGCTTAGTTAGGCCTACTTGAAAGCTTATTGAAATCAAGAGGAGTTCTGACTGTTTTCAGTGGCCTTTTAGTCTAAAAAATTTAGCTTTACTAAACATTTCTTACTTTGGTCTTGTCATTGTAACCCCAAATACTCATTGAGTAAGTTGTCTTTGTCCAAACATGCCTTAGTTATTTTTTTCCAAAGTCACTGGTTTACTGAAATAAAAAGTGAGGTTTTTTTCCCCTCACATATTAAGATTTTTCCAGTATTTCTTTCAAGCTTTTAAGTTGCTGTTGAGAAGCCACTTCAAACACTTTCATCCCAGTCCTTACATTGCTGTAGATAAAGAATTTTCTTGTAGCACTGTACAGTTGGTTTCTTGCTGTGGCAGAAGGGAGGTTTTCACTGATTTCTCAAAATGAGCATTTACCCGTATGTCTTTAGAACAAACAAGTATGTTTCCACTTCCTACACCCTTGCCACTTCAAAGTGACGTCTCACTTTGTGCTTGGAAAAAAATGCTGTTGAGTTTTTCTTGATTTCTACATCTCATTCTGATGCAAAGGAGAGGGCTTCCAGATTTAGAAGAAATCCTGCTGAGCTTCGAGTTGTGTTCACAGCTCATGAGAAGAGTGGTAGGATTTCATGCAGCCAGGGAGTTTCACAATAGAAAATTTTTCTGTCTTTACAAGAAGACGTTTTGAAGCAATAACAATATCTATGTATTAGAAAGGCTGGGAAATTTTAAAGCTACAATCGTGTATAAGTGAACTCTTCCCTTTTGTGCATGTATCTAGCAGTAGAGATTTTAAATAATTTTGTTGATTTCATTGTTTACTCTGAGCACTTGCAAACTTGTAGGGTAATTAGCAGTGTGTCTTTGACTTTCACAACACAAATATTTTTAATGGTTCTTTTATCCTAGGCACATATCTGGAAATGTGTTGGAAGCTACTGTGTAATAAGTTCAGATGTCTTTTTTTAAGATTGTACAGTTTTAGAGGTTCTATTTTGAAAGATTGTTTTGGACTGCTGTGCCTTTAGAACATCTATGATCAGGATATTCAAAAAAAAGCAGAGTGATTGTTGTAGATAGTCAGGCTACACAGACACCACTTTGCCTTTTCAGTGCTATGAGGAAATAGGGTACCATTCTGAGAGAAACCTGAGGCAGGTGACTTAAATGTCTTGGTCATGGTCTTACTGGAAGCCTGTGACAGAGCATGGAACTGACTCATGTTTTTTGAGCTCAAAATTAGAGTCACAGATTTACAATCCTGATTTTCTCTTGCTTACATGGGCATTTCAGTAAAGGTAGTGATTGTGTGAATGTGATTCTGTGTAAGGAGATTAATACTAGGAATAAATTGTACAATTCTCACTCATCTGCTGAAATAAACTGGTGTAATCCCCTCTTAATGGAGAACAAGTTCTATTTAATAAAAAAACATGTTTGCAAATTAAAAGAACCATAATCATACAGTATTGTGATAACAGAAACATGGAAAACCAGTTTGTGGACTAAGTAACAGTAGTGCTCGTAATGAAACAACATCCTGCAGGCAATAGCAGAACCTTCCAACCATATAATTTAGGTCTTTTCAAAAGAAAGGGTAGCCTTATGGCTTCATGTGGCTGAGGCAGAGAGACTAAACAGAGTCTAAGCAGAACTGGACATGGACATATTCCAAAGGAACAGTATTTCTCATCCAAAAATCAAGAGGAAACATGCCAATCTGCAGTACTTCTGGCAACAGGATGTCTTCTCACTTATTCTGAAGAGAAGGCCTATCTGTGTGTTCTTACAGTGATGAAATGCCCTGAATTTGGTGTCTGGTGCTATGCAATGTGGAGGAGAAAACGTTGATTGGGAACTTTGCGAGCAGACGTAGGTCACATCATCTACTTATTTGGTAAGAAAGTCATTAATGGTAAGTTACTTCACCATGGAAGTTTTTCCTCCCCTCCCCCAAACAGCTGTTTTCATTATCCTTATACATCCTTGCCTGAGGTGATCTCTATCATGTCATGGATTTTGTTAGGATTCACTCTCTGGACAGGAGACCTTAAGCGTGAGAAGAGCAGAATGCTGAGTCGTCAGTATCTTTACACACCTGCAGATCTCTTGTTCTCAAGCTATTACCTTTCTTATCCCACTGCTTCATGTATCACTGTCCTCTCCACCATTAACTTAATTTCACAACTGGATCTTTAGCTTAGGTGGATGTTCTCATTCCATGTGGATTTGTGACTTAAGAGTGGTCTCATTTACATCTAGGACATTTGGAATGATGGTATATACTTTTACTTCCAAGTAAACAACATAGACTTCTGTTTCCAAATCTCTTTATATCACTTGCCTGTAATCTCTTTATTCTCATTTTTCCTATTTAACAATAGCTTTAAACTGTTTCAGTCAAGGATTGTCTCCTTCTTGCAAAATATGTGTGGGATGTCTGTTACAAGAGACTGGTTGTAAGAACTACAACAAAACAAGAAAGCAATCCTGGATCTAACTCATCTCCTTTATCATATATTTACAAAATAACTCATTCTCCTGGAGTTGCTTTGATCATGCTAGTGTTCGTGCTATGAAGGATAAAATTTTTACTGATTCAAACTGCAATGAGCATTTAAAATTCAAAAATGCCTACTTGTGTAGCATTTTCTATTAAAAATTCTGAAGAGAAAATGGTCACAAATGTCCCCACATAATTTTTTCTAAAGTATTCGTATTGAAAAAAAAAAACCCAGATATTCCTGGGTTAAAGTGAACAACCAAGCAATTTAAGTATTTCTTCTGTATGAAGTTTTCAGGCTGTTCTTCAGACCGCTTCATGCATCACATATTAAAAGCAAACAAAACAAAAAAAAAAAGGCTGCAGTGGCCCTGAAGGCAACATACAGAACAGGATGGAGTGTAGGTCAAACTCAAATCCCCTTGTGTGGGATGTCTGAAGCTGTGCATGTGTGCTGTGGGATCATAACATAGATTCAGGAAGATGAGAGAATTGCATTAGGGAGAGAGTAGGTTAAAAGTTTAAAGTGCTTTTAAGCTGAGAAAGGCTTAGAAATCAGCGTACCTTTACTTTTCAGAAAATACTCTGTCAATTTGGATTGACATTGCCTTAGAAATGAAAAAGAAAATCTAAACTATAGTTTATTTTCATTAATGAAAGTACTTGTTTTACTGGGTTGGTACAGCACTTGGTTTGGTCTGAAACTGTTACACGACTCCACAGTGCAATGCACAAGTATGTAGCTTCCAGGATGAAATGCAGTTCAGTGAGTGGGTCAGTGCCCTGCCCTCCTCACAGCTGCATGATTCTGCCCTTTCCTTTGCCCTTGCCTTTGTCTGGCCTCAGGGCATCAGACATACCAGTGCAGAAGTAACCCTACAAAAATGACAGTGCCAGGAACTGCCACACATGAAATGAAGTTGGGCTACTCTATTGCACTGGCTTTGTGGAACCATCGACCTGTGTTGTTGAAAAGCATGAGTGATTATTTCCTTGAGGTTTAGCACAAGAACAGCTGTAGGCCTGCACTCCTGTGTGTGCTTGTTTTGCGTGGGGTAGAGTTATTTTTTTGTCCCAGTGGCAAGTGAAGAACAACAGTTAAGCAGAGTTAAACCACAACACCATGCCAATCAATAGTCTGGATCTGTGTAGAAATCAAACCAGAGAGATGTGGAAAATTTTACTGAAAGAAACTTCACTGGTTATTTAGGCAAAAGACTCGAGGACTGCATTATTGGATTTGTACCTCAGAATGCTGGGTTTGTATCACAATTTTTATCCTGCTACTTGCAGCTTCTGGAAACTAGGTTATGGTAGTGACCTCTCCTTTCATGATCAAATCAGAGACTCACTGAGGTTGAAAGATACCTCTTAAGATCGTCAAGTCCAATCATTTACCTGGCACCACAGTGCTCACCACTAAACCGTATCCCCAAATGCCAAATCCACGTGCCTTTTGAACACTTTCAGGGATGATGATTCCACCACTTTCCTGGGGAAGTGTTGTCTTTGTAGTGACTACAGACACAATAATTTGTCCTAATTTTTATGCAGTTTTGAGAAAGCTTACTTAAAATGTCTTTATGACTTTAATGTTTGTAATTAATATAATGTATCCTAAACCAATGTGATTTATGCCAGATAATATTTTGCTTTTTGCTATATAAAAAACCTCAGCAAAATAACAAACAAAACCACAAAAAAATCAAACAAAAAACCAGAATGGAAATATGATTAATATACACCAAGGATAGATTACATGGAAAAGTAAAGTCAAGTTGGTTTGGGCTTATATTGTGTGAAAAATAATACTTTACTGAAAACTGTGGGCTGCTCTTGAAGAATCTTGTACTTTTAAAACTCTAAGAAGTTTGCTTCTTCTTTTGACATAAAAATCAGGCATAACTATAAAGAACTGTCATGCCTCAAACTAGTTTTAGTGCCATTGTTGATCTGACAGTTATCTATGAAATTTAGAGGGAAAACAATTCTGTTAAATTAGATTCAGTGTTTCAGATAATGCCTTTCTTACAGCAGTTGGCATTTTCTCAATTTCCTTAAATCAAATGAGGTAGTCCTAAAAGTGAATCAGCTTGACCAGCATGTATCAAACCAGTGATCACCAGCAGGAAAATGTAGCAGGTGAATACAAGCAAGAGTTCATACTACGTGGAAAGAGATTTTTTGACGCAAGGAAATATAAAAGGTGACCCTTGGCCAAGATAAACTAGGAACATGATTGCTTCTACTGCTGTCTTAAGGAACCTTGTTCTTTTGAGCCTTACATGTATCAGCTGCAATGATATGTTATTTCTGTTGGAATGAACACAAAACCATAACATCTGAAGCTGCTTAGCTAAGGCTAAATTCATGTTTGTTTTTTTAATTTTTGGTGGTTTTTTGTAGGTTTTGTTTTGTTTGTCTTGTTTATTTCAGTAATAAATCTTCAGATTCTGTTTCTGATGGATTCTGATTGATTAATTTTTTATATGAACCCCCTGCAATTTAATATTAATTATTTTGAACATGTATTATTTGGCTTATTCAAAGAAAGTCTGTGAACAAATAATAATTTACATTGAGGAGAAAATTCTCTGTGTACTGGTAAGCATTCTCTGGTCTTTATAATAAGAAATTACAGAATTTGTAAGACTTTTTTAATGGACATTTGTAAATGGTTTCGGAATGTTACAAAAGCTGCATTAATCTAGTGAATGTCATACCTTCTTGGGATATTAACAATGTGATTTTTCCATGAAAGTCTATACTATCTATCAGAAAAATACATGTTTTTCTCATTTTCTGAGTAATATCAGATGATGCAGGAAAAAAGGCCACCACAACAAAGAAAGATGTTTTCTTAGTGTATGGCTCTTGTGATCTTTACCATGGAAAACCAAAAAGTTAGAACCATAAAATCAAAGCAGACGGTGAATCAAAACCCTGTGTCTAACAACATTTCTTTCAGATGTCTTCACTAACAGATTTTTGTAGTTCTAGAAAATCAGGGGTGTGGGATAGCATATAAGCCTTACACGGATTTACATTTCATGGGTTTCCATTCTGAAAGCTCTGCTGATTCAGCTACCAAACCTGTAATATGCTACAGTAATTGTATATGAAATTGCTGCTGTGCTGGCATGATTTTGCTGCTTTTGGTTTATAGGCTTAACATTTTCTGTTTTCTTTGGTATCCCAGTGCTATGTTTAATATAAAGAATTATTCCTACACATAGAGAAACAGATTCCAGCTAGACGTCTCTGCATTTGTACTGACCTGAAGTACCACTGCCAGTTTAGTGACACTCTCAGTCCTTGAACCGCTGTGTATTCAGTGTCTGAGCAGGCTATTTGCTTTATATTTTCCTGAAACTGAGACTGGCTGCTTTTGACTCTCCTTTGTTCCCACCTCATGTTGGACGTTTTATATCTTTAGTCATCACTTGCACAGTCTTATCTGCTTGCTATCTTATGAGGTAAACAGTCTTGGGCCTCACCACTCACATGGGAGGCTGCCAAGAAATCTGACTCATTTAAGAAATGCAAGTATTTTAGATTGTTTACTTATGGCCTTTATTACTGTAATATCTTCAGACTTATTGATTTTAATTTTTCAATTTATGTATTTCTCCACAACAAACAGGGAGTGGATGTTCCTCTTTTTGTTTGCTCCTTTGTCTCCATGGCATGGTAGACAAAATGTTGGTGGATCAAAATAAGATGGTTTAAATTTCCTTGCGAAGTAGATGGTGACTCCATTCTCTGCTGGAAGTGTTAGAATTAAGAACCTTTTGGTAAGAAACCTTTTATAATTCATTCCTTAGAAATCAGATCTCATAGATTTATCTGAATACACCCTCTGAGGGTACACAAACTTGCAGAGTTATTTGGCATCTTGGATGATTTTAAGTGTTCCCCTTGTATTGTATTTTGTTTTATTAGATACATTTTACATAAAAATTAAAAATCATCTGCAGTCCAGTTCCCAAAAGATTTCAATGCACAACTGTACCAAAGTGCCCTGATAGCCCTCCAAAGTCCAGAGTTCCTCCCACATCTCCCAACACTCCCTGCAGAGTCAGGCAGTCACGTGCCTTGCTGAATCTAATATTTCCAGCTCCAATTATTTTTGCCACATTTCCCTAGCGACAGCTTTGCCTCTTTCTGATATACAGTCAAAGCAAGAGCCTGGTGTACAACTTCCTCACATCCCCTGACCTTTGAGCTGACAGGAAGACATACCTCTCCTCTCACACCAAAGCACTCTGAAGGCTGCTATGAGGTCCAAGTCCTCCCACAGTCTGTAATTACCAAGCCAGGAAGGATGACTCTGACTAACAGTAGGTAGTCTGTGAAGAGAGTTGATGTGTTATTAGAGCTGTGTGCTATGAGACTTTTGGAACAAAATGCAGATGTGATCTAAAGGGCAGTAACTCGATCCTTTCCATCCAGATGTAGGTAAAGAAAGTGATATCATTTGGAAGCTGTGCTAGATTTCTCACAGGTGTCTTAGTTTCGAGACAAGTTTAGGAGGAAAACACTTCTACTAAGTGCCTCCCCCACAGGAACAGGCCTCTGGCACCTCCTCCCCCCACCACAACAAACCTTCTTGGATGAAAGTGAGAAAAAACGCTATTTTATTTAACAAACAAAACCAAATGCCCATAAAACATGGGAAAAAGAAAAGGACTTATTAGGCCTGACCGAACAGTCTGATGGACTTTAGTGTCCTGTTTTCCCTTGGGTGTAGTTCCACCCCCCCGCCGGGCGGTACTGCAGAGCTGGGCGAAGTCCCTCAGGTGGCTTCCTGAAGGATTCTCACCTGCTTCCTCTCGGGTGTTGTCTGATGTCTCGGATGAGAAAGCAAGTCGAGAAAAACAGTCCAAACAGATAAAAAAGAAGAAGGAATAGGCCTTCGCCGCTGCTGCTGCCGCCGCTACTGGAAGCCTGAGCGAGAGAGTGAGAGAGAAAAAAAAAACCGGACCTCCCGGCCTTCTTTCCCCCCCTACCCCGTCCCTTCAAGGCCAGACACCTTCGGGAGGAATTTCAAACAACCCGGGCCAGCAGAGTTTCTCCCAGCTTCTTAAAGTTACAGAACACATTGTCTGAGCAGAAAGCAGACGATATGGAATACAGGACTTTCATAATGTCACCCCAAGACAACAGGAAATAATGGTCTGCTTTCCCTGAGGACATGGCCTATGGGTAGATACCTGTCCTGTCCCTGTAGTCGTGTACACACAGGTTGTGATAAAATCTCTGTCCAGGACTAGAACCTTGTGAGGATCCAAATTTCCAAGGAATGCAGATGCCTGCTGGTGGAACTGGTACATCCTGGTAGTAAAGCATTTACACTAACAATAGTAACAAATCGATCCTGAGATGCGTCAGGTGATTTGGTAGGATGTGGTGACCTCAGCATCTTTCTGGCCCCACAGCTTGAAAAAAGAATTGCAACCTTTTGGATGTCTGTGTAGTGGTTAAAGACTCAGCACCTGGATAGGTGCCAGGCTCCAGCAGGGCCACAAAGAGCCTGCTTGCTTTTATTCTCAAGTTTCATTCCTTCTCCCTCTCTATGGTATGATGCTGGAGGAAAAGAAGTAAGAAAATGGATCTTTGGTTAAATTCTTCTATCCATTCTTAGCTTTGTGTGCTATAGCCAGGACACAGGTTACTGTGAATGCCTTTCAAAAACATGCCCTATATATTACCTGGAGAGAATTAGAGATCCAGCTTGGAATACTTGCTGCCGTTTCAAGAGCAAAGTCCCTTGAAGTCGTGTCCATGACAGACCTTGCACTCTTTATACCTCCTTTTTCATCCCTGTGGAAATAGTTTTGACTCTTTTTCTAATTTGTGTTTCGTGGTTCCCAGTCTCCTTCCTGAAGTTGTTTGGATGAAAATTAAGAAGCAGTGAAATACCAGTTCATTAACCTGGATATGATTTTACAGACTCCTCTATTCTTCTACCTTTACCCTGTTTTCCTCAAAAATTTTATTGTTGCCTTCTCAGTTTAGAAAAATGTCTCTTCCCCTCAACTCACGTGGGCAGACACACACATGCACTCTCCCAGAAGAGCTTTATGCCATGAAGTTCTCCGCCTACATGGTTTTGAACTGACTTTATGTCAGTTATTCAGATCCTCTCAAACACTCATATTCTTCAGGTTTAACAAAGCAGGCATCTGTTATTCTTTTACTAACTATGGGATAAAGGTCAGCTCTAAATGCCTCATCATGTTTTCCAGCTACTGACGTGAGACACTAGTGCATAACTCCAGCTGGCAAGATCTGTCAGCAGATAAGAGGAGATAAATCAGTGCATATTGTCATTATTTCCCTAACATTTCATTGCCTAAAGCCTGAGTGAGAGGAAGACAAGGTATCAATACTAGCTACAATTTTCCACAATGGAAGATGTGGATAAGCTCATCAATTTAGGTCTTTTAATGATATTTTGATTGATAAATCATAAGTGTATTTGGTGCATACATTAAAGAGAGTAGAGCTAAGTAACCTGTCGTTATATCTTCAAGTGATCCTAATGACAGTGCAGCCTTCCTTAGTATTTATTTTTCCATGATACAAATGACAGGCTGCATCAAATGTGAAGCGCACTTGCACCCGAGAGATCTTTCTCCATCCATAGCCACTTTTCTGGGGTTTAACTTCAGAACACCAGTATTCCATCCAGTACTTTGAGCTTCGTGATCTCTTGTCACTCAAAGTGACTAAGAATTCATATTGAGTCTTCTGTGCTAGTGATTTAAGGGCGCAGGGCAAGCATAGCTTTGAAAATGTTGGCAAATATTTAGGTGGATCTTGGAAGTAACCTTAAGCAGATTCTTCATTTAATCAGATCACACTAGGAGAAAAGCATGATGGATTTTTTTTTGTGTGTGTTTGTGGGTTTTTCTCCCTCCTCACTGCCCCTTTTTTCATGTCTCCCCCAAAGTTAAGCATATATAGCTTTGAGTAGCCATTATTTTTCTGTTGTTTTTTTTCTGTCATTATTGCAATTTTCTTTTCATTAGATCATTATCGCTCTGCTCACTTGACTGGGAATTTCCCCCAGGAGTATGCCTTGCCAAAAGTAGTATTATTTTATGAGAGATTTACATGACAGCAGGTTTTTCAGGTTCCTGGTGGCAAATTGTTTGGAAATATATAGACTGGAAAATGGCACTTTTCTGTAAAAAAACTCATCAAGGTCACAAACTCTTCTTGTTTTGTACAGCTTCTTTCAGCTCCCCAAATAATCGCCAGCCAGCAATGCAACCAAGGACTGTAGCCAGCATGTAGTCCTTATGGCTCCAGAGCCTTTTACCCTTTTAATATCAACACCACATCTGATATTAAATAATTGTTTGAACTATGGGTATGCTGAAAACTTGAAATATTTTGTTGTTTCCAAAAAATAGATGTGGAGTTGGGGGAGAACCCAGCAGTTTTATTCTAGTTACAGAGGTTTGCAATCTGAATTCTGTTCTTCCCCGAAGTAATACTTTGTGTGTGGGAATTTGTGTTTAGTACCATCGCTTAAACTGTGAATGATCCTGAATACGTGCTTCTGACAGGGAGGCTCGTCATGCAGGAGAAGGTGACAGTCTCAGAGACGTTGGTCAAATTGCAATTTCCATATCTTAAGGTGGCTGAAGAAGAGCTATGACGGATCCCTTCTTCCATGCCCAAACCTTGTCCACTGGCCTAGACATCATCCCTGGACACTGAGAGCACAAATGTCCCATTAGTAGGAAGCCCCTCTTTTGTCCTCAGTCTGAGCTTGTGGAAACTGCAGAGGAAGCTCTGTCATTCAGCCTTAAAACCTGAAACTCTGTAACCTTAGGAAGATGTTAATTAGGGCACCGTTGTGGTTGAGGATGCAGCCTGAGATCCCAACCAGGCTGCATGAAGTTGCACAAGCACCATAAGTAGAACTATCAGCTGAAATCAAGGCATGCAACTGAATATCTGTGTCTGAAAAGCCCAGCTGGTGTAACTGAGCATGTACTTAGGCAAACAGATTTGTGTGTGCATCTTTTGAAACCATCCAGTCAGGCAGCACTTTTAGCACTTGTCCCAGTTTGTGCTAACTTGTAGGAACTGGGCAGTTAAACATTATAATATTCAATTCAGATTTTCAGGTGATTTTGAAGAACCACATCTGAAAGTCAAAAAGTTTTATTGAAGAACTGTTTTATAAAGCTATGATGTGGTTTTAATCAGCCAATACATAAAGCTAGTTTTAACCTGGTACTTAAATTGTGAGGTTATTTATGTAAAGAACATGTAATTAAATAGTTAATATTGCTGTAATAAGCATTTTGCTTTCTAAAACGAAATTTTTCAGCCATTGACTTCTGTGAAGATTGTTCCTCCTGCTTTGTAAGTGTATTTTACATAAAGTTTTAACGTGCCATACATTTAACTGTCTAAATGTCAGTGTTACATTACTTCAGTGTATGCAGTATAAACAAGTACAAGTTTGAAAACACAGCTCTTAATAAATGCCACATTTGGCAGTTTATTTAAATATTAGGGATCTGATATTTGTGTTGAAAACACTGCAGTTTATACTCAAATATTTATTAAGTTTCTCAAACTCCTGCAACATGAGCAAACTGCTGTGATAGAAATTTAGTTCTGTTCATTTTATATTCACATAGCTCAGTCCTAAAATGCCCTCTGCTGGGCACGGGCAGCAGCCAGGGAAGCAAGAGGGTTTAAGGCTGGGAAAACTGATGTCATATGACTTACATCATCCAGCAGAGCATCTAAATTTTGAAGGAATGTCTTATTAAAGTTATTTAAAGCTTAAGAATGAGTAATATGGAAAAAGTTAAAAGGGAAAAAGGTAATTTCTTCTAGTTAGAGTTAGATACAAGAAAAAAAGTCTTGTACTGGGATTAAACCACTTTTGGTTGACATCATCTCCTTTTTTCTCCACTCCTGGCACAAACAGCATTATGTTACTGAAACTAACAGGTGTTTGGGGAAAAAAAAGATAAATTGTATCACATTGATATTCTAAAATTGTGGAGCCAGCAGAAGCCACATTTGTTACATAAAATTGGAGCTGGGAAAGAGAAGAGAGTTTCATCACTAGTGTTCACTGATTTGCCAGAGCTTCTTTCCTCTCCACAATTTGATGATAGTGTAAGTAGATGGGGGGATTTCAATTGCTTTCTGTTGTTAAACATAATCTGATGGATTAATGGTCCCAGACAGTAAAGGATATCAATGTGATCAGGTCGGTTAAGTGTGGCTCTGGAATACATTTTTACAGGGAGGGCATCCTGCTTAGTAAAAGGTGCGCTAGGAGTTTTCCTGCTTGCAGTTTATCTTTGCATTGATGGCTGTAAAAATATTTTGATTGATTGTAAATTCTCATGATGTTATTGAACTGATAGTTTAATAACGTCAGCCTGTCACTAAAGTGTTTTGTGATAACCTTGTCCAGTGCTGTCACTATCGGACACAAGCTTCCACACATTTCTGCTTTATATTTCCTCAATGCACTAATCAAAATTCAAACTCTTTTTGTTTTGTATGAGTTGGTGTGTGAAATCTGATTGAACTGCTTAACAGGATTCTACAAGAAATATTATCAATATTCGTATTGTCTTCCTTTAAGATCAAGTAACTTATATCTGTTCAGATACAAGTTGTGGGCTGCTGTATACTTACTTGGAACCTGCTTTTTTTTTCCCTTCTTCTGTAGTCTAAATATATTTTCTTCATGGGGAAAAAAGCAACCAACACTTTGGTTTGTGGGTACACAAAAATAGATTTGTAATTTGGAGCTATTAATTCTTCATTATTAAAATGGAATATGTTAGAAACTATGTATGCATTGCGTGTGTGTTTTCTCTGTGCATGAATGCAGCAAATTAACTGACTCACAGAGTTTTACATCTTGGCTTTGGACTCTTATTAGGGTCAGAAACTTTTTTTGTCCAGATGGACACTGATTAGTAATAAAGACATTTTAATTAAATTGAGTTAAAACTGCAGTGTACTACACTTTGCTAGTTTAACTGCAATTGTGCAACATATGTTGATAATCCATCTGAAAATTTCAATCTATTTCACATAAAAATAGTCACAATAAAGAGCCAGAGTTTAATTGAAAAATAACAGCACAACTGAACAAAGAGTACGGTCAAAGTTATACTCATTAAACAAGCCAGACCCACTGATTTTGTGAAACTAGCAGGACTTTCCTGTCCAAAGTACTTGACTTCTCCTAAATTTTGAGATCTGTGTTAAAACGTATGGGCATCCTGCCACTATATTACACTGTAACATTTGTTATCTTGTTTGTTACAATATGCTACTTTATTTTAGAACAATAAAAGAAAAATAATTAATTTTATTAAGCAATCAAGGAGGAAAATTAAATCTCTCTCCACAGCTGAATTCTTGTGAAACTCCAAATTCATTATATTGGCATGTCTGTCTTTCAATTTCTTGGAATTCCTTCCTGGTATTGTACAAGGAAAACCTTTGAGTAAGATCCTCATCTGCTGAATCTGCCTCAAATACCTCTGTGACTTGGCTTACCCATTAATAAAGAATAAGAGGCCATACAGAATCACAGAATATTCTGAGTTGGAAGGGACCCACAAGGATCATCAAGTCCAACTCTTAAGTCAATATGGGGATCCCATATGGGGATCAAACTTACAACCTTGGCATTATTACCAGCATATGCTGACCAACGGAGCTAAGGTGGTTTCCTGTATCCTGCCCCAGTCAGCCATGCTTTCAGGATAGGTTTTCATTGCCTATTCCACCATTCTGGAGCTCTATAAATGTCAAGAGACTGCTTGGATGCTGTCAGGTGTGGAGTGGTTTTTCTACTCCAGCAGAGAAAATGCTCACAGTCCTGTTATGTTATTTTCTGATTCTTCACAAGTTTTAGAGGCCATAACTCCACTTCTTAACAGCTTGACCAGGTTTGTTATGTTCCCAGCTCCCACGCCACCGGTCCATTTCTCTACTTAATGTGCAATATCAAGAGTTTATTAATTCCAGAATTCTCCCATGTTTGAACCCTTAGCTGCCTTAGCTCATCTCATTGTATCTATCTCTAAAAAAAATTTGCAGATAAAATCTTCTGGTGCATTTTCTTGCTGTTGCAGTCCTGAGTTGAATTAGTTATACTTTAATTAGATAATAAGACTAATGTCTTTATTTTGGGGGGGAAAAAATTAAACTGCAATAAGTACATATTACAAGGGGAAAAGTGTTTCTAATAATTCAAGGAAGCTGTATCGTGCCCCGAGATTTCACAAAATATAGGGCACCATGTTGTTAACCATGCATGCTAGGCAATACCTAGTTCTTACAAGATGTGTATAATAAGAACTGAGAGACATATTTCTTTCTTTTTTTAATTTCAGAGGGAGCGTTTCAAAGTTCTTATTTTTTCTGGTTAGCAGGATTACTTTAGCTGCTGACAGTAACCTGGTTTTGATCTGCTTAATGTTTGAACAACTGACAGTTCTCATTTTTTGACAAGCACTGGAAAATAGTGACCTAACAACAGGTCCAGTCCTCTTTTCAGTGAAAGCTGGCAATATACTTACTGAATGGCCTGTCATCATCCCATCATAACAATAGGAATTTTGTCATTCAAGGGACCAAATATGATCAAGGTTGAACTTTATACCTTGAATCCAAAAACCTTATGGTTAAATCTTTTTGTTTCAAAAGTTATTTTAAGAATTTTTCCTAATATTCTGCCTCTGTGTCAATGTCCTTTTTTTGCTCCACCCTATCATACCTATACCCCCTTTCCTCTCCAAATGTCTCCCCTGTACATAACCTTTTCCTTATGCTGCTCTTATTCCTGATCTTCCTGGTTTATCAAAATGAAGAGGAAAAAAGAGGAGATGAAGGAGCTTATGTTTATACACTGTGCAGGGTGGATGGCATTTAATTTTGTAAAGCTGTCTCTTCACTTATTGACAGGTACAGCAAACCACTCTGTATAGACCAGTGATGTACATGTAGGGAAACAGAGGTGTTCCTGTCCCTGGCTCCCCTCCTGTTGCCATCTGTGCCTGCAGTGCTGAGTGTTTCTTTGTGGCTGAAACAGAACAACTTGCAGGGAAGAAAGAGGCAAAAGTACATGCCAAATTTATGTGACAAGAACAGTTTTTAAATGCTTTAAGGGGTTTTATAGGTTTTCTTTTTTTTCCTGTTAGTATATTTATACCAGCCCTCAGTCTACCATATACCTCATAATGACCGTATTCGATTCTGATAAGAAAATAAGAACTGGCAAACTTATGTTAAAGTCCTTCCACATGGAAGAACTTATAGGTAATATCTGGGGTTTTGACAGGACGATAGTGAATTCTGCTCTTTTGTACGCAATAATTAGGAAAAAATCCAAAATCCTATAGCCATTCTGAATAAGAAAGATAATTTTTGGCCTTATGTCTGAGATTCAGAAAACATCTGATATTGTGATATTTGCAGTAAAATCACAGTGGCTGTGAGGATTTCTTTTGTTCATCTTTAAAAAGTCTGAATAGAAATGAAGACCCTTTGCTTTGCTGCTCATCCCACTTTTAGTTACCAGGTATAATGGTGACTGATATCTATCAGTCTATCTATTTATCTATCTTGCTGATAAGATAAAATACTTCGAAATCTTATGCCTTGTGTGGTGGGTTGACCTGTCAGGTGTCCCCTAAGAGGCTCTGTCGCTCCCTCAAAATGACAGGGGAAGAATATGAGATAGAAAAGTTTACGGTTCAGCATGAAGACAGGGCGGTCGTTCACCAATTATCATCACAGGCAAAATGGACTCTACTTGGGGAAAATTTAATTAATTCCTTGCCAGTTAAAATTTAGGTAGGATAGTGAGAATCAAAGATAAAGCTGAGAACACCTTCCCCTCATCCTTCCCTTCTCCCAAGCTTCAACTTGACTTTGTTTCCAATTTTTCCACCTCCTCTTCCCTGAGCAGCATGGGAAATGACATTGTGGCCAGTTCCTAATACTTCATCGCTGCTGCTCATTCCTCCTTACAATCTTCCTCTGCCGCAGTGTGGGGTCAGTTCCATAGGATACAGTCCCTCATGAGCTCCTTCAGCCTGGGACCTTCACATGAAGTGGAGCTCCTCAAGAACTGCTCCAGCATGAGTCCTCCCTATGGGCTGCAGTTCTTCAAAAGTGGACTGCTCCAGTGTGGGTCCACCACGAGCCACAGCTCCTGCCAGAAAAACTGTTCCTGTGTGGGCTTTTCTCCACTGGCTGCAACTTTCTTCAGGTTCATCAATGTTCACTAGTATGGGGTTCTCCAGAGGCTGCAGATGGATCTGTGCATCATCATGGAACTCTCTGGGCTGCAGGGGCACACCATGGTCTGCACCACAGACTGCAGGGGAATCTCAGTTCTGGTGCCTGAAGCACCTCGTGCCCCTCCTTCTCCTGACCTTCGTGTCTGCAGGATGTTCCTCTCACAGTTGCTCTCTCCTCCGTTACCCCAGCTCCTGCACAACATTTTTTACCCTTTCTTAAACATGTTATCACAGAAGTGCCACCAACACCACTGGAAGGATGTTGAGCTGACTGGAACTGGCTCTATCACACATTTATACAGCTCCTGCTGTCTCTTCACAGATGCCACCCCTGCAGTTCCCCCAATAACAAAACCTTTCTATAAACCCAGTACATCTTCTGTCATCTCTAAAGGAAGTGGAATACTGAAGTGCCTTCTAAAGGTTTAGACAGAGCCATGTCATGCTTATTCTTCAATGTGTATTGTTTTAAGAAGTTTGCTACTATTTTATCCTCAAATATACTCTTTTTAATGAAGATAATATTCCTTGTTTTCACTGAAAGAAGCATATGCATCACATAAATAATGATGACTGAAAATGATTTTTTGTCTAGCTGAAAATAATTGATTTTAGCACTTTGTCTCCCATATTAATAGTGGTAAAATTACTTTTTTCATACCTTTTCTCATTTATATGTTTTTTTCCTATGTTGAGTTAGATTTCTGTGTTCCCTTGAAATGGTGAATGTTTTGGAACTTTCCTTAACTAGTTCTCCAATCCAGGCAAACAGAGGAATTACTCTGTGCTTGTACATCCATTTGCCCTGTTCAGACAACTTTAGGACCTTTTCTGTATTTCAATAACAGATTTTGCTAAAATACTGTGCTGTCGATACATCATCAGGAGATATTTTACTGGGAAGACATTCCTCACTAGCATAAAATCTCTGTGATGGCCACAGCCTCTTGTGCTGCACAGGAAAAGCTCCAGCCCATAGTTATCATGCTCTTTAACTCTTTATTTGGGCTGTCTTTAACTCAAAGCTCTTATAGCAGTGTCTGCTACGTGGACTTGTTTAGGAAGTCCCTGTCCTTTTTTACAAAAAGATCTGTTAATATTTTCAACAACTTTCTTTGCATGTCTGAACTTTAAAAAACAATGACTGTAAAGGTAGGAAATCCTTATTATTTCAGTAGTGTTTGACTCTGGAAAGGGAAACCCACTTTTTTTTTCTTTAACAAGTTTCATCTTTTACTGGCAGCTGATTTATGTTTTGGATGCTCTTTATTTTTTTAATATAGCTTATATAGTTTCGCTTTATACATTGCAATCCTGCCTCATCCTTTTATGACACATCTAATAAAATGATTTTTTTGCTGTTTACTTTTTTTTCCTCAGAATTGGTTCTCTTCCTTTGGATGTACATTCTCCAGTGGAAGCCTAAAAACAATGCATTCTTCTTCCATTGCATCTGTCTTTTGCAAGTTTGGAGACCTAGACATCTAATTTTCAACTTGATTTATAAGTTGTGCAGCTGGTAGTGAATTTATGGGCATTGCTGCTTTCAGACAATGTATTCTTGGATTCATCTTGCAAAGTTCACATTTTCAGAAATAGTGCCTTTTTTCCCCCAAATCCTTCATGTTGCAAAGAAAGTTAACACTTCCTTCCTGAAGCAAGATCTTTAGGGAGAAATTAATCTTGTCCTCTCAGTGAAAAGTACAAGGGATCAATACTTTGATATGTTGTTTTACTTTTTTATGTTTCTGCATTTATCCTCTCAATTCAAGGAAAAACCTTACATATGAAAGATCTCTGACTTATTTTTTCCACAGGTCTGTTATTAGTACCGAGTTTGTCTCCCTTAAAATTAGCTTTTTAATTTCTTATTTTCTTTGATGAAACCAAAATGTTGTTTGTTTCCCTGATTTATGACCTAATTTTAATGTATAATTTTGCTAAGAAAATGCTGGCCTTAATGCTGTCCAGTTGCAATCCTTACTTTGGTGTATGGGGAGACTAGAGTTGATGTTTTCCTCTCTCTGATGTTGGAATATCTGCCATAAATATATTATTTCACTGTCAGTTAGAGAAGAGTATCTCTCTTTTCTCTCTCTCTTTCTTTTTCTTTTTCTTTTCTTTTCCTCTTTTCCCCCCCAGAAACAGCAAGTTATTGCTTCCAAAACTTCAGAACACAAATCAGCCAAACAAGATTTTCTTTCAATATAAAGTCTCTAGATAAATCCCAGTAGAACTCGAGCAAATTAAGGGATTTGCTAATTAGCTGTTAATGAGTGACAAATTTTCTCTGCCAGCATATATATAATCTGCTTTGATAGTTTCGGGAACTCACTGGAACATGTTGTTCAAACTAAATAATGTTGCTGCTGAATAGTACTTTTATTGCAGCTAAGCTTGTTGAAGATGTTAGGGCAATTATTTTCTTATAACAGCATACCTGGGTCTTACGAAGATTCGCATTTTTTGCTAGAAGTGAAAATTTTGAAATACTAAGAAAAAAGAAAAAGTGGAAGTATCCATTAAGAATGTTATGGCACAAGAATATTTTGGGTATTTATTTGAAATTATTTTATTTCTTGAATTATATGTGCAAAGTATCAATCAATAAAATGTTTTCATTTCCTGATGGAAAATTATTTTACCAAAATAAAGTCAGGAAGTTTTTATGGAGAACTATAATTGCAATTATTTTATTATTTTCATTTTTTTCTCTTCTCTTTGAAATATACTTGTTGCATGGCATGATGTACTGATGATCTCTGTATCTCAGTCTTTGAAATAATTAAGAATTTATCAGGTCTCTCTACTATATAATTGACTAAAACAGTTTACAAAAAAAATGGATTTCACTCTGGGCTTCTAGCTATTAATCATTGTTTTGGGAGAGGCTGGATAGGTGTGGAAGTGGATTGCTTACACAACCGAAGTTCCTCTGGCGCTTATGTCCTCCTAGGTACAGGGCAAATTGTCTTAAAATATGTAAATCAAAATGTATGGTATGCTTTTATCTGCCTCCTCTTTGCATGTGGGATTAATAATTTCAAACCGTTTTTCCTGATTTGAAATGGTAAATATTGTAAGGACTGTCAATACTGTGCACTACAGCAGTTACGGAAGAACCTTAATTAAAATAAGTACTACAGTGAGTTTTTTAAAAGCATGGATCAATTCAGGCTGAAACACAAGCACATACGCTGACTTAATTCCTAGTTGACTCACCTTTCTACAGTCTCCAGTTCTTCCTGTGAATGAGGAAAATGGGGAAGGAAGTTTCACTCACAGACTTTGTGAACATCAGGAATGTGTTGATCAACATAGCTAGTAATCAGGCACCAAATAAAACCTATCTTATCACTACTGATCACTAATTTATCACTAATTTCCCAGTTCAAGGTTCACATTTTCCCTTTCTCTATGAATTTTTGCAGAAATGTTTCCATCTAACAGCATATAAGCCAATAAATTGAAAATTCCTCTGTTTTAGCCCCATGGTTTGCTCTGAGCAACAGGGCAGTCAAATAAACAGGCCAAGCACTGGAAAACTGACAGACTTGAAATTCATAAGGGCAAGTTTAAGTGGTGCTCTAAAACCATTTTGAAAGCATCATTAATCATACTGGGCACTGAGCCAGTAAAAGCAACCAGTTACAATTGTATTACTCCTTTTAAGAGCGAACATGAACTTTCCTCATCTTTCCTCTGCATGGTTCTTTGCACTGAAAGTACATCCAGCCTCAGCTAGAAGTATTCCTTCGTAGGTTAGAAATGGGAGACAGCAGGAGGCACATTTCAGTTGTTCCACCCTCCCCTTCATGATCTTTGCTTTGTGAAGCTTTTCTTTCATTAGAAATGTAACCCTTGCTTCAATTGTAAAACTAATGGCGAGTTTTTCTTCTGCTAAGGGATACACGCTATGCAAACGGGCAAAAGAACAAACAAAGCAGATCTCTAGATGATGCATTGCTCTACCGCAGGTTACTGAAAGGACACACTGCCTCTAAAACTTAGAAGCATTTCTGTGGACCACTTTCACTCCGTCCTATTGTTCTTTAAAGATCTCAACAAGCAAAATTGCACTGAAGACGTACAAAATAAAACTGCCAATAGAAACTTTTTCTGGGGTCTCAGTGTTCCTCCATTGCTCCCTGTCAAACTGAGGGAGGGGGGAGGGGGTTAGTAGCGTTTTTCCCACCTAAAAATTATTGCATTCACTAATTATTCTAATTGGGGACTAATTATGCTAATTAGGTCCTTTGAAGATGAAAAATGCAATTCCTTGATTTTATGGATGCAGCTTTCAAATTTATGGATGTGGGTTTAGAGGCCTTCCTTTCTCAAGGATTTGCACATGACAATAACCAGGAAGGATATATATTCTTGTATATATATATATTGTAAAGATATACTTGTATTTCAGTCCACTGATTTAAATACATTTTGGCTTAAACTTGGAGTTCTAGGAGGACTAGGTATGTCATCTTTATTTCTCTTGGTTCTGGGTCCGACTCTTACATCTTTCTTTATTTAGTTCTTAAAATACAGACAAGAAAAATTGTGTTCAATTCTGATCCTGATCTCCTCAATTTAATGCAATTTTCATTTAGTTCAAGCTGAAATTTTACAACGGACATTTAAGTAGTTAATGAGGCATCTGTCTTAATTTTAACCTGTTCATTAGCAAAATAAGTTTCTCATATGGATATGAGGAGGTATATCTTCAGGTCGAGATAAATGACAAAACATACCTTGGTTTGTGCCTGGAGATGCTTGCCAGCCCATCATAATCCCAATAAAAAAGCCTGATGCTCTGTAAAATATTAATAAAAAAGGTGTTTATCAGAGTCAACACTATAAGAAGAGAACAGAGAACAGTATAGGTAATCTTTATGTCCTTTTAGGTGCTTGAAACCCCAAGCAGGGTGTAGCACTGAATGGCTCTTCAGCCCACCATGCAGACCCCATCCACAGAAGAGATCCTCCCCTTTGGGTCCCTTGAGCTACTCTTTTTTTCCTTACATGGAAAGAGCTCTTTTCATAATTTCTACTCTCAGACAGGAGTGATGTTTTTGTGGGAACTTGTAGCTGCACAGTTGGATGAAAGCAAGGCCAGGCAGGCAGCGGAACTGCTGGTATCAAGCAGGAGCTGCCGCGGGCTCCTCTGTTAAGACCAGCTGGTTCTGTTTGTCCTGCAGCCAAAATCTGTGTAGCACTGGCCTGAGGGCTGTGCTGGTCCTGCATGTACGTGATCCTTCCTTCCATGTGCAAGGAACAGTCAGGTGGAACAGTCAGGAACACTGATTATATTTTATTTATATCCCTAATTATATTTTATTAGGTAAATTATTCTTTGGAATTGAATATGTATGTGTTGGTACCTCTGAACTTCAAGAGACTTTTTTTTTCCTGTTGCAGGGATAATAGGAGAAAGCAAGTTCCAAATAGGAAGCCCCAGTGAAACTGCTTGAATTCCTTATTAAGTCCACAAGCAATTTGTTGGGTAAATAAACCTAAGTAAGTGTTCTTAAATCATCTATTCAAATACAGGGTGATTTGTAAAGTTAAAGACTGCTAATAAATTGGTATTGCAGAGCTGATAAAACACATCATATATCACCAATTCTGGTACAGCTCCTGTGACATGAATGCAATTACATTATTTTACATTTCAAAAGCAAAAGAGAAGGAACAAGTCAGAGAGAACAGCTAAAACGCAGCGAACAAAATGTCGTTAGAGCTGCTTATTTAATTTTCTTTTTTTCATGGCTTTTAACACTGCGGCAATGGGGGCTCCTTCTTTGCCCTCCAATAGCAAAGCATCAGAGGTAAAATTGTAGTAATTAATGAAAAACAGTGAGGATGAACTTATAATGGAGAGTTAATGGAATATTTAGTAAATAAGCAGTAGAATACAAAAGTAGCAGTTCCATGACTATTTCCTATTTCAGCAAGAGCGTGGCTGAACACCATAAAGATGCACTTCAATTTGTGAAGTAAATTTCATTAGCTGTTCCTTCTCTAATAAAAACACATACAGTTTTTATATATATGTATGTATGTATCTATGTAAAAGTACAGTTTGTATTATGATCAGACCCTCTCACCAGGCCCTCTAAGATGGTGAGAGTCCCTCTAAACTGTATCCTCTGGATTCTCATCAAAATTTGCATGGGCACAAGATGTTGTTCTTTATTGTATAGAAATAACTCATATCATGTTCTCTCTCTCCATTGTTTTGCTCATGCAGAAGCAAGAGGTCAGTGCAGGGCATTCATGCTTTGTTATTTCCCCATTACTCACTGCAAGTAAATTTCATCAACTTGTGATGTGTTCTGCATAGAGATCTACATTGTGCTCCATAAACACAATGACAAGAACAAGACCACTCGTAAGTAGACCAAATGTTTGTCTACATTTAATGTGGAAAGAATGAATGCTTCCTTTTTTCTCCCCTTTATGCTTTATTTAGTACATGAGCAAATAATTATTTTTCCTTTTCATTTCAGTAGTACTCTTAATATATTAAACACTGATCAATTATTATGTCTGTTATTTTTCTGTCTAAAAAATGATAATTTATGTCATATTAGACCTAATTGGTCATTATTAAAGAAACTGAGTCTTGGGGTGCTGCCCACCCCAATAAGAGCTACTGCCTGCTGCCAAAGGCCTGAGCAAAAGGCAGAGATTTATCTAAGCTCCTGTCTCCATTCGTAACATCTATAAAAAAGAATCTTTCTAAAAGCTCTATATACCAAAAATAGGACTGGATAGTTCTCTTTTTCTTTCCCCCATAGCAAATTGCTGTATTGTAGTGATGCTACATTACAGTAGGAGAAAACATATCCAAATGAAAAAATTGTCCATGCCTTACAGAGTTTTTCCTTAGTAGAAGACAGGAGAAATTAACCTTTCATAACTAATAATAATTATTTTGCTGAATACTTTCTAGCAGGCACAAGGCTAAAATCTGGATGAAAACAGACTAACCATCTACAAAGAGCCAAATATGTTAAAACATGGTAATCTATGCTCGTACTTGGCTTTATGGGAAAAAGAACTGATAATGTTCAAGATCAATACAAAATAAAGGAATGAATAAGGCATAAGATGCAAATATATTTAGACTTTAAATCTGTACAGTCGGAAGGTTGTGTTCAATTAGACTTGGTCTGGATTCCTATATTTGTATTGAGGCAGCTTCAAATACCCATTAATTCAGCCAATTCCAATCATAATATTTAGAGGGTTTCAATGCTAGCAGCGCAGAGATTTACCTCAGCTGGCCTTAAACATGTGAAAGATTATGTTTAAGTCTGCACTTGTCACCCTAGTTGCTTTTGAAGTCAGTGAAAACTAATGAATGCTTTCAGAGAGCACCTCGTGTGGTTTATGGAGACCAGAGAGAAGTGACTTATACCGTGGTGTCAATCACCCTCTGGAAATGTCTGTTTCTTTCAGTGGCCTACAGAAGGAACCTGCCATGGCAACTTGAGATTTAAACCTTGAAGTCAGAATGAATGGATCTTTTTCCACATTACCTGTCACTGCTTGAGCATGATGTTAATGCTTTCTGTGTAGTTCTTACTCTATTTAGAAAAAAGACCTTGAGTTTTTAATAGATATAGAAGGGGAAGGAAATAATGACCCCCCTTAGTTAAACAAACTCATGCTAACTAAAAAAATCAATTGCTTCTTATTAAATTCTGGATTAGAAATGCTGGAAAAGTTAAAGTCATGGTGAACTTAATGATCTGCAAGGTGAAAAATCTGTGTGTTCTATTAACTAATTGCTGAACAACATTCAAATGTTTTTTCCCCAGAACACTAGAAGTAACATAGGCAGAAGGGAAACTGTAATATCCTTGAATGGCCTTTGTGGTTATTAATACTGTTCAAGTCACTCTGCCTGAAATTTCCAACACTTTAGAATTATCCAACACCTGTCAGAGAAGGTGATTTTACTTTAGCTGTTTTCAGCCTTCTCATGTTTCTATTTTCTTTGAATTTAGACATAGGTGAAGTTGTCTGGGAAAGTTCTTAATTCCTTAGATTTATATCTAGAAATTTTCTCAAATATTTTTGTTCAGAGACTTTTAAGTAACTGTTTATTCTTCTGGAAGATTTTCAGCTTCCAAATCTACATTCCAATAGCAAACATAAAATTTGAATTGAAGATGCAGAGTCTGTTCTTTGGGATGTTTTTATGCAAAACTGTTATCTATCATTAATATTCTATTTTATAGATTTAATACAATTTCCTTGTTGATGTTCCTACATGCTTGCATGTTACAGCTAAAATAGGTAAATTATCTTTATTCTCATGTCTTCTAAGGTTACGTTGTGTTTGGATTTGAAGAAATTCTCATTAGACTTTTGTGGTTTAATTTTGTTTTATGATGGTCTACTATTTTTGTTCCTTGCTTGCATGTTAGTTAAGCTGTTACTTCCAACAGCTATGTTATTACCCACAGTTACATCTTCTGCACATTTCCCATGTAGCAACCAAGTAGTTTTGTTCTTAAAGTGAAGTGAGTGGTAACATCAATCGGGAAAGGTGTGTTCTTGGCACCACTTGACATGATGTTAAAACATTAAGTCAAAAAAGGAAAAAGTAAAAGGCGCTTGGTTGTCTTCTCTCCTGTGAGTGTTAGATCTTCTTGTTCAGAATGCTATTTACAACTGCAGTGATATATAATAACATCATGCAGAAAATACCACATTAATGGTGAGTTCTTCGAATCCATATGCTATAGCCACCTGAACTATGCTTTAGTTTCCTTGCAAACTGCTCTTGCTTTCTATCAGCTTTTTATCATAGTGGAAAAATGTATTTTTCGTGAGTTAGGTATTTAATAATATTACACATAAATTAACATCTTCGGATGTTCTGAGGGAGAGTTTTAAATTTCCTTCAAGAGTCTAGAAAATTACTGCTTTTCTTGAGACTCCTGAATATTTTGGGGTGAATGTGTGGGAAGAATGCCCTTCTATCTATCAGCTTAAAGGTAGCCACAATTTCATTAACACTCTACCATTTTTATTTCTGAAACTATTTGTCTCTTTATATTTATCTATCTTGACAAAAGTCACCTATTGCTGGCCTTAATATTCTTGGAATTTTGTTTCAGTCTAAATTTGTAGGCAATAGTGAAAGTAACCTTTGATCTTAAATTTGTGTCATCTCTTACTTTGTAACCTTTTACAATTACTGTTTTCATGTAATGTGTTTAAAACCTGGCTCAGAGCAATTACTATTAATTGGCGTTTGGTCTATCAGCAATTTTTTTCTGCTTTAGAAGCCATAATTAATGCTACTTGCTTTCAGGGCTAATCCTCTGGCCTCCTTGAATATTTTGTGACTGTTTTTATTCTTAAATTGCTTTTTGTCTGCTCCTAGCCATTGACACATGCTTATTAAAGCATTCACATTCTTCCAATTCTTTTAGCAGCAACATTGTATTGTTGCAGTTACAGTTGCTATTCCAAAAACTGACTTTCACAGTTTGTTACACCTTAAAAAAGAGCTTTTTATAGCCCTGGCATTCCAATCAGCAATGCTTGCCGGGAAGAGTACATCACTTGCTATGAATTATTTTTGAGGAGTACCTTGTTACATTTCTGTAACTTCTTTCTTTTTTTTTTTTTTGGAGGTCTCTTTTATTTTTTTTTTTTTTTTTTTTTTTTTTTTTTTTTTTTTTTTTTTTTTTTTTTTTTTCCCAGTATGGACTGTAGTGCAACTCCACTTTAGAGACTCCCTGCCCTTGACCTGCTGGCCATATTGCTTTTGATGCCCAGGGTATGGTTGGCCCTGTGGGCTGGCAGCTTAAGTCCAGCTAGAGGATGTCACTCGCTCTTCCCTTATCCACAAATGTTGTAACCCCTTTGTAAAGGGCCAACGGATTTGTCAGCCACAATTTGCCCATAGTGACGTCACCTTGGCTGTCAGCAATTCACCTTATTTATCACGAGCCTTCACATAGTTTCCAGGAAGATCTGCTCCATGACCTTGTTGGGCATCACAGTGAGACTGACTGGCCTGTGATTCCCTGGGTCTTTCTTTCTCTCCCCTCTTCAAAAATGAGGGTTACATTTGGGTCTTGGGTAACCAGGTCTCCCACTTCCTTCTGGAGAGGGCCCACATATTCCGTAAGATTTCCGATATCACCGATGTATATAATACATAACATTTTATTATGTATGCTAAGTATGAAAGATAGACAACATTTTGTACTACTTTAATATCCCACTTTGCCTACTGTGTCTCTATGCTAAGCACAGTAACCTGAAACAGGCTTCTCTTTAGCATATGAGCTATTTGGATTTATAGAATGAGATGCACGTGCCTGCAATCTCATGTACCTGTCACCTGATCCAGCACAGAGTTCACACTCCTATAGAGTAACAATCCTGCTTCTCTAATTCCACACAACGCACTGGGAACCTCAGATAATCAGGTCCTGATTTGAGCTGCAGGAAAAAGGGGCCTAGAATGGAAGTGTGCATCTTAAATTCATTCATTTTATTTGATTTACCAGTTTGTTATGATATTTGAATGGGAGCAAAATCATACCCTGACAGTTTGAGAATAATGTAAAATATTAGTTCAATAAAGATTTTTCCTCTTGGCCGCCAGCATTTATAGAAACCCCATTTCACAATTATTTTCCATTTCACTTGTTCCTGTCTCAGACTAGACAACCCAAAAGGTGAAACAGAA
Organism: Dasyornis broadbenti; assembly: GCA_013397935.1. Lineage (NCBI taxonomy): Eukaryota > Metazoa > Chordata > Aves > Passeriformes > Dasyornithidae > Dasyornis > Dasyornis broadbenti. The sequence continues at coordinate 129,726 of VZRN01001754.1, forward strand.
ATAAAAATGTCAACATTTTACAAGACTGAGTCCTTATGAGATACATAGGTTTATATTTTGTGGTGCTAAAATGTTCATACTAGCTAGGTAGTTTTATTGCTCTGTTCTTGCAGACAAATGAATCATTAAGGAGAGAACTTATAAAAGCCCTTCAAAGTAAGTAAGATCATAAAATGGTGGATAGCTAATTTTGGCATTTTGCTTATTTCATTATAAACTTCTAATGGTTTCTGTGAGTTTAAGTTATTTTGAAAAATGCCCATTGCACCCATCTTCCTGTTTGTTATTTTAGGTTAATGATCTGATTGTATGGAGAATGGAAATAACCATTACCTATTTAACAATTTTTTAAGAAGAAATATGACTCAAAAAGACTAAGCATGTAGCATTTGCATTTGAACACAAACAAAAAGAAATAAAAGTAGAGAAGCTTGTGGGAAAGAGAGTGCTCCATCTATATTATAATAAATTATATCCCTCCTGAAAATTTGGCAATCTGGTGCAATTAGATGGGTTAATCACTTCTGATCTAGGGGCATCTACTGACATAATTAATTTAACTGTGTGTTAGCAGTACTAGAAAAGACACCATGAATAAGTATATACATTCTGAGTGCTGTTGATTTAGGATGTTTACCATTTTAATCCATTTGTGGTTGGTTTTCCTAATTCTCTTTTGCGTAATATTAAATACTTTAATTACTTGCTGAAGTAACTATCTTGAAGACTTAATTGTCTAGAGAATTATCTAGAGAAGTAGAAGTGGATTGTATTTAAATTTGGAAAGAATAATAATCTGTGTGCATTCCAAACAAATGTTTTTGTTTATGAAAAGGTAGGACTGTGTGGAGTGAAGAGCCATAACTTGATGTGATGCAAATGTGCTGCTTCTAGGTAGGTTCCTCAAATCTACTCATGCTGGAAGAGTTCTGAAAAGATTGTACTGTGTCTTGTGTTTCTAATTGATTCATACTGGATGTGAAAAAGACAAGTATGAGGTTATAGTACCAGTCCTCATGATGAGGCAAATTAGAAATCCAGCTCTCATCAGAGATCCTTGTAGAGATACAAGGTCCTCATCAGGGACAGGGTTTGAAAGCTTTCTTTACAGGGTTTGAAAGCTTTGCTTGAGTGCTGACTGACCTGAACCCCTTTTCTCTGTTCAACAGAATCTGATACCCTTTAAGAAACAAATTTTAACAAATGAATTGCCAAGACACAGGACAGTAGTCTCCAGCCGTCAGGTTTCTTGGATGGGATTCTAATTACCACTAACAAAAATATAGATTTAGTTTACATAATTGTTTTTTTAAGAGAAAAATATTCATTGTAGGTGAAATGGGAATAATTCATGCAAAAGACCCTAATTAAGTAGTACTTGTAATTAAAGAACTCTAGTATTCACTGCCAACAACTGAACAAACCTATTTGATCTGCAGAAACTAAGCCTTCAAAATCCTTTTCCTTTCAAAAATCTGTGTTTTTCCTCAAAGGCAGATAAGCCTTAAGATACCTCTGAGTATAACCTACAGACAAAATAGGTTCCTAAAATTTGTTTTGCTGTGAATACACAGGCTGCTATGTGGTTGAAGAAACAGTTCTATCTCATTTAGCAATATAATATTCGGAGACAATACTGAGGACCATCAATATTACCATCAATATAAGGTCTGATTTGGGCCTTATTAATATAAATATCTGGAGATGGCATAAATCAGCAAGTTCATTGAGATTATTGTTCAGTATCTGATCTTCCTCCTTTAAATTTTACCATTATGCTGCCCCCTAATTTTTTTTTTTTTTGGTTTGTGTCCTAGTGGATGGAATGACTTCATGGTACCTTGCTTGGACCTAATGTTATTCACACAGAAGTCCAGATTCGCTCTGTTATTTTGATTAAGTTAGCGAAATCTGTAAAGAGCAAATCATTGTTCTCAATCTGCAGTCATGTTCCATTAAAGGTTAAGGGAATCAGAGCCCATGCAAAGATTACTACCGAGGTATTTACTCTCACAATGAAAATACCTGCAGTGCACAGAGACATAACAAAGCAGAAATAGAAGTGACCTTTTTATTAACGTTGTCAAGGGTAACATTTCAAAACACTCACAGCAGGAACCTAAGTGATCATGATTGCTTTATAGGGGAATTCAAATATTATGGTCCAAATGAAGATAGTCTTTATACAGTGAATCACTTTCCTTTTTCCTTTTTTAAACTCTCTCTACACTTTTCGCTAGCAGTCTACCAGCTCCTGAACTCTAAAAATTAATAAATCCTTTGCATAAAATGTTTTTTTCCCTGCCTTTCCAATTCTTATCAGAATCAGTAGTTTAAGTCAGGCTTGGTTAGCATTATTTTCCTGTGTTTAATTAGATAACACTTTTTTCCTCAGTATTAAAGCTTCAAACATGCTTTAAACCATGGTTTAGATATTCCATCAGGATGTGTTTTGATGGCATAAACATCAGCTTATCCAAATATCTTTGCTGCGTACTTCAGATTTACGTGTTCCAGGAAAAATGCCAATGTGTGCCAGACCTGTTTGCAAGCATGTGTTTCCTTGTATTTGAAGTAAACATACTTTTTGACTGGCTTATAAACAACTATTTTCAAAAATATGAATATATTCACTATTCTGAAATAGTATAGGTTTGTAACTATAGTCCTACTTTTTCCTTCTTGCAAGCATATAATGATGATTACGATCCATGAAGAAACTGTGAAAGTCAAACTGACTGGCCTCTGGATAGGACTGGTGTTTTGAATCCCTCTTTCCTCCATTAAAAAAGGTGGGTAGTAATAGTTAAAGAGGCAATATTCCCAGAAATGTTGCAAACTGTTCCCACCTGCTTTACATCCCTTCCTTAGTTTAGATTTCCTTGAATTGGATCAAAACTGGTATTCATTACATAAATAATAAAAAAAATTAGATCAAGAATTTGATTAGCAAATGGGTTGTGTTTCTAAGTGGTGGGGTTGGGTTTTATTTATCCTAGAAAAAGGAAGACTTTATATGATGCAGAGAAATTTCTGGAGAACACATGTGAGGCCTAGAGAGATAATCCTGGGGAAAATAGGGTAGGTGTGAATACCTGCCTCGATATGATTCCTATGTTGCCTCTTGAGGTATAAGCCAGTTCTTCTGCCCCTAAATCTGGTCTCCACTGTTTTGGAAGCCTGCTTCCACGTTCTGAGATGGAGCTGAATTTATACAATGGAAAAATGGCACTTCTGATTTTGTTTGGGGTTGAGAACTGAGATCCTTTGTGAATAACAATTGATTGCACATAGATGTGTGAGTGCATGACCTCGTCATTATAATTTCAGTGAACTGTGTGCTACCTAGTTATGTAGTCAAGAGTGATTTATTTCAAAATGATTGCTGAAAATATTTTATAGAATTCGGATAAACATAATCCATCTTGTGCTCTACCACAAAATTCTCCATCCCCTTTCAATTAGCATTTCAAGTAGTTTTTGAAGCATTACAGTTTTATATATATATATATATATATATATCCATGTTTTAATAACATTGTGTTTATCAGTGCTGTAATTATGATGAAATTTTCGGTTTTTTAATCAGGACAGCCATACTAAGTCAAATACTTTCTAAATGTCTATTATGTTCTATAAAACCACATTTATTAATCAACCTTGTAATCACACCTGTGGATGAAATCAGTTTTGCTTTGTGAGTCTTTCTTCCAGGAAATCATGCTGATTGGCTTTAGAGACATCTCTGACCTTCAGCTGGCTTCTAAATCTGACTTCCGTCAAGTTGCCAGGCTTGGAAGAAGATCTCTTTTGCTATTTAGGTTATCTTGTTCACATCTTTCAATTAGCAGTCTCTTTATTACCATCAGAGATTTTTATTCTTAAACATGCCAAGAATTCATTGGTTTAACAAAGTACAGTGTTTTCAGTACTTTCCATACATTTACTTGAACAATTATGATGGATATTAAACAAAACGGCTGATTAAAAAGTGGCTATTCCTAATGTATGTGTTTAATAATATTATTGGCTTGAATCTGAATGTTCTTTTTGTGTCATTATTTACTATTTTATTATCTTCATGAAGACGTATACAATGGTTTGGGTTGAAAGGGGCATTTAAAGATCATTTAGTTCCAACCCTTTCTTACCATGGACAGGGACATTTTTCACTAAATGAGAATGTTCAGAGCCTCATCCAACCTGGCCTTGAACACTTCCAGGGATGGGGCAGCCACAAATTCTCTGAGCAACCTGTCCCAGTGCCTCACAGTGCCTAATGAATCTTTAGGTCCAATTTAAATTGTTCTCTTTCAGTTAAAACCATTTCCTTCAGTGACATTATCATGTCACTTCTGGCCTTGGTAGAAAGTCTCTTTCCAGCTCTCATGTAGCCCCTTTAGGTACAGAAAGGCCATAGTAACATCCCCCTGAAGCCTTCTCTTCTCCAGGCTGATAAAAAAACTCTCTGAGCCTGTCTTCACAGGAGAGGTGCTCCAGCTCTCGGATCATCTTCGTGGCCTTTCTCAGTACACTCTCCAGTAGGTCTATGCCCTTCTCATCTTGGGGGGCCAAGAGCAACACTTAGGTGGGGTCTTAGGAGGGCAGACTGGTGGAGCAGAATCACCTCCCTTGACCTATTGGTCACATTTCTTTCTATGCAGCCCAGGATGTGGTTGGTTGAATTTCTGTACTGTGGGTGCAGATTGCTGGCTTATGTCCAATTTTTCATCCACCAAAAGCCTCCATTCCTTCTCTGCAGGGCTGCTCTCAATCCGTTCCTTCTCCAGGCCACATTGGTATTGGGGATTGTCCCCACCCATGGGCAAGACCTGGCAATCAGCCTTGCTGCCCTTCATGAGTTTCACACAGGCCCACTTCTCAAGTCTGTCAAGGTCCCTCTGGAAGCCATCCCTTCCCTCCAATGAGTTGACGACACCACACAGCTTGATGTCATCAGCAAACTTACTGAAAGTGCAATAAAATGCAATAATGAATATATTGTATAATTAGAATTGCACATAAATTTTTTTTTAATTTTTCTCTGGTTTTTTTTTTTGTTTTTTTGGTTTTTTTTGTTCTTTTGTTTTGTTTTGTTTTTGTTTTTGTTTTTTTTTTCTGCAATTCATATTTTCTTAGTTAGGCAGACTTTGTAAAGTGTGTTCAGTAAAACAACAGTTATCTAAATATTTTTCTCAAAGCATTATGGACTGTTATTTTAAACCTGTTCAGCAAATGTTTTAACTTCTTGAGTTTAGTCCATTTATCAAGCATATTACAATGGCCAACATTCATTCCTTATTAGACTTTACGCAAATCAAGCCCAAAGTATAAAATTAAAGTTGCAGGAAACCTTGATTATATCTGATCAGTCACTCAAGCTGATTACAGTTCTGTTATTATATAAAGCCTGTCATTTTCTAGACTGGAGTAAAAATATGTTTTTGGAATCTATAAATTCAAATCTGAATGAATAGTACTCTTCATCAGGAAGTAAATATCGGTGAAGTGTAAATGTTCATTATCTGGTTTGATTTTACATAGCTTGAAAACATGCCATGTCCTCTTCTCCCTTTAGACTGAGTGATTTGCATCAGCATTATGTGATGGCATTATTCAGCAGACTAAATGTGACATCACATTTTTAACAAAATACAAACCGCCCCTAAAATACTAGAATAGAAAGGTAAGGTTTACCTTGGATTTACTTTTACCTTATCTAAATGATTTTATTTTACTTTATAATCAGCTTTATTCTGGTTTTATTTTTCAAATAAATAGTAGAATAGCATAAAGTAGCTGTTTTCACATTAAAAATGCAAACTTGTGAGTATGATAAAAAATGTATGGTAATTATTTTTCTACAGTAACGGAAGCTTGAATTTTAGGATTCATTATTTTTCAAGGCTTTTAGGTAATACTGTGATTTAACAGCAAGTTTTGGTTAAATAGCTCTATTGATTTAATAAATATGAAGTAAGACCTGTACCAAGTTGACATCTTTTATTCTTAGGTGACATTTTGTGTTTGGGGATTAAAGACAGAACTTTTTAAGTCTCCATAGATAAATGACAGAGAAAGAGAATAAGAAACTGTAATAATTTCTTTTGCTTTGCTCTTAATCTGACAAGTAACACCTCCTGACAGTTTCCTCGAGGGTGTACTTGAAGCAAGGCAAGTTTGCTTTCTAGCCAGTGCTGTACATAAAAAAATTTGACCAAATCTCTCTCAGTGTTATAGCTACGCTTTGTCACATGTAAAGGAAACAAACCAATTTTAATTGCATTCATTAGCTTGTTTCTATTCCTACTGTATTTTATATGTCTAATAGATTGTCATATTTATCACTTCATTAAAAGGATGAGATCAGTGCATAAAAATAGAAAGAGAAACTCAAAGATTAAAGTCAGATGGAAAGACTACCAGATTTGTTAAAGATGTGCTTTATTTGCTGGGCCACTTTACTTCCCTTGGAAATGAATTGGAAAAATAGTACAACAATAGTGTGAGAAAAAGATGATGTTATTCTGCTAGAGGATACTTTAAAAGCATTTGAAATACATTAGTGACAGAATTGTGTTTAAAAGCATCAGTTTCTGTGTTACCTGCAGCACTTGCACAATCACCCTTGTCTGCCTGGATAATAAAGGAAGTGTTAATTGTACCAATTAACAAGTGAGAATGTGAGTTATTGCTCTTTGTTACTTTCCAGGTCAGAACAGATGCAATAGGAAAATACATATCCAACAATCTAAAGACAGTTTACTCTGAAATAGTTCTTTGCAATTTAGGCATTTAATTAAAAGCTTTAAAGTTTAATTAAAAAGTTAAATCATTTGTCTATTTCTGTGGAAAAACAAAAACAACAAAAACCACAGTGCTTATGTGTTTGGATCAATTATATGACATAAACCACAGTGAGATAAGTACTATTTTCTGGTCTGCAGTTATAGTATTTTTCATGTATAATGACAGAACACATAAAAATGTATTCATGGTACTAGTAACAAATAGATATATTGTGCTATTAAGCACAGTGTGAGAGTAAGTTTTAATCTAGAAAGATAGTTTTTCTTTTTTTTTTTTTTATGATGGTACAAAGACAAAAAACCTTTTTTAAAACAGTGAAATTAATGAAGAGTGAAAACTAAGTCTTTTCTATTATACTTTAAACTTTCAAAGCAACAACCTGTTGTGTTTATATCTTGGTAATAAACACAGACAAATGTCAGAGAAGAATACTGAGGAATGAGACAGTAGTGGGAAAAGTTTAATCAGCATAAGAGGTTAATATTAAGTAGTAGGATTTAAAATTCAGAAATATGTGATTTACTCTCATAACTTAAACCTACAATTTCAAAAGGGCTGGCAAACAGAGTAACAGACTTGTGAATTACTCAAAAATTCAGAAATGCTCAGAACAAATACGGCTGAGAGTAGAAGTAAATAGACTATGGGTCAAAGTAACTATATGTCTACTCAACATCCCCCCTTGAAAATAAGAGAAGCTGCCAGGTATCATTAAAAGCAATTCTGTTCTTTAGTCATATTAATAAGAACAAAGGTCTTAGAAATGTTCTTTTTCCTTTTCTTTTTTCTTTTTTCTTTTCTTTTTCCTTTTCTTTTTTCTTTTCTTTTTTCTTTTTTCCTGTTGGTGGGGAGCTGTTCAATTTTGTAGATACCTTTTCTCTGGAGTTATCTCCCAAGTGACACCAAATTGTCAGTTCACCATGTTAATCTACTCAGACTAGCACTCTCTGAGACAATTCCTCTCTAGATGGGGCCAGTCGAAATTGCAGACACACACTGGAACAGATCCATGCACAGTTGAATGGTGCACTCCTTGCAAATAATGCAAATTTACAGGGCTGCATTAGAAAAAGATGAGTTCAGCCAACTGAAAAATGTTATCCCACACACAGATATCCCCAATGCCAAGTCCAACTTCTTGTCTTGTGTTTCAAAAGGGATGTGAAGAAACTAGAGAGGTCCAGCTGACAGCTATCAAGATGACTTGGGTCTAGAGCATCACTGGTGAAAAGAGGCTGCAGGATCTGTGTCTCTTTACAGTGGTGGAAAGGAGGCTTAAAAGTAAGCTAACAACTGCCTACAACTATTAGAAGAATAGCTACAAACAACTGACAAACTTTGCTTGGTACTGCCAGATGATGTAACAAACTAAACCAAGCATGAATTCTAGTTTATGAAGTTCATAACGAACTTTAGGGGAAAAAAGGTCTCTAGGAGATTGCTGGAACAGTGGAACAGGGTGCCCATCAGGAGCCTGAGCTCAGTGATGCCGCCTGATCATGGAGATTTGACTCAACTTGAGCAGTGTAAATAAAAACAGCTGATAGAGAGCTTAGTCATTGAAACAGAGTGTGTGCTAGGGGCCACTCCTGGGAAGTGTCGTGGGCATGATGGACCCAGATGCAGCTCCTTTTACTCTCTGTAATCCTCAATCCCATCAGTCTGTATGCTCCTAGACTTGGCTGCCCTCAGGCCATGCTCCATTTTAATCAGTGCATAGCCTCTCTTGCATCTTATAAAAACATTAATTTGATCTCTTGGCACACAACCTTCACATAATTTCAGACACTTTGGATTGACATGCTCCCACCCACTCATCCACAATAGAAATGTCTTCTGGTTGCAGGAACTCCACAACGGGTTCAGAGGGGACCTGGAGGCAAATAAAATATAGCTGGACTGTTCCACTGGCAGGTCAGAGATCAGTCCCTGGCAGTTTTTTACAAATGATTTTGGCTATTTCCCCAGTCTTTTCTACATGATATTAGAAGGTATTTCATCCACTCCTTGTGCTACTTGAATTACTTTTTTCCTGGCTGCCCAGCTGTAGTACCTTAGGACTAGTTGAACAAAAACTCTCATACCTACAAACAGACAGCTGTTCCTTGAGCATCTTAAACTCAGCCTAATGTATTTTAATATGTTTAATCGATGAGCCATGTGATAAAATTCTGAAAGTAGGGACTTATTCACTTGCCTGTGCCCAATATCTCTGCTTATAACACAGAGTAATTCCTTCTACATTCTTCAAATGACCTCACGAAAAGATAGTTTTATTATTAAAAAAATCTATTATTAAGAATTTTAGAAGCATTTGAATTTTTGTTTTCAACACTAGGCTGTAATTATCTGTAATAATATGGTAAGGCAGTATAAATACACAAATTATTCAAGAACAATTCATTAAATAATCATAAGACTGGGGAAAAAAAAATCTGTGTGGAAGTCTGTGCCAAAATAATGCATGTACATAAATGGCCTGAATTACGACTGGTAAAAACAACGCTAATTATGTCATATCCTAATTTTAAAATATAGGTTGTTAACCATTATGACATTTAGAAATGTAGTTTTGAGAACATTAAAAATTTGAGCCTCCTACTTTTGTTGGAGAGCAGGACAGGCATTTTTCCATAATCTTTTTGATTTTTTGTGTTGCTCAGGCTCAGTGTAGAAGAAACATCACATAAATTGTATTGAGTGTGCATTCCACAACTCATGAAACTTATTAGACTGTGCTTCAAAAGAATGATAGTTCTTTACTAGTGGAAATAAAGGCTAGAGTAATCAGTACTGATGATGACTTTTATATGGAGAAGAATAGAATCTACTCAGATATTGTTGACTATGAAATGCCATGAATAAACTATGAAATGTAGGTGCTGTGACAATAGTTCTCTTATCTGAAGGCAGTTGTAAAAATCTGAAACAAGTATTACTATATGTGAGCTAGAAGAATGGGATGGGATTTATAGAGCAGTTCAAGAGTGCATACATTTTATAGATGTTAAAAACATGTATGAGGTAAAAATGAATCACCTGTTTAATTTTATCTACTGTCAACATTAAGATTAAAGTTTTATTTTAAAATATTCATCTTCCCTGTAAATCTGTGACTAAATGACTGAAGTTATTTTTAAATATATATCTAATCCTAATTTCTCTGCCTTTTTAAAGCAGGTTAATTATTTTCATGAACTTTTGTCTCATTATTCACTTGGAAGGCCTTGATTATGCATTACATATCAAAATTTCATAACTAAATATTCAAGATATGCACTGTACTCAAACATGAGATGACATTATTAAGTCTTAAATCTCTAAAAATATATGTAAATCATAATAAAAGGGTTTTCTTAGTTAGAAATAATTTAACATTGAGGCAGACTTTGTGTTCTATTACATAACTCAAAAACTATTTTGCATAAAGAGTGCTAAAGGAAGTGCTGATAATGAAAACAATGGCAGGGATATCACTATAAAAATTATCTCTCTAGGAGTTAAATTTAAGAGAATGTTTCTCAGTCTATCATCTAAAAGTAGCCCAAGCTAAGAGTCTTTGGGCACAATCATATGGACTCTTCTAGGGGATAAACACTTCCTTTGAACACATGGCAGTTCACAGACTCTGGTATAGACAAATTTAGTCTAGGAAAATTTCTGTTAGATAACAGCTAGATAAAAAATGTCCATGCCTGGGTGTCTGTGTAGGAAATAGGCTACCAGTTTTCCTGCTCCATATAACAGTTTGTTGACTGGTCTGGCTATTTCCTGAGTGCTGAGGGAGTGGGGGGAAAACTTGGTGTCCGATAAGCACCTCACTGAGCTTCTGACTGCTCCAGTACACAGGAGTTTCTTTACTGTCATCATCTGTGTGAAATTTCTGGTGTTTCATCATCTCTGGTGGTCTGATAGCCTTATGTTCAGACAATAGTATGAATATATTTCTCCTACTTCTCCTCCAAATACAGATGCCTTGAATTGGTGCACTGAAAGAAGTCAGAAATGTGTGGATATTGGCACTTTAAGTTATTTATTCCACAGTTGACCCTGGGATAGTTTACCTATTATTCAGTAATATATTTATTGTTCCAAAATTAAAATGTACTCATTGAACCTTAGCCATGGAATTCAAGATTAGGTTTGTAAAGGGTATGCCTTTATTTCATGTAAACGGCAAGTAGTTAATGTAAAACTGCTGTACTAGTGCTGTCATATTGTGGGGTTACGCGCTTAGTAGCCCTGACCAAAACACTCCAAATCAAAGAAATATATAACTTGTTTATAATTTTTCTCTTGATTTTAATCTTCTGTCATATATTGACTGCTTGCTTTTGAGAAGTGCTTACTTTACCCATATGCTAACTACCTTCAAATCTCAACGTTACCTGTAATTTTAGTTAATGCCATGCATTGTGATGAACTTGTAACTGGATGTTTCCATGTCTGCAATGCTACAGGTGTCGTCTCTGGACCTTCATTGGCTCTTTGTCAGTAAAGAAAGTTCTGCTGGGTGGCCTGCTATTTGTCTACTGGTCAGATTACTCAGATACGTCGTTTCTTTCCACTGCACAGTTGCTGAAGTTGGGCTCTTTTCCTAGCAGCAGTGCTACTGCCAGTGCCTGCACCTGGTGCTTAGGCTTTTCATGGATGAAAGCAGTAGAAGTTGAACTTGGTCTAGAAGTAGATGGCAAATAGAGAGAAACACCTTAGGCAGACTGGATTGCCTCCTACTGGTTTTGAGAAAAACCTTTAAATTCTGTGCATTATCACTAATCACTGTTCTCAGTAGACTGAATTGCCCTACAGAAGCAAAGCTAGTAAAATTTTAATTTGGAAAAGTATTTAAGTTAGAATGAAAGCCATACAAATGCTCTTTTACTAACCAAATCCAATACTTTAAATAACTACTAGCATATAGTAGAGTAACATATCTTCCTGTTAAGGCAGAAATAAGAAATAACTTCCTTTTGGAAAGACAAGCTTCTGAGTTTACATCTTATGAATGGCTCTTTGTTGCTGTTGGTACTTGCTTTATTTCTGCATTGTGACTCGCAGAATAAATATATGTTTTGCATGCTGTGTTCTGGATTACACACTCAGTTTTCTGATAATAGGTGGTATAGTAGGATAATAATGGTAATGTACCTACACTCTCACACATTCTATGTAGGGGCAATTAACTGCCTACACAGATGGGCTGTTGAATTGCTGTTCTACACGACTGCTGTATAATCAGGTATCTTATAAGTTAACATAGCCTTAGCTCAGGCTAATAGCCACAAAGCAATCTTCTTAGCCATTGGGTTCGGGCATGTGGAGCAAGCAGCAAAATGGCTTGTGCTATTAAGGGCTGGGGCAGCATGAAAGAAAGAATACAGTGGTTTTCTAAGAATTATAGGACAGATTATGTGAAGTTCTTTTGTGCATCCAACACTTAAGATGTCTCAAACGTAGACAAAGGATGGCAGCATGGGTAAGAGCAGAGGAGACAAACATTCTTTTCTCCTTCCTTATACCGGTGTTCCCAGTAGCCGGCCGTGTTTTTGTCCTTGTTTATTTTAGTGTTGCCAGTAACTGGCATATCTCTAATAGTTCATAGAATGAAATAGAGGATTAAATTGCATGCATTGAAGAGAGATCTGCTCAGTTAGATAGACAATGGTGCTAATAACACCAAGTTTGTAGGTTTGATCCCTGTATGAGCCATTTACTTAAGAGTTGTAGTCAATGCTTGTGGGTTCCTTCCAACTCAGAATATTCTGAGATCTTGGACTCAAACAGGCACTCAAATAAAGAAATTTTGCCATTTGTATATGGTTCTTGCCTTTGTCATGGAATCATAGAGTGGTTTGGCTTGAAAGGAGCCTTCAAGTTCCTACCCTCCTGCCATGGGCAGGGATGCCACTGGCTAGATCAGTTTGTTCAGGACCCCATTCAACCTGGCCTTGAACACCTGCAAGACAACAGGATCTGCAAAGTTTGGGTGTTCTTATCCTTTGTGCTAGTGACACTCTTTTCAAAGTCAGTAATACTTGTTTTTCACTTATTATAAACATAGAAATTTCTTTTATAATCCAGGTTTTTAGGAGACAAATACAGCTCCAATGGTTTTATGATCAAACTGAATAGTGGGTGAGGAAAAATGTAACTGAAGTTACTAAGAAATAGTAATAGTAAAGAGAGAGATAGGAATCTGGGGGGAAAAAAAAGAAAAGAAATGAGACACTGACAGCAAAATTGGATAGAAAATGAGACATCTAGAAATGGGAAATAACTATCAATGTGATATCACTTTATTCCATATATATTATTCTGAACACCTAATCTAATATCTGCTTCAATATAATTTTAAACATAGAATTATACTTCCGTCTTTCAATGAAAATATTTGTACAATATTGCCTAAACATAGGAGTCATTTTTACCATTTAATAACCTGCATGATGTTTACAAACAATTTTGTAATAGCGTTCCTAGCAGGAGGATTTCTTGCTTGCAATCATCCTGTAGTAATTCTTCTCACAGCATCTCCATCTTTATGTCAACATGAAGCCAAAGGCAAGAGAAAAAGATATCTCTGAAAGCTGCTCTGGAATAGGTATGGTGGACTAAGTTAGATACTTTGAATTGAGCTCTGGTTTGTATATGTCTGCCAGTTCCTCCTCTGTAAAATGAAGTAACAGTGTTGTCCAGGCTCATAAAGTGAACAGTGATACATGAAAGTCAGGAACATGCTCAGCTGCAGCAAAAATGTGCGTCAGATTAATGGGTAGGCTCTGATTGTATGGGCATGTGCACTCACAGAGTCAGAGGATGCACAGTATGTTAGTGACTTTAATGGGATGTGCCTGGGTGCACAGCTGCCTCTGGACATCAGCTCTGAACCCATGCTAGTGACAGTTCGATGACAGAACTCAGGCACTGAAATAGTCCAAGGAAGAAACAAGCTGCTTTGGATGATCTCCTTAGATAATCACCTGTTGCAGGGCTTTTTCCTTTTTTACAGTGAAAGTTACCAAATATATTAAAAATATTAATTTGAGCATTTTAAAACACTGAAATTTTTCTATTATTTTCATATCAATTCGTTGCAAAATTTAACTAGTAATTCATTAATTATTTAATTTTATATAAGCTTCTCAACATCTGAATGATGATGCTTGAAGTATGGCCTTTTGTTTGTGATATTCATAAAATACAGTTCTGCTAGCAAGTCACACTTTTATTGCTAAGCAGTGTGAAATTACAATTTTAAAGGATGTTTTAGAAATACAGAAGACAATTTTACACAAAATAATTTTGCTTATAAAGTGAATTGTTGTAGCTCTACTTGAAAGAAAGTTCTTTGGGGAGAGAAAAAAAAGGCAGTACTTTGATCATACTGATGATTTAATGTTTACTGTCACCTATCCTACTTTTCTGGTGCAAAGACTGACGACAAAATAGTTTTAGCTTAACTTACACAAACAAGTTCCATTCTAAGGGTATATACGTGTTGCTAGCCTGAATATCACTATACAAGGGACTCAAGAGAAAGGCATTGCCCTGATGTAAAAATGGAATTCCCTTTGCTGAAAGGCATGTTGTTTAGATAGCCCTAGGTCACATTCAGAGACTTTTTGTAACATTGCCTATTTTCTATAACAAATTTGGTAGAGGATTCATGATAAATACTCCCACGTCACTTAAAATTATTTGGGAATCTCAAAGTGTGTTATTCTTGATTAGCCTATGAACAGTGAAAATCTTTTCTTGAAACTAGGAACATTCAGGTTCAGTATTAGGAATTAATCACTCATACCTGACCCAGGGAACCAGCCTAATTTTAAGGGAGTGAGCACTAGCATGGCCCATTTATTTCATCTGCAGTAACTCTCAAACTAAGGGCAAAGATCTACTAACATGAATTAGCTTCCATTAGGAAGCTACACTATACATTATTGGTGCTCTGCTTTTATCTGAATGTCAAGCACAGGATCTTCACTTCCTTTTCAGCTTTTTCTTTTGTTATTTAATCACAAATCGTTCATTTGGTTCCTGGCAGAGCAAAATCTATTATCTTTCCCTTGAATTGTAATTTTAACAAATGGTTAATGAAGTCTGAAACTAAGGTATCATTTTGTGGAGGAAGAACCAGTGAAGTTCACAACAGTAAACTCACACAAACATTTAGCCATCTAAATTCTAATCATCTGCATCTGAATATGCTGTCAACACACTACACTGAAAAGAAAGTTATAAACATCTTTAAAGAGACAAAATACCTGACTAATTTTGCTTGTCTACTGTAGCAAGAGACAGCAGCCTCCCAGTCCCTGAAAGGGGCCTACAAGAAAGCTGGAGAGGGACATTTTGCAAGAGGATGTAGTGACAGGACCAGGGGGAATGGTTTTAAACTGAAAGACGGTGGGTTTAGGTTAGATATTTCGAAGAAATTCTTTTCTGTGAGAGTGGCGAGGCACTGGAACAGGTTGCCAAGAGAAGATGTGGATGTCCCACCCCTGAAAGTATTCAAGGCCAGTCTGCAGCAACCTGCTGTAGTGAAAGGTGACCCTATCCATGGCACAGGTGTCGGAACTAGATGATCATTAAGATCCCTTTCAACACAAACAATTGTATGGTTGTATTCTCCCTTTTTTCTCCCTTGACACAAAGTGAGGTCTAGAAAATTCTCAGAGCATTAAGTATATACAACATAGAAGTGCAAAGTTTGGTGACCTGAATTTTGATCATTGTATCTGAAAAATGCTACTTTCAGATGAATGTATTTGCTTACAGAAAGGGGCTTGAAACCAGATATTTATAGCTATGATATTGTTTGATAGCGTTTTGTAACCAAAGAAAATTATGGATGTTCAGCATTTGTTTTCTGTGTTATTAAATATTACAGAATAATCACAGAATATTCTGAGGTAGAAGGGATCCAGAAGGACCATCGGGTCCAGCTCTTAAGTGAATGGCCTGTACAAGGATCAAAACCTATGACCTTGGTGTTACTAGCACCATGGTCTAACCAACTCAGCTGATCCTAGCCCTGTTTTGTGTTATTTTGGTATAAATAGCATCTTTCATTGTTCTAGCTCTTAGATATGCCTTTGCTAGTTTTTCTGGGTAATGAGAACTGAGCACTTAGAAGAGCAATGTAGGAAGACGTGTAATGTTACTTTCAAGAATACAGAAAGAAGAGGGCACAGTCTCTCAGTGCGGGGCGGGGTTTAACATGTTAACAGTGAGTTAACTAATAGCTAAACACCTCTATACTGATTCAGGATTTTAACCTATAGCTTAGGAAATGTTTCCCCACAGAGTAGATATTATTTTATCTTTGATTATGATATAACAATTAACAAGTGAGATTTTGTGGATAAGCCAAAGGAAACATCTCATTCGGTGCAAGGTTCATGTTGTATTCTAGGTGTAGGAGACAGAACCTGTGTTAAGCTTTGAGTGTGTTTGAAATTCTGTGAGAGTAAACAAAATATTGATTGTGACAGAACAGAAGATTACTCCCATTGTTATGTCAAAGATGAGGTACTGGATAGGAAGATGTTGCTATCTAAAAAAACGAAGAAAAAATGCAGCTAGGAAAAAAATCCCAAGTATTAACTTGCACTGAATTTAACAGAAAAGAACAGTCTCAGATGAAAACAATACCGTGCTCTAAATGCGACTGTTTGCTTAAACCAGCTGAAATAACTTTTTTGTATCACAGAGTTTGTTGAATGTGAGCATCAATTCTAACCAGTCCTGCCTGTCCTCTAAACTATGGATCCACCTAATTTCTGTCAGTGTATCACAGGAAGTTAATTTCAAGTTTGTTTCCTCATCCTTCACAATGTCTTTTTCCTCCATTGATTTGAGATCAATTTGGCATTTGGTCTGCTCATTCCTACAAGGCCAAATCTATGGCAAAATGCATTTTAATTATCTCTTTCTAATCAGTGAACTGGCAGGAGGTTGTTCAACTTGTCTTCTCACTTCCATTATTCTTCCATCTTTAGTTTCTAAGAGACTGGTGTAAGCCTCTTGAGACACACAATCTCAAATTAGTCAATATACTGCCTCATTGCTTCCTTACATCCAGCATACACTCTGTACCTTTCAACAAGATTGATAGGGCATGAGCATGAGAATTTTGGACTTTGGCTGCTCTTGATGACTATAAATAAAGGAAACAACAATCTATTGTGTCCACCTCTTTTGTGTTAAATACAAAGAAGCAGAAAAAGTCAAGTGTCTGCACTGCAAATGTCTCTGCATATGTTTCTGTGTGTGGATGGAAATCTGTCTGTGCAGTGACTTCATTTGTGAGACATAGATATTTGCCTTGTGGGCTGCAGCAGACTAGATCTTCTGTTTAAAGAGTAGCAATTGAAAACACGAGTTTACTTTTTGCCCTACTGTGAATTTTCCAGATGACCTTAGTTAAATAGGTTTTAGTGCAAATCCTTGGGTGTAGGTAGCTAAATAAAAGGCTGACCTTGACATGTGTTTGTCACTCCCAACTTCAGTGGCAGATTTGTAATATAAATGAAAAGACTATTAAAATGATTCCTGAATATGCATATGTGTGTCACTCTTAAATTATCAGCTTTACATCTTTGTGCTTCACTTTCATTAGCTGAAAAATGACATAGTAATGATAGTAAAATAACAACAGTAATAGTAGTACTTATAACACAGTATAAACATAAAATTTATTTCCAGCAATATTTCGAGACTGTTTTGAATCATAGAGAACAGATATATAAAAATAGGTAAACAGAGAGCCATATCCTGCAAAACATACCAATCCCATTGCCCTGGTGGTGGTTACTGGCCTGTCCCACTGGCCTGGTCCTGTTTATCTCATCTACTTGGTCATGGTTGCCTTTTCTAGAAGACCCTCTTGAGCAAAACAATGGAGTAACACTGGAATGGGTCTGAACAATTTTACTGCTCAGAAGCACAGCTGGCCGTCATTCTAAAAGCAATTCTGGATTTTGTAGTTTCAGGTTATCTATCAGTTTGCATCCATTTTAATTCATTAGAGGACTGTGCCCAATGAAGTGACCCTAATTGTGCAATTGATCCAAAAGATAGTTCCGATCATGTGTAGAATTATTCCAATCATTTAAGTGGGACCATAATATGCATCAACAGGATTTTCCGATATAGAGCATATTTTAGCATGTTTTTATTAAAACAAAATATTTTCTTCAGCTCTCCAAGCCAAATGACAATGTTATTTTAGTAAGCTACTGTCTCCTTGGTTGATGTGAAACAGCCCCTCATTACCGCTTGGTTTTTAACGAAATTCTTAATCTTCTTTCTTACGTATAGCTGATTTTCCAGGAACAATTAAGCAATTATTTTAATGTGCTGTACTATGCCTTCTGTGCTGTGGTAACAGACAACAGGCTTCCTCTTTTTCCTCAGTTTTTGGACTTGTGTCTTAAATATTTTTCAGTCCAACAAGTAAGAAAGTGTCTCTAGATTTGACTTTGAATATGAGATGCAAGGTCTGTCCCTGAGATCATCAAGGTTTCACGCTGTCACGTTTACAGCTCAGTATGTTCCTGTATGTTCCCACACTGTTGCTATTGAACTGCAGCATTTAAAGTGCTCCTACTCACACTCTTTAAAACAGCCTCTGCCCTTTTCTTCTTTGCTCAACATTATCTCCTCTCTGCTTTGCAGCCTGTTTTGTAGGCCCCCTATCCTGTAGGAACTGTCCATCAGAATTTGCTTCGGGTCTCCTTTTTCACTGCAATTCAGAGATTTTTTTAGCATTCTGCAAAAGGCTAAGAGGTTGGCCAGTCCTCTTCAGAAGTCCTTCCACCCCAACTCATGCCATTCTCTGCTCTCAGGAGGAAATGAGGTCTGCCAAAAAGTCTACAGTACCCAAACTAAGCTGTTACTTTTGAATACTGTGATATACCTGTATAAAAGAGAAAACAATATTTTCTTGAACATCTGGTGGATACAAAAAGAGAGCTATGGAAGAAAAAAGGACTGCCTGCCTCCATGCAAAATTTGAATAATAATATTTTTAAGACATAATCTTAATTCTCTGTAAACTCACAAATCTTGCTTGTATGAACATTCTGACATCTTTCTCAGTAACAATTTTTTTCAGGTAGTGATGTGATCTCTGATAACTGATCTTGAACATGACGTGATTTAAGATGTTTTCACTACAGTAGTCCAGCTTGCTTTTCTGCCAGACGAGACTATCTACTGAGCAGGGCATAAAACTGGATAGGTTCAGGTTTTCCAGTTCAAGTTCTTAGTATCTGAACACTCACCAGCTTCACCTGCTGAAGTCTGCTAGATTTTATGAGTCAGAGCATGAGGATTTTGCTTCAAATGCCAGGAGAAAAATCAGCATGAGTTTGGCTTTGTGAAAGAGTGAAAGTGACATGATCAGTGACCACAAACCATTAAGGGCTAGTTTATCTGTGAAGCAGTCCTGTAGGATTCCTGGCAGGAAGATGTTTCATGCACTGGCTTCAGTGGAGATGTAGCTGGCATAAATTTGGAACTCCAGGAGAACTTTTGTGATTTGGATGCTAAAATATTAATGTTTCCAATATGACTACTTAAGATATATTAAACTCTATCGTTGAACCACCCTGGTCTTACAATTAGTCATTAATTGTAAAACAATTACTTGCAGTGGAAAAAAAAGAGATATCTTTGATTTCATGCAGTAATATAACTGTGCTTACAAAGAACTTTAAAAACACTGCAAACAATGTGCTACTAAATCGTCTTATTTCTGGGCAATGAAATTTTCTTACAGTATGATTGATCCATAACTTTCAAGTAATGGTGTCTAAAATGAATGGGCTGGCAGATGTGGGCTCATAGGCAGGTCTGCATCAAGCAGTTATAATGTGCTTGCTTTGTTGTCCTTGCTTGAAGCTAGAGTCACAGGGAGGCAACCAGTGTTGTGCTTAATTAATCAGGTTGATTTACTTAATATAAGAAGATTATTTAGAAATATGATCAACCACATTGGCAGGATTAGTTACAGAAAGGCCTCTTGCTATACAGAGAAGTATCTCTAAGTTATGAAATGTGGCTTTATGAAATTGTGAAATTTGCTGGCTTTGGTGACGTAGCAGCTGTTTGTGTGGCCTGTTGAATGACATACTTTACTGACTTTCTCTCATATATTGCAAAAATCCATGAAAATTGATGTATTTTCTATCTCATGGCATCAAACCTGTTGGGTGGTCCTTCGTTTCTTTGACAAGGCCGTGGATTAGAGAAATGAACCTCTGTTTAAAATACAAAGCTAACTTTAAAAACAGACCTGAGGAGCCACTGATACACTTAAGCCTGTCATCTATGGTAGTACCCTGTGGCAGACATGATGCCATACTGCTGCCTGAAAGCTATCTATTTTTCATATCTTTTCCACAACATCTTTTCTCACAACAAGCCATCATTTTTTAATGTAAAGGAAGTGTTATCACATATTTCTCATGTACAGCCTGCAAATTAATAATAAAAAGACTTGTCGTTCAGCAGCATGTGAGTCTTTGTATGTGTCTTGGTTTGGAAGACAGGCATCTGCTAAGGAAGGTGGAAACCTGCCTTAGAGGATATGACCCACCCCCCCTCCAAATCGTTGTAAGGTCGAAATCAAAGGCTCTCAGGCAGAGATATGGGAAAAGGAATAACAGTTCTTTACTCGTATCTATGACGAGGGAAACAAGCAACAATAACAGTAGCAATAACAAATAAACAAACCAGAAACCCGGTGGCAGCTTTCTCTGGGCTGCCAGACACCGCCCCTCCCCTTTGGTGCAGTTACGGTCACGGCCGGCAGGGGGCGCTGTGGCGCGAGCTCAGCTCCTCGGTGATGGTGGACGGAGCTGAGGGCAAGGCGGCTGCACGGCGAGCGGAGCTGCAGCAGGGAATCTCAGGGCAGCAAACCGGGCGGCAGGGCTTGTCCACTCGAGCCGGCGAACAAAAGGGTAGCAGAGACTCCAGCAAGGAAGAAAAAAACCCGGCAGTGCTGAACTCCCGCGGCAGCAGCGAAGGGAAAGAAGAAACAGCAGCTGTCTCCTCCAACAAGTCCCGGGGACAAGTGTGTCCCTGCCCGCGGCCAGCCGCCTTTTTCTTCTCTTGCCACACCTGGCTGTTTTTAGTCTCTTAAGTGCGTCTTTGTCCCTTAGGTACCCAGTCGTTATCTCTTAAGAACCCAGTTGTTAAGGCTCGTTAAGGTATCTCTAGCCACAGGATGGAAAAATTCCCAACCTCCAACAGTATGCCAAGACATTTTAAGAAGTTAGTTCTGGGGTACCCTTACTCATAGACTCCATGCCTGTGATTTTGCAGGTCTCTAATTCTCGTTTGCTGTGGTTAACTTTCAATTAAGAATTAAGAGAAGAAGCCTAGTACCATGTGCACATTTAGTAAGTCTCTGTTTAACTAGGTATTTATAACTAGAACATCTCCGAGTGTGTTGCTTAATTAGCAATACTTTGGAGTAATTTATATTTAAAGATTCAAGAATAGAAACTGCTATGTCACATTCTTGTATTTACATGACAAACTTTAAAAAAAAAAAAATTAATAGTAAAGAGGAAGTTAAAAATAATATGCCATATGGGCATGGCCCGTAAAAACTTCACATTTTTACAGTGGAAAAATGTTTGTTGATATTGTTGGATTGTTGAAATTTTAGGTCTATGATTATTTTTCTCGTGATAGTATATATTTTATTTCAGGGCATGCCACAGTATAAATTAATTTAATGCTGCATTCAGTATGTATTAAAGCTTTGATTCAATGTGTACTATTGAAAGTCACAAGTTTAGCTTAAAATTCAATTATTTTTAAGGAATTTGTTCCTTAAATAAAAATTTTTCAATTTTAATTGCTGTAAACTTATGCTGTGATATTTCTATTTTAATAGAAATTTATTTTGGAAAATAGAACATTAATATGGGAGGGTTTTTTGGATGCTTTCTACCATGTGGGAGATGACTTAGTGCAGTTTTTACCCAAATTCTTAGATTTCTCAGGAATGCAGTGAACTGACCTAGTAACAAGAATCCTAGTAAACCCAGCTGGTTTGCAAGTGTTAAACTAAGGTGAACCCCGACCACATTTTCATATTATGTGCTTTCTTTTAATCTGAAAAAGCCTGTGAGTGATGTGTTCAGTCTAAAGGTTGTTCTCTTGAATACAAAGATTTTATCAGGGTCAGGAAGAGAAAATATTACTTTCTCACTTTTAATTTCAACAGCAGAAGAATTTTATGTACAAGAGAGACAGTGTGAATAGCTCTAAGGCATACTTCATTATTCCTTCTATACTTACTTTTCTCCATCTACCATAATAAAAAATGCAGGGCCTGCCAGTGTGCACACTCCTTTGTGAGCATCTGCTCCTTTCACAGCACCACAAAAAAGATGTCACACTCCCTAGACCTTAGCGGAAAACAACTATCTGTCTGCAAAAAAACAGCAATCTTGCCTCATCATTTCATTATATACTGGCACAACAGGAAAAGAATAAAAATTTTCCTCTTGAGTTTTGACTTCTGCAAAATGAGGCAGTTTGGTAATGCCCACACAGGTCATGTTGTTTCTTTGAGAAGCACAGTCTGTTTATCTGGGAGGGTGTTGGAGCTACGAGAGCTGAGTATTGCATTTTATTTGGAAATCTGTGGGCTGGTTTCCTCTATGTTTGTCTCTGTGACTTTTAGAAAATAGCTTCTTCTGGAAGATGGTGCTTTTCTGGCAGTAATTTTTCTTCTGCAAAAGTTGTTTTGCAGTTGATGCAAAAGCATATCAATGTATATCACTGAGACTGAGATGCCTCCCTGGATATATATCTGGATGTGACACACAAAAGGTTTTATTTGCACTTGCATATTTTTGAGAAGTGCAGAATATGGAACAGCGTCTCCATGGGAAAACCTGTTACAATCTTCACACTTTGTTCAGTGGGGTGGAGAGGCCGTTCCTTTTATGTCTATGAGGCTGTTTTTCAGGAGGCAGAAGGGCTTGGAAGAATCAGTGCCTGTAGAGAATACCAGAGATCACTTTTTCCTCTTCTGAAGACAAGTTTGAAGAAAAAGTATGCTTCCCTGCAATACAATCTCTTTCAGCCCCTGAGGCCATAGAGGTTTACTGCACCTTCGTACCAGTTACTGTCTAAAAACCACAGCATTATTTTAAAGATGAAGAAGCTGATTTTTGTTTGTTTCATTTTCAAAACACTGAACAAATTCACCTTAGTGTTAACAGGCTAAAGGAGGCAGAGCTTCAGGTATTTTCATCAAGGCTGAATTTAGATTTGTGAGAAATTCTCAAAACATGTTCAGAGGCACACAGCATGTGTGAAGTGGTTCTCTCTCACTGGATTTCTGGTTTTACTCAGAAAAAGCTTTCTTTCTTGTCTGTAAGTAGCCCTGAGAAACCTTCATATAATGTGAGTGGCATATGTAATTCTATTTTTTGAATGTTCATCAGCTGTTTCAGGCCATGAAGTGTAACTCTCATTAGAACTACTTTAAAATGAATAGGAATTATTTTTTATCAAACATGTAAGAAATACTAAGACATACATATCAGCATGAGGGTAAAGAGAGAGAAAACGTAAATCAGTGACCAGTAAAGTATTTTAACTTGACCAGGCATAAGTGGGACCTCACAAATGGAAGCAGGTGAGTAATAGCAAGGCTACAATGTTACAAAATGTAATTGTAATTAGGACATCAGCCTCACTGACAATCCAAATTTAAATTTGGATTTAAATTTCAAAGGAGTTCAGCTTTTCAGTTCTCCGTTCAGAGGTATGTAACTGTAAGCAGACAGCACTTATTTGTAATGTGTAAATGGGTTTTCTGTAGGAAACAGGCTTAAAGTCAGGTGCTGAGGAGATTAAGGGAACTACTTTAAATCATCGTAATAGGTGGGATGGAGCATAATCTAACCAAACATGAAAAGGAAAGCTGAGGGGAAGTGTGTGACAGCTGCTTCTATATTCTGGTTTTGATCACCTACTGCAGTGCTATCATCAGCCACTCACAACCTCTGTAGGACTCCGTGCTCAGTGGCTGTTGCAGTCACAGCATAACAAAATTGTGGCGCAAGTTCTTTCCTTTCAGAAGCCTCAAATTAGGCTATTAGCTACGACATTAATAGTCTCTGGGGGAAATTTATGAAAATTCGGATCTTTATCAGTGAATTTGCTATATTTAATGGAAAAAATATAAAATCCTTCCTACCCTGGCAATATTCTGGCCCTGAAGCCTTGCAGTTCTGCCCGGGATGCAATGAGTCTGCCCCTTCTGCAGAGCTGGCCCACTGCAGTAATGCAGTTGACATCTACTTTATATATTTTGCACTGTGTTTTTAACTTTGGAACATCACCAGTACAGGTTTCTCTACAGAGTGTTCAGATTAAGGATGTGTTTCTGTGTCCTGAACAAACATATGTAAGAAAAATGAGGAAAAACATTCAATCTCAGTGATACTGAAGTGTTTTGGAGTGTATGCCTTGTTAGCAGAGTTTTGGAGCTTGTAAAGCTCTGGTGTTCAAATCAGAGTGTCTACATAAAAAGCTGAGCTATATCTGTCTTCAAATGTTTTATTTTCAATGAAAAAGACAATTTTTTTTTGTTTTTACTTACACTGATTTTGTACTGGTATAGCAGCACTGTGGTAGTTTGACCTTGGCTGGCTGCTAGGTCCACACCAAGCTTCTCTATTATTCCCTCTCCTCAATTGCACAAAGGAAGAAAATGTGATGGAAAAGCTCAGGAGTTGAGGAGAGAACAGGCAAACCACTTACAAATGGATAAAACAGGATTTTTTGTGAAATTAATTTCATCTATTGTCATTAGCAGAGTAGAATACTGAGAAATACAACAAAACTAAGAACATCTTCCCACCACCCCTGACTTTTTGCAGGCTCACCTTCACTTCCAACTCTCCTACCTCCTCCCCCTGAGTGCTGCAGCCAGATGGGGAATGGTTTTGGGTTCAGTTTTTCTGCTCCTTCCTCCTCCTGTTCTTCACCAGTGTAGGGTGTTCCCACAGTAAAAGGTCTTTCATGAACTTTTTAAACATGGATCCTTCTCATGGGCTGCAGTTCTTCAAAAAAATGCTCCAGCAGTAGGTTCTTTCCATGGAGTACAGTCTTTCAGTAGTGGATTGTTCCTCTGCAGGTTTCTCTCCATGGGCCACACTGCCTGACAGAAAACCTGCTCCTGCCTGGGATCTACACAGGCTGAAAATTCTTCATGGAATGTCCACCTGCTCCAGGATGGGGTCCTCCATGGACTGCAGTGTGAATATCTGTTCCAGTGCGGACCTCCATGTCGTGGTCTTCTCCCACTGCAGGGGAATCTCTGCTCCAGCAGCCAGGGTACCTCCTCCCCCTCATTTTTCCCTGACATTGGTGTCTACAGGGCTCACACATATTCTCCCTCTTGTCTCCCAGCTGCTGCTCAGCAGTTTTCCCCCTTTCTTAAATGTCTTATCACAGGGGCACCACCACTGTTGCTGATGGACTCAGCTTTGGGCAGTGGTAGGTCCAGCTTGGAGCTGGCTGGAATTGGCTCTATCGGACACAGAATCACAGAATCATCAAAAGGCTTGGATTGAAAGGGGCCTTAGAGGTCATGCGGTTCCAACTCCCTTGCAACAGGCAGGGATGCACCCCACTAGATCAGGTTGAACACTTCCAGGGGTGGGGCATGCGCAGCTTCTGTGGGCAGCCTGCTCTTGACATGGAGGCAGCTCTTGATGTCTTCTCACAGAGGCCATCTCTGCAGACCCCCGCCACAAAGACCTTGCCACACAAACCCCATACATAGAACTTAATTTCATACAATCTCATCAGATGACAAACTAAGAAGATGAAAATCAAGTCATAAATATTTTTATGATAAAGCTCCCAATTTTTAACCCCCATTAAACCCTTGGCATTTTATTTTGTGGAATTGTTTTATGATTGTTAATGTCTTTAATGGCTATTTGCCATTTTCTGCAGTCTGACTTCTGCAAATTTATTTCTCTGTCAATAATTTTAACTGCTAGTTACTTAGCGCAAACACTGTGAAGTATAGAAGTGAATTTTATAGATCCACCGTTCCGCTTGTGAAAGTGATTGGCCTGGTTACAAGTGATATGTAGGAAATTGCTCTCCTGATGTAAAGTATGTCAAATGTCCATTTACAAGTTGTGAAAAGAAATGTTTTCATTTAATTTTCTAATTATAATAAAGAATGAGCAGGAGAAAACTTGATTCATTTCACAAATACACAAATGTTATGTGGGGGCTGAATCCCCCAGTATTAAATGTGGGAGGAATTGAGGTATATGTATAAATGAAAGGAATAAAGTTATGCTGGGGAGATATCATCATACCTGTTATTGGGATATTTTTATTGAGTGATTTATTTCTCAGATGTTGCAGTGCCTATATGTTTATGCATAGGGAAAAACAGGGAGAAATTATTTCCAGATGAATAAATTAGAGGTACTGTATTTGCCATCACTAGTGATTCAAATCAATCTGGGATTGTCTATTTGACATAACTATCCATGTCATGTTGTTGTGGGTTTTCCAACCTACATGCATTTTATTCTGAAACTAATAAATAAAATAGACTGCAACCTCTGAAATTCTGGTTACAGAAACAAGCTACTGTAAGTTAAGCTGTTGAGTAGATACAGCTGTTAGATATTGCCTCCTGTTGTGCGTGGTGTTACCACAGAGAACCAGATGACCTATGGTAACAGAAGCCTCTTTCATTTATGCGCAAGCTATCTGGCAGGGCTCGTGAGTAATATTAGGCAACAGATCTCATGAGAGGAATTCTCACTCAGTGGTTAATATCTCGTTTCCAGCTTATCTGATGCCATGCTAATATCCCAATACGGCCACTGTAATATCTTTGTATAAGAGAAACGGTATTTCTTCTCCAATCTCCTTTAAGGTCAATTTGTCTTCACATTGTTTTCTCCTGCATTTATGTCTTCCATTTATGTCCACACACGCACATGGCCCTCCCCGCTTTATGATTTCTTTTCATTGTTACATCATTAATTGTGTCTGGTAGTTGTTTGCTTTGTTCTAGGATGTTGACCATACACTGCTTTGCAGAAGAGAATGAAGAGCAATACAATTAGACTCAAATCTGAAAGAAACAGGATCAGTCTTAAATAGTTGGATTTGGGTTATTGTCCAATGAACTCCAGCCTGCCTGTAACACTCACTCAGGATGCATTATCCTTTCACCAAAGAAATTGTCACTCTGAGTCCTTATTAAGATGGTTTTTGAAGGATTTTCTCTGGAACTGTGTTGCTTAGTATCTCAATTGCAGTGTAGTGTTGTTGTTGCTGCTCTTAGGTTTGCCCTGATGATATGATCGAAAATCAGGCCTCTGTCTGATGTCAAAAGTAAACAAGAAGTTGTTTTCTTTGATCCAAATTGCATGAGAGAGACAGAGAAAGGATAAAATCCGTGGTAGACTTCTCTGACGATTTTAGTGTCCAGGGCAGACAGTACATGCTGGGATTACCTTTAACAGATGAACCCAAAAAAGGTTTACTCATCTTTTCCATGTGTCTGAAAAAAAATTAGAAAAAGCTGGATGCATGATTGTCTTATCTGCCATAATTACTAAAGATTTCCTGAGCAAAGAACAGATTAGAGTCCTATACTCCACAGCTGGCGAGTTGAGCATAAATGTGATGGATCGAAAGTTTGTCTGTGTTATATCTCTTTACAGACTCCAGCAGGGGCTATGAAAATGTGCTACAATTATACATAATATCATGAGTGTAAAATCGTTTACTCTCTGCTCAAGTCTGTATTTTGTCCCTCCTGGAGATAAAGACGGGTAGGAGATCATGTACTTACAATTCCATACAGTACAATATGCTATGTCAATCTAAATGCTTCTTAAATGTTTTGCCATGTTTGCTTGTTCTGGGCCTGAGATTTACATGAATTTTTTGATATGGTGTGATTGAGTGGTAATTCTTAATTTCTGCTTTAAGCATTTAACAGAGTACATTTGGTACCCTGTTAAAAGGGTGACACGTTTGTTCCGATTTCCATCTCTCCTATCCTTGCCCTTTACTTTTAATCTTTTTACTCTGTATGTGGTGTTTTGTGTTGGAGAATGATTGTGTAAATGCCGTGTTAAAAAACTTTACGAAAAGATGTTGCTATTTATTATGACCTTTGATATCTGAACAGCTGTGATCAACACACATCTGTGACGTAGACGGTGAAAGAATCAATTATTTTACCCATGAATAGTTGAAGTATTCATGTGATAGTTATTAATTAGGACTTAACCCAGAACTTCAGTTCAAAATGGCAGGTTCAAATATTAGAATAAGAGCCACCTTATCTGTAAGATGGTGATAACCCATGGAGATAACACTTTCAAAGCATTCACATCAGTACTTTGCAAACATCACTGTGTTATAAGGACATGCTGGCTTTAAATATGAAACAATAGCTTTTTGCTCTTTTGTGTGTCTGTGTCTGTGTATATGAATTTCTTTTCACTGTCACATATTTATCTTTGTGTAGCTGATCTGTGTCAATTCTTTGGTGTTTCAGACATATGAGGCTGTACCTGCTTTTTTTGATGCTTTCTTCCAGAACCTGCTAAGTCAGTGTCTTTTATTTCACACTACTGTGTGCTAGCTCATCCCCCTGGATGCTTCTGCATGCCCTCTTGACTTTATTTTAGGATTTACTGTTTCAGTAATTCTTTCATCTTTTTCCACTCCCCAGAGAGTCTTAGTTTCTTTTCTCTTTTTCAATACTTTTATGTTCATCAGATCTAGTCCCTGTGGCATTTGCTACATCTGATATAAGGCATTATTTCCATGGAGCTGTTGTATGGGATTTGGAACTGTATCTTCACAAACCAAAATAACGAAGCTGAATGTTTAATGTTCTTTACTATGACAGCATTTGGTTTCATGTTGTTTTCTCTGAAAATAAACAGGAAAACATTAAGGTAGAAAACAGGAAATTACAGTAGAAGATTATCAGAAAAAACACACAACCAGTTGAATTTTAGATCTGTGTTCACAGTTTTGGAAAGAGTAATTGAAAGGCGACTCTAGGTATATTATGTATGTTGTTCAGAGGTGTAGGAATTAGATCCTCTCTCTTTAATTATGAGTTCAGTAGCAGTCCTGTGGCATATCTGGTTTTTTGTGTTTTCCCTTAAGTACACACTTAAATACCTTTCAATGCAGCAGCTAGTGCTTATGAAGAGTGGGTCATCTATTGCCCACACAGCCTTGTCAACAAAACATGCTACATTTCACAATATTGCTGTATTGACTGTTCTCCAGGCTTTGAAGTGTGGACCAGGTCTAGTGGTTTATCTTAAATTACAAGTACAATGTTACAAACCAATAAAAACCCATAAAAACCTTGTCAGACTCTAGTTAAAAATTTTACCAATTGACACTGAAAATACTTGCTTGAAAAAGGGAAGGGCCTTGGTCCATCCTATAGAGAGAAAAACCTGACCCTGATCCAATGGGATGTAGTAAATAACAGCTCTTTGTCCCTCTTGAAAGAACCATATAAATGGGAGAGAGAGTCCTGGAAACCTCACAAAAAAGCAGGAAAAGTGGAAGTTGATTCTGCCAGATGAAATCACATGGTAAATATTAGTCTGTACAAAATTAAGTTGCACATCTTTTTACTTTGGACTAGCCCTAGTCTAGCCACATGGTCTGTCTTTGTATTAGTGGAGGGACCATATCTGAGTCAGTCCTGACTGCAAATTCTGAATTACTTAGATCTGAAGGGAGTTTGTGAGCTTTGATGCTGCTCCAAGGTGAGAAATAAGAGCATTAAATTGACATGATCAGGAGATTCAGTTCAGAATTGCACTCCCAATCCAGATTAAAATGGTAATGTAGATATACCAACACACTCTTAAATAAGGTGGTGCGGCTTTTCATGCTGGTAGCTGATTTCTCTCATTACAGTGCACATACTATGCATGAGGTATACACAGTCTGAATCTGAAGATGTGCCTTTAGCTCTGCTTTGATAGTATGAAGCAGAATATGACTCTAATCCCAAAGGAAGCCTCTGAGCAACTGAAATGTCAATTCTAAATAATAAAAGTAAAATAGGTTTAATACGGATTATTTAAATTGCAGTGTTGTAAATACAGTCCAGAGTGTGAAAAATAGAAATTCAGGAAGACATCAAGATCTGCTGCTTATTCATCTTCCTGAAGAATTGGAATTGCTGTTTTCAGTCTTTTTAATAATGAATAAAGGTCTGCCACTCAAAGAACAACAATAAAAATGGGGCAAGATGTCAGTTATATCTGAGAGTTTAACACAAGTTGATTTGAATAGTAAGGAAATCTGTACCTTCTATTTTAGCTTTAGAAATGGTACAAAACTTCAATTTTAGTTCTAATGCTCAGTTCACTCATTTGCTTGGTTCATAATTTTTAAGTGGCAAAGAATTAGGCTAAAAGAACTTTTGAAGTCACCATTTTTTTATTTGCATGGATGAGATAAGGGATCTCAGGAACTCTCATATACCCACAAAACTGGCTTGCAACAGCTTTTTCCATATCACTGTAATTACTGGTATTGGTATTGGAATTGTTGTAATCGTATTTTCTTACTTTTTCAATATTTAACATTTTTTGCATGGATGAGATAAGGGATCTCAGGAACTCTCATATACCCACAAAACTGGCTTGCAACAGCTTTTTCCATATCACTGTAATTACTGGTATTGGTATTGGAATTGTTGTAATCGTATTTTCTTACTTTTTCAATATTTAACATTTTTTGCACCGTTCTTCCTTGAAAGCTCTGGATTGGAAAAATTATATTAATCTGAGCAATTTAAATGGAAATAGAAGACAAATTAATTAAATGTTACAGTACATGTGTGTCTACAACACTTAGTTTAGCAAAGGATGTGAATATTGCTAACTTGTTTTACAGAATTACTCTCCAGGAACTACATTTCATTGACATGAGAAACATCAGCAGTGTAAAATGCAAGTGCATTGTGTACTTTTGTGGCCGTATTTATCATAAGCAGTATAGTTCTGGCACTTTTGAGAAAGGTTTAGTCTACATTTGTAATGATGATGGGGTTTTATTCCCAGTTTGTTCACTCTTTGCTACTGCAGGGGACATATTTGTCTTGTATGAGTGATTTAAGATGATTGTCTGCTTGGGCAGTAGACCTAGTTAATATCTGACACCAAAACCATTCACAGTGTACAGAAAAAGCTGAACACAAATAGGCCATAGTTTATTGTTGGAGACAAGAACAATTTGTTTCCCAAGCCAGGTCTTAATGCTGTGAAAAAGAGTTTTAATATATTGGCATTTTCAAATTTTTCCCCTGAATTTTCATTCTACACCCTCAACTTCCTTTGCTGAACTTCCTACAGGGACACATAGCTGGGGTGTCCACTGACCAAAAGGTAAGTTGGCAGACCTTTTAGTTTGAGCAATAGCACTTATAGGAATGATAATGTAATTTAAAAGTGGAATCAGACAAAGCAGTGGAAAACTCTCAGTTATAATGCCACTACAGAATTTTACTTGATTCATTGTGACTTCCAGGCAAGTGTTTCAGTACAGTTAGCCACAGGTCAAGAAAGAGTAAGCAAAATTATTTACCACATTATTTAAATATGTATGACTCTCTTCCAGATGGAATCTCCTCAATTTAACTTTATATAAAATTTAAATTAATTCTCTAGGCCGGAGACTACTACCTGGTCAATAATTTCTTGGTGGTCTTTCTAACTTTAACACTAGGGACTATTTTGATGCTACCATTTTGTAAGAAAACAAATTTTCTTTGATGAAGTGATGATGGTGGTGCTGCATAACTTCAAATACAAAGACAGATTTTGACCCTAGTTCTCGAATAAACTCTTTTCCTGAATTTTTCACATAAAGATAGGTGTAATAATGTCCCATTAATAGGAACGTTTCAATGTTTTTTTTACATTTTAAATTACTAATAATTAAACATTTAATACCTCTTTGTTAGTATTTATTTGTCTTTAATGTTTTCATATTTTCCAATTATTGTTTAGGTATATCTGTAGTCTCTGTGTAGAAGCAATATGTCTAATCTCTAGGGAAACTACACTGAAAGAAGAATTGCATTTTTGTAGGTATAAATAACTATGTCAGCAAGAGGCAGTTTAGAGTATGAAGTGTCACTAATAGGGTTTATAGAATTCACTAAAAATGTCATACCTCAAAAGTGACTCTTGGTATGTGATTTCAACTGTGCTAAAATTATGTCCTTTGGCATGACATTCTGCAGCTGTTTAACAATATTCAGTAAGATTATAAAAGTTCAAGATTGGAGAGAGAAGAGCATGCTATGCCAATAACTGATTGTTATATTTGTTAGCTGAATAAAAAGTACTTTGGGGCCCTGTGCAAAATTAATTTTTCACTCTCCTGATGAGATTGAACTGTTTTTCTTGAAGAAAAATAATTTTGTTTTTTCCCAACTCCATAAATATTAATTTTAGAACTGATTTTAAAACCTTCCAATGAAAAAATAAATTATTGTATTTAAAAAGGGCTGAAATTAAGTGACTTAATTCTTTCTTGTATATGTCTGTTTTGTTTAATCTGCAAAATTTTTATAGATGTTGTGGTTTAACCCCATCTGGCAGCTCAGCCCCATGCATCGGCTTGCTCATTTTCTCCCGGAGGGATGGGGGAGAGAATTGGAAGAACAAAAGTGAAAAACATGTGGGTTGAGATAAAGACAGTTTAACAGGTTAAAAAAAAAAGCTGTAGATGCAAGCAAAGAAAAACAAGGAATTCATTCACCACTTCCCACTGGCAGGCAGGTTTCCAGCCATCTCCAGGACAGTAAGGCTCCGTTGTGCATAACTGTGGCTTTAGAAGACAGATGCCATCAATCTGAATGTCCCCCACTTCCTTCCTTCTCCTTCCCCCAGCTTTACATGCTGAGCACAGTGCCATAGCTGGGGCCAGCCAGCCTGGCTGTGTCCCCTCAGCCTCCTCACTGGTGGGGTTGGGCGAGGAACAGAAAAGGCTTTGGCTCTGTGTAAGCTCTGCTCAGCAGTGACAAAAACATCCCTGTGTTACCAACATTGTCTTCAGCACAAAGCCAGAATGCAGCCTCATAGCAGCTACAACGCAGAAAATTGGCTATCCCAGTGCAAACCAATTCTGTTGGCACAACAGCCATTTTTTTTGTCATGCTCAAGTCTTTGTGACTGTCCTTGTGTTCATGCCTTTCTCTCTTCCTGATCTTGTGCAGTGTACGTAAAGCACTTGAAACCAGATTCTGCCATTGGATCTGTGGCCCCGTCACGGTGTTCCTAGAAGTTTCAGCAACAGAAGTGACTGATAGAACACAATAAAGTGCAGCTCTTTTCCACTGCTGCATGAGAAAGTCATGGATGGCCTTAACTCACAGACAACGTCTGTGATGTGGCAAGGCAGGTGCCTGACGGGCAACCCCTCCCAGCTCTCTTGATGGTGTATTTCAGGTGTACAGCATCCTCTGTGCCTCTAGAATTTATCTAGCAATTTGTGTGCTATCACGTTCCTTGTCAGTGACAATAAAACCTGTCCTGCCTATAGAGGATTTCCTAATGAGGCAGGGAAGGCAATACAAGCAAAGCTTCTGTGCACTGGTGCACATTCAATAAATTACACTCATAAAAGGCAGGGAGGTAGCTGGATTTAAAAGTAGAGAATTCAAGACTCTTATTCTGCTGTCACTAATTCAGTAATTCTGTGTGCATGCAAAGGTCCCGTGATGCTTCAAGTTGTTAATTTAATGCTGCCATTTAATGAGTAATGTAGTGGTATTGTACAAAACAGTGTAAATTTTGCTGCAGTGTCAGGCAAATTGCTTCAGGCTGATATGGTTTACACATACCAGGCTTCATGAAATTCTTCTTTTCCCCCATCCTTAGACTTGATCTATTTATGCACAAATAGATTATCTCCCGTATTGTGCTTTTTGTGAATTTTAGAGAGGGGTTTTTTTGCGTTGCTTTCCTCAATCCAACCTACTGCACGGAAATATCTCAAAACAAACTATAAATATAAAGGTACCTTCATAATGCTTCTCCTGATGTCTTGTGTATGGAGGCAGAGGTCTTAAAATTCCTGGCAGGATTTATAAAACTTAAGGAAGCCAATTTCCAATACATCAGCTGGGGACTAACTATGACATTTCTATCTTTCAGTGAAATTGAAAGAATTTTGTAAAATTGATGGAGTATTCTGCACAGTGCAAGCAAAACACAGTGTAGGGATGCTGCAATCATTTTTCCTTCCATCAATTCCATAGCACTCTGCTTGGTCAGATGTTCATGGATTTTTTTTTTCTATAGTCTTTGATGTCCTTTGAAAGTGAAGAGGAACTATAACTAATTGCACTGAAGTGTGTGGAAAATACTTTAAAAACAGAAATTAATTTTTATAAAAAAAATAATTCGAAGTCTCAAATGAGTAGAATGGAATTGGTCCTGACAGGAGATTGTCCTTGGAGAGTAATTCTTACAAGCACATTTTAGATCCCGAAACGTCCATCCTTATATTTTTTCCTGTAAGACAAATAATAAGTAAGTATTTTTGTATATACTATGCATTTCCCATTGTTACACAAATTCCCATCCTAGGAAATCTGTACAGACCTCCAATGTAAAGCTGGCAGAAACAGAGAACCTGTGAATAAAAATCTTGGGATTTGGTCCACGGTCTAAAAGAAGCCTTGCAGCTCTGTGCAGTTCAGTTGAGGGAAACGTTTCTAAGAACACAGCTTACCTTTGGGTATACTGGCACCATTTAGCTGCTGGGTTGTCTTGGGCCTGCTGTAAAATTGCTCTTTTTGGAGCTTATGAAAGGACAGAAGGATTTAGAGGACAAATGAGTTCTATGGGCTGCTTTGTATCAGCTTCAGCATTTTTATATGCTGTACACTGTGGGAGAAGAGCAATGGCTGTCATCTTTGATTCTGACAACTTTTCCCTGAAAAAGAATGACTAGAAGACACCTACACACTGCAGAATAGCACAGTCCTGACACTTATCCTGCTGGGTTTAGTTTATCCACATGGTTTGTCTGAGCTCTTGTTCTTCCTGGCTGATGCAGGCAGCCAGTTTTTCAAGAGGGAAATTTTCCTCCGCAGTGATTTAGCCTTTAGGAATCATACTTTTGCTTAGTGTGCTCATCAGAACAAGTGATTATAGGAGCTTCTTTGAGGGGTGATCCTTACTGCCTGTTGGGATGCCAGGTCCCAGGAAAAGATGGAAAAGATCCAGAGGAGAGATTTCAAGTATTTCAGTTTAAATCAAGACTTCCAAGTGGCTAGGGAAGGAAAGGACATTGTCTGAATATGCTTTAAAGGTTTTCTGACTTGAGGCATAACATTTTTTCTGCTTAACAGCAGTGAGGCACAGAGGAGGTTTGAATCTCTCTTGCTGATGTTGGCAAGTTCACCCTTCAAAAGCTTAGGTTTCCTGTTAGCCTGGGCTGCCTCTTGAGTGTGTGCAACATCATCATCATCTCCTGATCCACAAAACTTGAAGAGCTTTCTTTAACAAAAAGGAACCTGTATTCCAGCAATGGCCTAACATGTAACTGCTTGCGGTTGGTGATATTTATAGAAAAGGCTGAGAACTCTTTGAGATTATTCTCATACATTTTCTGTAAGAAACAGATGAGAAAATTTGGTAATTAAACAAAGCTCAAGCAGTTTAATCTCATTTGATCTGATGCCATCTACCCCTCACCTCTGAGCTTGTGTACTTACATACATACATAAATACATGCGTATTTTGCTCGTTTATTTAGATCTAATGTTACTTTTTTGCAGACTTATCTCTTGCAGAGGGGTATTCTAGTACTGATAACACTTCATATAAATGAAGGCTGTTCCCTTAGAAACTGCCAGCTGAATAACCTTAAACTGCAGTGGGAATAAATAGAGTAACTAATATTTGCTGACTGTCTGGGGATTGTGAAATATTCCTATGCATAAATCTAGCAAGTGGGCTTCTGTGAATAAAGAGTAGGTTTTAAAATTATGTGTTATTATTTTGATGTGCAGTGTAATTTATTTACTTGGATTGAGTTGTCCTGCCACCCTGTAGCTGAGTACACTGAGAGAAATTCTGAAAGCCAATTTAATTTTTCCTTATATCTATTTGTGATTTATGTTTGATTTTTAAAAATACGTTTTTACCTGAAGCTATTCACTTCAGAGATAGCTGCTGATATTACACTGATACATCAGCTTTTTTCTCTTTCCTCACTTTCTATTAATTTACATGAAAATGGTATTTACCTTACCTGTAGGCCGGGTCTAAAAGGAAATACTTTCATCTTTTTGCAGCATGGTAATTGGGACTGTGAACTCTTATTTGACTTCCAAGCTCTTTGGACACATGGTGAATCTTACTCTGTTGTTCCCACTAAGGTCATGTAAAATGAAACCTTGGGTTTGATTGCTCTTTGACATTTTTGTAACAAAGATAAATAATTAGGAAACAGGTCAGTTTATGGCAGAGGTTTCCTCTGACTTCCAGACTACTGGTGGGCTGGATGTTGCTTGGCTTTCTGTCTCCTGGATGGGCAAGACAAAGTCCATCTGTTGCATCCTATTTAAAGCAGCCAAGGCAATGAGGAGTACATTTATTCCTCTGTTATGAAATCCTGGTAAATTCTGACTGGAGGGAAAAAATGATCAAAAGTTCATTATTCAATGCCACTAATTAATTTTTAATATTAAAAAACCCAAAACCTTTTATAACGTAGAAGGGAGATGCAAAACTCTTAAAAAACCCTTATAGACAGAACCTCTTGGGGAATCTTTCTTGGATAGCTAAAAGACTGCTGACAGGGTAGGACTACTATGGTATAAAACTCATGCCAGTAGTTATTATACATCAATGTGTCACGTTCCCTTGGAACAGAATATTAAGAAAAACATGGCATGCTGATACCTTAGAGTGATTGAAGGTGGTATATAAGACAAAAGTTAGTATATAACAAGCTGCTCTGAGTTTATTCTTGTGGAAATAGGTAAAAAATGTGAAATTAGAACAGAGATGATGAAGCTACCTCTGTTCTAGTTCTTGTAGAAATGCAGTCCCTGTCTCAGGAAATTCTCAGAGGATATCTTTTATGAGCAATGAGCTTTGCTTTTATGGTAGAAGGGTTTGATTTGGGTTTTTTTTCTTCTAAGAAATAGAGCTGTTCACCACTATTTTTCCTCAGAAATGTTGGATTACTTTTTAAATACAAATATATATTTGTGTACACAGTGGACTTGGGTGATCAGTCATCTTGAAGATAAAGACTAAAAGCATTAAAGTGAACCTAGGATTCTGGGGAAACCTTGTTTAGAAGTGTAAGAACAGTTCAGATGTGTTCCTGGAAGGGCTGAAGATTTCATGCCTATGCATATTGCTTTATGGCAGCCCAGGAACATTACAAAGCCAGAAATCAGGATGGGACAGAGACTCCCTGCCAGCTTAGAATGGAAATTTCTGCATGAGAGGCTGTGTCCTGGCAAAGAAAGCTAACATTCTGATGGGTGCAGATTTCCTTAAGTGATATTAAATTGGGAGTTTCACAACAATAAGTACCAGCATTATGGTGCTGGTGGGTCTGAGTTACACGACATGAATGAAAGCAAAAACTGTTCCATAGAAACAGATATATGACAGTTAATTTATTTCACTCTGAAAAATCTTTTTCTTGATTAGGCTGCAAAACTGAGTCCCAGTTAGAATAATTTGAAGTTATTAAAAGAGGAAACAGGAAACGTTTGAATGCCAAAATCTAAAAGCAGAGTAATAGTCTCTTTAGTAAAGAGACTGCTGAATATCAACTGTACTAACCGTGTCCATAACAATCATCTGCACTACTGATCATTAACTTCACAATGAGCAACAGTGCTGATTTATTTAATGAACCTGCAGGTAATTGTTGTTTCCTTTGCTAATTACATCAGGGAAATGAGACCTGTTAGCACTGAAATGGCTTGAAATACTTAAGCAAATCTTTCTGAAGGGTAAAATGCCTGGCTATTTTTCTCCCACTTTCTGTTCTGTGATAAAGTTTTTGTTATTCTCTTGCTGTTTTAATTAGTGAGAGTTCTCTTTTTCATCCCTTAAATAGTGAACCTTGGACATACTGTATACTTCAGTATTCTGGGAAATGGCTTCACATAATTAGCACATAGCACTTCAAAAAACTGGAATATTTCTACTGTTTACAAGGTAAAATATTATTGGAAAACATTTAAAGTCAGCTTGAAATGCTGAAAGAGTTGAAGCTGTTATTTTCAAAAGCCTGCCTAGTGCTGTAGAGCTCTGTTGTTCCGGCTGGTGAGGCAGCTCTGTTGTGAGACCTGCTGGGCTTCTCTTTCACTTCAGAGCTCTGCACATGGAAACAGGGGGTTGCATCTTTTCTTGGTTTGCACAGATTGTAGGTTGTCATAACAGGTGAGAATACTCTGGCCCCTCAACCTTAATTTTCTGTGAAGAAAAGAGTTTTCTGTGTAGAAACTTTAACCTCTGGCTGTAGCTGAGCACCTACTGGCAGGCTTCTAAGCAACCTTCTTCTGTCGAAGAGTTGAGAGTCCCTAGTTGAGAGTCCATGGGACAGCAATAGATCTGGCGTTCATCCTTGCAGTTAGAAATGCGTACCTTACTTGTAAACTGATTCTGTTTAACTTAACTTTCCAACCACTGAATATTTCTATGTTCTTGCCTGTTTTGTCTAATACTACAAATTGCATTTCCCCTCAGGCCCCCTCATACTTTACTTACTACAGCACTGGTGAGGAGATTACCAATTTTTACCTCATCGTTCTTTAGACATAAGTTACTATTGAGGACGTGCTCTTCTGTTCTAGTGGCTGTTCCAAAATTTGATTAGGTCACAGAGAAGTGACCTAATTTCCAGGGAGCAGGAATGACTGTGAGCTGAAATGCTTAGATTATCTGGGATATCAGTTTCAGTTCCTGCTTTGCAAACACTTGATTTAAGAGATTGTTGACTATTCGTCTAACATTAGGGGTTAATTCTTCCTTTCTGAGTTATCAGAATTGAGAGTCATGCACCAATAGCTTAATTCCCTTGTAAAAATAGCTCACAGATTGTACACTTTATGCGGAGGGGCTTGTTAAGCAAATGCCAACCTATCCTGCCTGGATGATCAGAAGGGGAAAAAGCCTGTGCAAAAAGCAGATCTCCTCATGATCTGAATTTGTTAACTTCACAAAGATGAGGAAATTCACAAGTAAAGGGTGGGAACACAAGAATCAGAATGAGTATTGGAGGGGGGGGGAAGCAATAAAATAAATTCTAGAAGGTATCCATCCATATCAAGGCAAATGGCAGGATCCAACTTTCTGGGGAAGAATCTCATTATAAAGTCTATATTCCGTAATATCATGGTACTAAATCAGAGAGGAGAGTAGAAGTCATCTTCTCAAGGCAGAGTTTAATTACATAGGAAGGAATTTACCACATAATGAGAGCCACATCTTGGAAGAACAGTGACCACAAAGGTCTTACCAACCTGCTGCTGATATTATAACTGAAACAGAACAAGCTTCTTTTCCACATTAGTGGTGGTGCTGATGTGAAAGAATAGAATGATCTTGATGTTCTCTCACAATTTACAAAGATTTTAAGATGAATGAAAAGTTAATATGTTAGTTTTATTATTTATCCCCTGCTCTCTTTCCATGCCCTGAACAAATTATCATTTTAATTTAATTGTTGAGTCTCAGAGCTCCTATGCTTACCCAAGCCAATGCTAAGTCACTATTCTCACCTTGCCTTGGTCTAAAACTGCTACTTTTCCCTAAGATTTTCTTAAGAACTATAATACATTTGTAGGTTTTAAAGACATGTTTTTGAGAAAAACCCTTGTCTCTGTACTAAATGGAACTTTTTTTTAACTTGAAAAGTAATTGCAGCAAAAATTAAATAAAAGATTTGAATAAGCATAAAGCTATGGAATTAAAAATTGAAGAAATGTCTGTACATCTAAATTGAAGAGCATGAGACTGGAAGGACTAATTTCAAGGCATCTAAGATCTAATGAGCATCGGGTTCTGATGTGAATATTAACAAGTCATCAAGACCTGTGGAAATGAATAAATGCGTATTAGACTTTCAATCAAAAATTCTCAATCTGCATTTCAATATTTTAGTATTCTGGGAAAATGCTTCACATAAATATCTCCTTTTTTGCAAAAGTGATATGCAGAAAATGATGTCTATTTTTAAGGAGACCATTATTAATTCAGTCAATACTCTCTCTGGGATTCCTTGGAACAGATTGTGATTCCAATGCCTTAGAGTCATAGAAGGTAAAATGCTGTCTTTTACATGGACTATTTTATAGTACTATTTGGCTAGTTCACAGATACATTGCATTTTTGTCCCCATTTTCATGACAGAGCTCTCGAGGAGCATTTTTACATTCTGCTGTGACAACCTGAAAGTATTTCCTTACCTGTTCCTCTACTTTTATGTCTGTTCTTGTGGAGAATATTACTATAACAGTACATCCCCTTATAGGAAAAAGCTTATCTGACTTGGCCAGCACTGAGATGGTCACTTCACTCAGGGAGAAGAATTAAATTTGTCTTCCTATGATACTCATTTAGAAATGGAGAGCTATGCCAATGAAGGACATCCCAGCATCAATTTCTTGGAATTTTTCACAAATTTGAAATCTCATGTGTCAATTATAGACTAATATAATTTCTATACTCTGCACCTTCTCTGTGTGCCACCAGAATTCAAAGGAGAGGTAGATAGGTACAAAAAAGAGCAGAAAATAAATACCTATGTGGTGAATTTTCAGGCTTCTGCCTTAAGCAAGATAATTTTTTTCTCGTCATCACTGGCAATGCCTTTCACTCTCTTAAACCTCCGAGCAATAAAACAAAACAGTAGAGCTCAAATAATTAGATTTTTTTTTTAAATGGAAATGAATGTTACAATTTTATGCAAAACCAGAAAATGTCCTCTTAAACTGATTTTATATGCTAGAAACCTGTTTGCTATTACCTATGCATCAGAGGCCTTTTCATCCAATTAAAGGATATATATTTAGGATCTTTACAAGGTCCATTTGAAAGATGCTCAAAGTATAAGACAGATAATTTAAAATTTTCTCCTGTGTGAAGAATTGTCTCTGCCTAAAATAGGTTCATTATTACTCTGAATTGAGCCTTACTTGAAAACTGCACAAAGCTCACTGATATTTCCTTTGAAGTAGAACTATTTTTCAAGTTAATAACACAATGGAGTGATACACAAATCACAGCTTATTTTACATATCTTTTTCACTATTTCACTTTTCTGCTACGACTGTCTCCCTATACCTGCAGCACACATAATAGAGAGTCTTATAAATGATGCAGAGAATATCGCCTTATAAATTTTGTCACATTCAGCAGAATCATTAATAATTTACGAGGATTATACCATTAAAAACATACTTGCATGGATTGAAAAGGTTATGAAAATTAAATGTCGCACTCTGTGATTTTGCTCTTGCCTTAAAGATCCTCATCATTTACACAGTGCTCTAGAATGGTAGTATAGAAGAGAACAGTCTTCCTTTTTGATAGCTTTCATTCACGTGACAGAGTTTCACATTTCGTGCAGCATGTTATGTATGGAAAATCACTTGGAAAAGGTCACCATCCATGCTAGTCACTTCTTGCTTAATTAGGCACTGCAATACCACACAATAAGCATTGTTGTTTTAAAGAAACTCAAGGAAAGATAAGAGATCATCATGACGGTGTCAACTGATATTTATTTAGGTTCATGAGATGTGCACAAACCTGCATGCGTACTTGACAGCCAATGGGAATTGTAGCTACAATCACTACATAATGTGTTTCAAATTTAAAGGAATTTTAAATTCCTACTTTGTTCCTGGAGTATATGGGGACATCTTCGGGCTGAAATACAGACACCAGAAAAGTGAATGGAAAACTGCTTTTAGTTACAGTATGCCCAGCTTAAGTGAAAAATACAATAGCAAATATGTCCAATTTGAGCTTGAGTACAGAGAGAAACACCAGCCTGAAGGTGTGAGAAATGCAGGTATTATTAGTGTGTATGACAGCAAAGAAAGTATTTGTTTGTGTTTCAATCAATGAGTGTCATAAAAGCTACAGGTTCAAATAAACTAAGAACAGAAGAAGTCACAAGCATTTAGATACTATTCTGCAAAATCGCTTTGGAAATGAAAAATGCCAAATTATTCAGAAAACTGCACAGAATATTTTTGGAAAGCCTGAAGATAGGTGGTCCTCTATTTTTAAGCTTTTTTTTTTTCCAACAGAAGATATAGTGCTTTGTACTTTGGAGAGTTCTTTTATTCTTTTTTAAATCAGCTCTTTATAATATACTAGCATTTCAATCGTAATGAATACCTTTGTACATATGCAGAGAGGGTTTGTTTTTTTTTTAAATTCAGTGACTGCTTTTCACTGTTTTGGATACTTTTATAAACGTTGGCTAAGTGAGGAGTAGTGTAATACATCTCTCTTTTGCATGTAGGCATAATGTAAACGAGAATATATTTAGGCTGCACATGGGCTATTCTGAGATATTCTGAGTGGAGAGTCAGGAAGCTACTGCTCAAGTAACACATCTGAAGCTACCAGGGTTGTGATGAAAGTAAAACCTTCTAAGGTGTTAGGAATTATGAAAATTAAACCCTTCAAAACAGATTCAATATCCACAAGCCTTTGAAGCTGACCTCCATAGTGTGGTTTAGGGTGGAGTGGGGTGGGCGTTTTCCTTCCCAAAGACAGGTCATGCCAGGCTATGCAGGAGGAATACAGCAAATGGAAGTGCTGCTCCTCAGCAGCTGCTCGAGTTGCTGCTGGCATTGAGGGACAGAAGGGAGGTCAGGGTTTTGTCTTCAGTCAGTTCAGAATTACTGGTGGGTGAAGTTGTCTTCACCCTTCAGGCATCAAAGAGACCATGAACAGAGGGAACCTTTTATTGGCCTTTCTTTCCTGTGACCAACAGTTCAGAATGAGATGCACAGGCAAGAAGGGCAGGAGAGCTGGCATACAGAATCCTGTATTTATCTGGTGTGTCTTCTGTGAATATTTAACAATGGAAGGATGTCCAACAGACATTTCAAATACACCAGAAAGATATTTAATTTAATTCCTATCCCAGTTTCATGTCTGTATTCCTTGCATTGAAAATTTGCATTTATATTTAGGTGCTGTTGTGAAGATAGCCAAGATTTTGAAAACACTGAGTGCAATATATTTATTTAAATTGTGATTTTCCTAGGAATGATAGCTCAGTTCCTGCCTTTAGGAGTTCAAGGAACAGTTCAAACCTTTTTACTTTTATCCTTTCTGCATCTACCGTGGCTTGAGAGGTTATTTCCCTCCCTCCTGGTTTTCACTCTGTCTCTCTTGAGGGTGTGCATCCTTTGAATTTACAGGGTAAGTTGAAAATATGAGCTGAAAATACGATTTTTTTTTTTTTCTAATCAGTTATTTCAAGCTCTTGGTATTAACTTGTAGAATATAAACATAGTTTGTTTGCAGCTCAACTCTTTTTGGTTTAAGTGAACCCATCCTCTGTCAAGACAGAAGAAAGACTCAATGCAGCTCTACTGACCCAGTCTGAGACGGTGACTCAAGACCCTGCAGTCCAGGAGGAGTTTTGCCCACAATTAAGCCAATTCTGTGACAGGCATGTCAGCCACTGCAAAGATTCCCAAATTTATTTTGTATCTGAAGGGGATTTTGAACAATCTAATATGTTAAAAATGTGGAGCAATATGCTAAAGCACATCCTAATTGGAATGAAAGATAAATAGTTAAAGACAGTAGCTGAATTGCCCATTTTTCAAATATAGATATCCTGTTACCTGTTAGCAGCATTTCAAATTACCTCAAATGTATTCAAGATGTCTTTTCTTTTTTATTTTTTTTTTTTCTTAGTCAAGGGGATCATCTGATGTATTCAATTTCTGGATGTTTCTACAGCTCAGCTAGTTGAAGAATACAGAGGCTCTAAAAACTTCCAGAGCAGAGCACACAGCGTCCAAAGTTAACAGGTTTCTTAAGCGTGAGTCAGCACAGCTTTCCTGAGGTTAGTTCAGCTTAGCAATAATGCTCGGAGCATCTGGGACCACTAAAAGTGGTTGGGTTTTTTTTTCAATGGAATGAACCAAACATATGTTTTATGTGAAAATACCCACAGCAGTTTGAAAAATATGATTAATTTTCTTATAAACAGAAATGTAAAAGTTTAAAATGAAAATGTCAGTCATCAGATATAGGAAGATGTCTTCCTATTTAAATCAGCTGCACGTCCAATGCAAAGTACACCAAGGCTTATATCAATCCTTAAAACGTGTTAGTGGGAGCTGAATGCCAAATAGCTTTCCACAAGGCCTGTTATGCTAATCACTATGGCAATCAGTTATTTATCATTCTTGCAGACATGTATTTTCCATTTACGCTAACAGGGTGGCTGATTGGATTTTGTTCATTAAACAGGCACAGTCAAAACTGGTCTTATAAACTGTTGTTCAAGTTAATTAGTGACTATGTGTGCACTCAGAAGCAGAAAACTAAGTTTTAAAATGATAACCTACATCAATCAGGCCTCTTTACTACATTATAGCAAGATCATTTCACTTAATGTATTCAGTATGAAAGAGGAAGTAAAAATGCTGCATTTTCATTTCCCCCAGTCTCTGATGGTCTCGCAGTGAATGTGATGTTGTTAGTCATAAAAGAGTAGGAACAGATACTGACTTTTCCTCTGCTGCCTTACCTAAAACTCTCTT
Organism: Dasyornis broadbenti; assembly: GCA_013397935.1. Classification (NCBI taxonomy): domain Eukaryota; kingdom Metazoa; phylum Chordata; class Aves; order Passeriformes; family Dasyornithidae; genus Dasyornis; species Dasyornis broadbenti. The sequence goes on from VZRN01001754.1 coordinate 174,415, forward strand.
GGGCTCTGCGTCTGGCTTGAGAAATGGTATAAAGATAGGAAGATAGGAAGATCCTAAGATTTGTTTTTTCACAGTCTTGAACTGATTAGCTATTAGCAGTTAAAACAGATGGTCTGCAAGAGCTACCATGAGGATATAATCTAAACAGCAATAATTAGAACGATATCAATACAAACCTAAAGGCAATCACCGGTGGAAATGCTGGGCTGTAATGCCAGAGATGCAGTTTCAGCTCCTGCCTTTTATGTCCATGTGGAAAGAGTGGTTTCATCGTCCTGGGTACATTCATAAGTTTCCCATGCATACTTGTGAGTGTCCATTTGTAAAACAGAGCAGGACACATCTCTTTCATCTGTCTGCTGCAAATTATTTAAAGATCGGGCTGAGGATTTCACAGGTCTCACTTCCTTTTTCTGTCTAACTTGTATCATGATTGGGAGTAGATTTGACTGCCCTGCCCCCAGGAATAGGGAATATTCTGGAACAGCATCTTTTCAGCGTTGGAGCTTTCTTTGTGACTAGTTCAGTATTCATTGGACAGATAAAGCAGGATCTTTGAACTTAAAGCATGATTTCAAGATGGGAAGAGGAGGAAGTTTGGGAGTCAGTCTTTCACATGTCTTTTAATACTTTGAGGTCTGATAGCTTGTTATTCATTGCTCTCCTGTCTCCAGACTAAGGAGCTCTACTTCCTTCAGCCCCTCCCCAGGTGGCAGATGTTCTAGATGATACCCTTGGTCACTTGAGTTGTCTTTCTCTTTGCTATTTCTATTATGATTCTTTCTGAGCTGCTGAGACCTCCAGTCCGCACACTACCAGTACTGTGATAAAATCAAAGTTTTGTCTTGCAGAAAAGTGTTTTTTAATCTTGCTCTCAATAACCTTCCTGATGTCACTCAACTTTTACATTCTAGAAGCTACTATATGGTGAGCCATGAGTTTCTGACTTCCTTCGAGATTATTTCAAATCTCCTTTCCTGAGTTTCCGTTGTCAGTTCCACGCTTAGCATTAGATTCACACACTTTAGGTTTTCTTCATCTCACATTTATTGGCATTGAAAAGTACCTGCTGCCTTTTCCTCTCTCACACAATTTTGAGCAGTCCAAGCATGCTTTAAAATTATCTACCATTTAATTTTCTGAAAGGGCTTTGTATCATCGTAATGTTGAGATTTAGGTTTTCAAAGGAGATATAAGGTGGCCAGATTTCTCTTGCCTCGCTGCTGAGCTCTGTAAAAATGGCAGCATCAGCCAAAAAACTGACAGAAAGCTTGTTTGTCCCTTTTCCTGGCTACCATTCCTCCTCTATAGCCTCCTACGAGGAGCCTTGTGAAAAGTCGTTATGGCGCTACAGATCTTTCTGTACTGACATTCAACAAATTAAGTTGGGGTTGCAAGGTGATAGGCTTCCACTCCCTCCCCCACCATTAATCTGGATGGAACATAGTTTTATTTTGGGTTTGGTTTGTTGGCTGACCTACAGAAAAAGACCTACTGGATCTTGGGGCTTTCCCCCGCAGTGCTTTTCACACTTTTTCAGATGCTTAGAGTATCTTAACAGATGTACTCTTTGATGAGAAGTAAGAAAGAGTTCAGCAGCCATATAAGAACAGAAATACCTCACTACTTCCCTGTTCCCTTTGCTATGAAGGCAAATAAAAGGTTTGAACACCAAGGTTTAAGGTGCTGGAGCTCTCTTGTGCTGGAGGATTTTTAGTGTTGTAGTTCTTAGTGCATCAGAAACTTTCAAGAGATGTTTGGATGTAATAAAAAATGATCCAAAAGGAAGAACTATCATTCTGGAAAGCAAACTTGTAGAGATCCAGCAATATTCAAGTAATTTATAATCGATAATTTATAATTTATAATCAGATTTGGAAATCTGATAAAATTTTTGCCACTGCAAGCCTGTTTCTCGTGGTGCAATAATCTATTCAGACTGTAACCTGCCAAAGTTATCTCTTGCATTAAATGGCCAAAGCTTTAAGAGAATTAAAGATGGATATTTCCTATTGTGTGTAACCTGGGCACCTGAGAGGATTTTTTATATGAAAAATTTGTAGTGATGAAATTCCCTTCACTTGCCATTCAAAAGCTGTGGGATTTGCTTCTATTCCCATTGGAAAGTCAGAAAATGTTGGCACAACGCAGTGGAAACCTAGCTTAGTGTTTTGGCTAATCCAGTGCAGACATTCTCAGATGGGTAAAAATGCTTCCTCTCATATTTGAAATGTAAAAGGCTTACCACTTCAGATGTCCTGGTCACAGGCAAACACCGCTAGGTCCGAGGCACAGTAATTTCAAGCCATTCTTGTGGGAGACTGTGCCCATGGATTTCCTCCTCCTTTTTTTTTCCTCCTCCCCACCCCATCCCTTTCCATACACACACATACCCTTTTTCGTTTTGTTACAGGACAGGGCAGGGGAAGGAAGAAGGGGCTGCCCAGAAAGTTGTAGGACAGCATGAAGTACTGATTTTTCATTTCTGTAACTGGAACTGAAGGGACACTCAGTGTACTCTGGGTAGTTTGGCTTTTACTGTGAAATGAAGATAGTATAGCCAGAAAACATCAATAATTTTCTTTCAAGTCTTCTCCAAGTACTAATGCCGGGCTTGAGCCTTACCCCTGCTTATCATCTGACAGCCCTTGTACAGCCTAGTGATCAGAGCAGGATGGATATTGAATTATTGCACCTAAAGCACATGTGAATCTTGTTAATTAGAACAAACATACATATAAAACACCATCACCTGGAATGACTCTCTCCAAAATGATAGATTTGGGTGTATCTATTACTAAGGAATAAGGGAATGAGTTATACAAAAATAAGCAATTGAACTGGGGTTTCTTTCCCAAGTCGTTCAGTCACTCCACATGACAAATTCTTAAAGAAATATCAGAAGAACTATCCTGTTTTACTACCCCATCTTAAAAAGTCCCTTTTGTGGAAGATAAGAGATGGTGTCATTATGAAATGGAAATGCTTGTTCAGACAGGGGGCAGAGCAATGCAGCTTAAAGTAAAATTGTACTTGCTAAATCTTTGACCCAGATATGCCTCAATTGCTTTCCGTATCTTTTCATTCACATGTTTTGTGTTATGGAAAGGAAATTGATACATTTTCCAATCTTATTTTCCATACACAAAGCAAAATATGCTGAATAACTTTATTTGTGATTAATACATATGGTGCCTGCCTTTGCTATTTATCTTGAAAACTATTTTTTCAGGAAACTCTCATGTTTTTGTTCTATAGTCTTTTTAGAATTCATGAGTTCCAGCATAGAAGTGAAAAAAACCCCAACACAAACCATACCAGAAGGGAGGGTAATTTTTTCTAGCCTGACATACGTATTTCATCATAATAAAAAATGAACCAAAGCATCCCAGACTTCTTTATCAGTTTTTTCTGATGGTAGGGAAGGTTTCTTATACACAGTGGGGTGCTTAGTTAATAATCTGACAGCAGAAAAGTAGCACAGGAAGCAGGAATTGCTGCACATCTAAACATTTTTGCCAGTTTGCTCAAACAGCTGACCCCTGTAAGAAGTAATGTGAATCTTGAAATTGTACAATTATCCATAGATTTCTCTTTTAGGCTTGTGAGGCTTTAATTTATATACACTATCATTGTCTCGTTTAGAGTATTAAAAATATAGACCACAATAAAAACCTCAGGACTCTTCAGCAGAATTGAGAGAAAGTCTTAGAGCAAACTCAGGATCTGTATTTTTGGAAGCAGCCTGTCTGTCAGCGTGCTTAGTGAGGCTGTTTGTAATAGCCTAAAGTCACCTAACCTATTGTAATAAAATGCTGTTCATTTTCTCTTATCCTTGACATTGTTTTGCTCAAAAGCAATTAAGAAGTAAAATGTCTTTCATCTTCTGAGGACCTGAGATGATGGCCATAAAAAGGCAAGAGTAGGTAGAAGTTCTGATAGGATATGGATTTTCAATATGCATAGTTCTCCATGTCAGCAAAAGCAGGTCATTACAGTTTCCTGTGACATTCATAACTAATTTGATGGAAGTCCTGATATAATATGCTATTTAAGCCATACCCATCTTGTAATTGAAGTCTCAGTTCAAATGACTGTGGCAATGTGTTCTTATTTCGAGTATGGGCATTTGACTTCGTACTGTGTTGCAAAGTCATTTACCACAATAAATATGCATTTCATAAAGGACTGATTCGGAATTATTTAAAGCTCAAATAAAACTAACAAAAAGAAAAAACATTTGCTATAATTGGGTAATCCATTGTTCCATTTTTTTCTCACAAGGGTATGCATATTTTTGAAAGTTATTCTTTTGTGATTAGTCACAGAAAATATTTCAAATGTAAGACAAAGCAACTAAACTTTTCAATTGAATATGAAATGACCACACTGTGCTTTTGTGCCTCCACAGCCATGGGGTATGAGTGACACTTGAAAGAACATTACACACGCCAGAGAGGTCCCAGAAACTGTGTAATACTTCACTACATGGAGGGTTGACCTCCGTGACTTCCCTATAAAGCACTTCTTTTCACCGAATTTTGGTTGGAAGGTTTGAGTTGGAAGGGACCTTAGAGATCATCTGGTTCCAAACCCCCTGCCGTGGGCAGGGACATCTTTCACTAGACCAGGTTGCTCAAAGCCCCCTCCATCCTGGCCTTGAATACCTCCAGGGATAGAGTATCCACAGCTTCTCTGGGAAACCCCTGCCAGTGTCTCACTGTCCTCCCAGGAAAGACTTTATTCCTAAAATCTAATATAAATCTCTCTTCCGTTCATGTTTTTTTTTTTTTTTTTTTTAACACAGGAAACCTTTATCTCTAATTCTAAATTGGAGACATACATTGCAATTTTTGTTAGGTATGGTTTCATTTTGAGAAATTAGGCCTTCTTGCACCTTTCAGTTATTTAGCTATAAAAGAAATACCTACCCAGGGAAACCAAAATTTAGGTAAAATCAAAATGATGCTGAAAGTTATTTGATTTTAATGGCCACATTGTCCACATTCACTATTGCAGATTCATAATTTTCTTCTTGAAAACCATTTAATCTTGCTGCTCTAAACCAAATAATTGTGTCACCTTGTGCTTTATGAATGTAACTGAGGAGTTGACAGGAGATAAGATAAAAGTCAATAAAAAGAGAATAATTTATTAAAAAGATCTAATGTTACAAGAACAGTACACAGAAACTATTATATTACTGTGTCTTCCACATTGTATATACCATTATATATAGCATATATACAGATTGTATACAATATATCTAATATTTTGATATGGGCCATTACAGTAACTTTCTTTTGGTCTGTGAAACAAGGTTTCTTTCTAATTATTTTTATTCTGAACAGATCTTGTGACGTTATACAAAAATACAGTCTCCTCAGTGACGCCAGACTGCACTATTACAATCTTTGACATGAAAAAGGAAAAAGCTTTCCTTTGCAACTAAAAATGTCATGATAAGGAAACATCTTCTACAAAGTAACAAATAGGTAATACATAGGTACTTAAACATTTAAAACATGTTTATTAATATATTTAAGATGTAAAATACATATTCTGTTCATGTTGAATATAAAACATACCTCCTTTTGTCCCTGCAATACAACTACATTACCTGATGGTATGTTCAGTATTTCTGTTTGTATCTTCATACTACAGAGCGAGATGTTTCTAGATGGAGCTCTATCTCCTTATCAGACTTTTATTCTTCCTATAAAGCATATCTATTTATTGTTATCGGAAAGTTTAACCAAATGCCACCAGCAGAGAATGCAGCCTTTTTGAATACTCTGAAATAAACTGCATTGGCAAGCTACTTTATAAAAAATAGAGGAAATTATGCATAACTAATTTATAAAATAGCCATTTGACTTTTTGGTTCATCACTTTATTCTTATTTATATTAACCTTCTGACAGATGATGGATTGTTGATGCAGGTTCTCTGCACAGTAGCAATGCTGCTGTTTTACAAGGGACAGCAGGTAGTTATTTTCTATGCATTTGTTCTATCAGAAAGGTACCTTACACCTTCCTATCTTTGATCTCAAAGGCTTTTCCAGAAGCAGAGATATAGAAGGCCTCTTTCTGTATATCTACAGTCTATTCTTAGCTAGTTATCCTGCCTTTGATTTCCTAACAACATGGTGACTAAGTAAATTTAACTATTTTATAGAAAATTATTTAAAATATTAGTAGGTAATAAAGATTTGAGTTGAATTTTTCTCTGAAAAAATTTACTGATAAAGTATTAAAAAAAAATATTTAGTCATAAGTCAACTTTTCACTTTCTTGATTTCTGTTGTGCTTTCTTGGCTACTGTTTTGAAGCTGCTGAGAAAGAGCACAGTTAGAGTGAATTAACTAAATTATTTTGCTAGTGAATTGGCAAAATAATAGCGTGTTGAATTGGGAACTCATCAGCTATAACAGTTTGTCATCAAAACTCTTGGAGGGATGGAGAGCTAGAAGAACTATGCTATCAGAACTTTCATGTTAAACATTTTTGCCTTGATTTTTCTCGGACAGTGAAATGTTCTTTCTAGGCATGATCCCTAGACATGTTAACAAAATGCCCTTCTTCATAACACCGTGCACACCATGACTGTACAAACATGCACACCATCCTCCCTGGGAATCATTTTGCCTCAGGTGCCAGTACGTGGAAAGGCCTTCCAATGTAGAAAAATTGTCCAAATTGTCTATTGAGTAAAAAATTTTCTGGTACAGCAAAAAATAGGGGTTAAAACTGATAGCACACAGTACCTACAAGAATAATCTCCAGTGAGCTATAGGAATAGAGCCAATTAGTTAAATAATTGGAATGATGCTCTGAAGCACTTTTCCAAGTAATTTTTTCTCAGAAACAAAATTCTCCAAAACATATCCTACTGCAGTCTGTATATATGTGAATGATTACATTCTGAAAAATGTTAATATTGTCTCCATAACAGGCTTTCATATATACTTCAACTTGATCACCAATTATATAAAGCATAGAATGTTACCAAAAAATGGACTCAGAGGAAAAAGAATGTTGCAACTGAGAAGTGGTTGGGAGAAGTAGGTTTATCTCCTTGCATTGCTTTACTTGTCCACTCAGCAGCTTAACGTATATGCTGTTTAAATGCACGGTGGAATTTTCACTGTCATATGCAGTAGGAACTGATTTCTTGTTTTCTACTGAAAATTTCATCGGACAAGAAATCTTGTGGTAATTGATAAAAAACAACTTATTTCCTCTTAAGTTTGTGTTTAATAATTTTTCGTTCACCTGGTAATAAAATAAATGGATTTTCTGCTTCATTTTGCCACGTTCTGGGTGAGCTGTCTGGTATTTCACTGAAAATTCTTTTTGCTAATTGAATACATATTATATATTTTCAGAACAAGTTCTTCTTTACTTTTGCAGTGGTCTTTGTATATAAACTGTATTTTTTCTCCCTTGTCAGTAGGAACAACCAGTTATAGAGGATGAAAGCAAAGTATTCCACAAAGCTGTATCAAACTTTGTTCTATATTTTAAAAAAGATGGTTTTTTTTCAAACCATACATGTCTAGTACAGTACACTAGACACCACCGTTTAAACCCCTGATGATACATGACTGGGCTCACCAAATTCCGACATGTTAAAAAAGGAAAATGCTTTTGACAGAAATTATCTTTGCTTACAAAAGTTTATTACATACAATCTTCATATTTTTGGGCCAAGAAGTGTCTGCTCCCTAGAGAACTTTTACAAATAAAGAAGAGATAAAAACCTGATGAATTATTGACGGTGTCTCCAACACTCCTCTAAGTGCACCACAGGCATTTCAATGGATCTTTAAGCATTAGCTTGGGTTTTCAGCTTCTCCATGGACATAAAACTCCATCCCTTGGTGTCATCAAGTTAAAGCAAACAAATAACAACAACAACAAAGTCTGCAGCCTTCACCATGAGGTCGAAGGTACCATCAGTGCCAAAAGCAATGTTACAGAGGATGAAGAAGTAGACAACACATGTAAGGTGGACTGAGCACTTGTTACTTTCCCTCCTGAAATGAAAAGCAAAATAATTAAGAAACAAATGATGCAAATGATTCTCAGTACATTTAGATATTAGCTTTTGCCCAAAACTTATATTCTATTACCTTCGGCAAAAGACTAATCTTTAGGCAATGGATTACCTTGTGAGAACTGTAGTCACAAAATGGGCTCCCTACAGAGACAGGATTTTATGCTGATACCTACAGCAACTCACATTCTGGATCCTCATATTCAGTCTGCAATTGAATAGGAAATTCCAAAAGGATATATGGTTTTGTGCCTTAATCTTCAAAAAAGAATTAGGCTGCAGCATCTGCCCTGAGTCATAAATCTCTGTCCTGGAACAAGGAATGAAAGCCAGCTCTTTATCCCTATGTTTGTCCTGAGGAAAGAGGGATCTTTTGTCCTGTGTTTACTTTTGATCACAGCAGTGCCTTAAAAGGCCATGGTAGACAGAACTGTGCTCTGGGGTGGTAGAGGCAACAAGATGGAAACAGAACCAGACTGGGTGTATTTGGACAATTGTCCTGAGTGAAATTAACGTGATATGCATAGTCTAATTAGATGGAGGACTTTGTGGCTTAGAGTTATGGCTCAAAAGATACATGAAAGAAATATCCCAGGGGTTGGCGCCTTCTGCATTCTGATGATAGCACTGTGGTTTATGACCAGACTAGAGCTGAAATTGTAGCGCTATATTGAAATTTCAGGCTTGCAGCTTTTGGTTTGTCCTCCTTAAGGAATGAAAAACAGTATTTAGTAGAACTTTAAAGTGTTAGCCTTGTTATGTTTAGGCAAACACAATGTTATTTTCTTCTTGTTTTTACCACTAATCCTCCCATCCCTTTTTCACCTGTGTAGTATTTTCATATTCTTTCAAAATATCCCAGTAACTGAGGAGATAGAAGCTAGACATCATAAGTTACCAAATGATAAAACTTTAATACTGCGATAAGATTATAATTAAATAAGGTAATAGTCATGCAAGGGAGTCACTGGAACTCACAGAGGAATTCAGCTTATTCTCAAGCAGGCACATACACAGGGTTCAGCTACCTAAATACATGCCATTTTAGCTGTGTCATAGAACACACCTCTGGCTGGTGGTATAGAATGATGTGTGTACGCCCTAAGTCCCACATCTTATCTGCCAGCTATGTTTGGGATGCCTTAGAACACTGCAGATGTCCTTAAGTGCTTATGTCTTGGTGATTAAATTCAGAAGATTAGCTGAATTGCTGTCAAGGCTCCATGCTGGTCTCTATGGATTGCAGCCCAGCTGACGGTATTGCTGTTTGAGACACCTGGTGCACATAAAAACATCTATAGCTCAGGTAGGTTTCCAGATGTTATCCTTGAAAGAGAGGCTTCTTATAGATCATCTTTTTGTTCATCACACTCACATGGTTGCCTCAGATGCTCTCAAAAATCTCATATGGCACTAGATACCTTTTTTCCGCATAGAACTAAACACTCAGATCAGTGATTTTATGAACAGCTAAAGAATTGTGAGATCGCTGCTTTTCAGGTAGAGAATAATGGAGTTAACGAGCATTGCTCATTAAACACCACTCTTTCAAATGTAAGTGTAACCTTACCTGAGAAAGATGGAACTCTGATCTGGGGACTTGCAGTCCCATCCCCTCCTTCACTGACTGCACAGACCTCAATGATGTAGACACCAACATCAGGAAGAAGCACCACCGCCGAGGTTTTCTGTGTTTCTATAACTTGGCTGTTGCTCTGGCCCTCTTGCCGAAATAACACCTACAGTCGATAAAGCAGATAGTGGTCACAGTGGTCATTCAAGCTCTGTACCAGACACTTTGTGTAGGTAGCACAGTCCCTGCAATGTTCACTGTTTCATGTTTTCATTAGGGATTTCTTGACAGTACATTTGAACAGACATCTGCTTTTCCTCTTCCCTTCCTGCAGTGGCTTCAAAAGAGTGATAGCAAAGTATAATAGCAATTAACCAATGGGAAAGGATGTAGATTATGACCTAGAGCAAAGACAGAGCATTTGCCCTCTCCAGCACTACACGTTGTACAACTTCATCTCCAGAATTTCAAAATGTATCTCGAGTTTCATTTGGTTCAAATTCTTATCCCAAAATTCATGTGATATTCACATTTTTGGCTCATGAACCCTACTTCAAATGTGAAGAAAACGTTCTGAGGAATATATTTATAATGTATTTACTGTGTTTACCTTAGCTGCCTAAGTCAACTGAGAACAGTTCAGATCTGTCCCTCCATTTCCTGTGAAACTCACTACAAATTTGTGGCATGTGGGACGAAAGCAAGTTGGTACATAGCTGCCTTTTTCATATTTCTGCATTTTATGCAGTTTCCATTCCCAGACAAAATTGAAAAGATCAGAGAAGTGTGAAAAACCAAAGAAGTCAACTATTTCAGAATATCAACTATTCTGATAAAGGTTAGACAGTTTCTGGTTTATTAGAACCATTTTACACTTTCTTGGTGATATTTCCTGATGTATCAGAGGAGATATGAGATTGTAGGCTATAGAAATGATTTGATATGAGCTTCAAAAAAACCCAAACCCCACACCTCTCTAAAAACACTGAAATCATTCTACTTTGATTTAAAGTATTGCAATGAATTCTGTTTTATGACTTGTTATTAAAATGTTAATCTGGATTTTAATCTTTAAAACTTCAAAACTTTAAATTTCAGGTGTTACCATCACTGCTGTTGAACATGACCAACATGATCACAAAACAAACGGAAGTATTTGTGTTTCTGCTTCATAAAAATATTAATTTTAATGTAAATTAAAGATGTCTCATTATTATGTGTTTCTCTAAATCCTACTACAAACACAGTTCAATTGAAGAGTTATTAGAAATTTCATTGCAGTCTGATATTATTAATAGCCACTCCTGCCTCAGAGATGACGGACTGATCCCCTCAGATAGAGCGGAGTCAGATAGAGTTCAGTATTTAAAAATCACAACACAAAATTATGTTAGGACATTTCTCTCATTTTAATTTTATTTATTGCATTTCACATTGAAAACTGACTTGAGACAGTCTGTATGGAATGCTTTATGTGGACAGAGGAACAAGAAAGGGGAAAAAAGCCAACGAAGAGGAGCAGTTGATTGGAAGGGAGAAAGGTGAGCAAGGAAGGGGAAGCACTGACCTTGTATCCCATTACATCAGATTCATTAGCTAGTGGTCTGACTGGCTCCCACCCAAGAGACACATGTGAGCCGTCCTGTATCCACATAATATTGCCTGGTGCTTGGCTGGGAGCTGAGAAGAAAAAATTGCACATATATACGTTTTTATAGGTAGTGTCATTAAAAGCAAAAGAAAAATATTTTAATCTTTATTACAATCTTTCATTTAATCTTTCATTTGTTTTTTACCAGTTTTAAAACTGCTAGTGTTAGCAGGCTCCTAATTCTACATGGAACATTTAAGATTTTTTTTCACCAGTATTGTAATTTAATAGATTATGATGTATTTATTCCGCCCACCCCATAAATTCCACAAAGCTTATAATCTTGAACTCTTTTCTCTCCCTTGGTAAAAAATGCCTTATTTTCTTGGAAAATAACCTTTGTTATGAATGCAAAGTCATATGTATTCATGCCTAAATATCAAAGCAAAGCCATGAATCAAAGCTATACATGATTCCTGATTATTATACACTTATTAAATAAAACCCCAAGGGGACAGAGGTTGGTCCCTGACTTCTCCCTTTTAGCAAAGGCACTGAGATTACTTACGGGATTTCTTGGTAGCTGCATGCACAGCAGTGCTAGGTGGTCCATACCCTGCAGCATTGTATGCCCTCACTGTTAGGTGATATAATGTGTTTCCTTCTAATCCTGTCAGGAGGATGGATGACTCATTTCCCTCCGTTTTGACCTTTTCTGCTGCTTCTTCCTGCTGCATGTCCTTCCAGTAACCAACCTGCCAACAAGCAACCAAATGAAGGATTAATATAGGCACCTGGCAAGCTCGTGCTTCCAGATGCTTTTACTTGTTATCCTGTGGAGAGTATTTTTGCCATTTATGCCTTTTTCTGATCATCAGGCCCCTTTAAGCATATGGGATTTGCAGCTTGACCTCAAGCCATGAAGTGCTCACATCTCCAAAATGGCAAGACTCAGAATATTGTGGTGTGACCCACAGCAAGTGGAAAAACTGTGTGCTGCCACAAGAAGAGATTACTGTAAGACAGAAGAGCAGAGGGTCTTTGAACTTTGGCAGGGAGAGATCGCCATTGAAGGAGAGCAATCAAGAAGAGCTCATCCTCTGGTAGGCCAGCAGAATACCTGCCTTCACCCTGGAAAACCCTGACCTCATCAGTTAAGAAGTGCTGTGAGCAATATTCTCTTCCTGGTCTGGTGCAACTCAGAGCCAAGAGATTTCTTCTCAGTCCAATGAATAGGCAATGACAGAACAATGATGGAAATATTTCAATCATCCGAAAAAATTTAGAAGAAAAAGAAGGAAGTCAATTCAATTTTAGTTCTTGGATATAAACAGGTGTCTGGTAAATTAAATTTTGATAATATGTTTATGCCCTTCCTTTTCAGACATGCAATGAACCCCTAAATTACTTTTGGTGCTTCTTAATTCTCATTTTCTGGTATCTTCACCAAATTTATCATAATCTCATAGAGATTATAAAGCTGAGCTGAAAATTTGACTAATCTCTTTCCTCAGGGACCAAGCATTTGCAGAGCATAACTGGAGAAAAGCAGTACTGTTTGTTTCCAGTGTATCTAGGTGAGCTACACAAGTAAGGTAATTCTCAAGGGGCCCTATTTTCACTAACAGGAGATGTCACTAACATGCCATTCACAGACCTATATTCAGCTTACTCTTATTCATTCCGAGACCTACTTGCATTTCTTCCACATTTTAACCTTTTATGTGATGTTGGTTATTTCTTAATAAGTTATTTACATTGTATCTGGATAACTTTTCCTCTCAGAAAAAAGGTCACAGACAATACAGAACTCTTGAGAATGTCTCCCAGAAAATTTCAAACCAAGGGGTTCACAGGAAAATAAGACCAATGAGCACAATGCTGACCTTTTATAATTGTGCTAGGACTGCCGTAAAAAAAAAATCTGAAACAATCTGGTTGCAAAAATATACACCTGAGGTCCTATCTTCACTTGAATGAAGTGCCTCTGCTAACTTTGTTTGAGGATATATCAGTTTGTGTCAATTCAAAGTCCAGTCTCTCAACTGTAAAATTCAAGTGAATGTCTTTCATGTGTGTGGGGGGGTGTGTGCCTGCATTATCTCATGTTAAAATGCTTTAATTCTTAGAAGAATTAAGCTCAGTTCACAAATCTAGCTGCAGTCACCACTTGTTCTGAAATAAGTGTGATTCACTGAGGTATTTTGTTGGATGACTACCTGACCAAAGCTACTGATATCTGAAATAACACCTATTCAGAATCAGTTTTCTCTTCTTGAAAAGAAAAAAAGGATCAACAACCATTTATTCACATACCACTGTTGAATCTCCAATGCTTATTATCTCTTGGGCAGATTCCTTTTGTTTTACTCATGATGCATCTTTACAAATTAGATGCTGCAGTGGTGAGAACTGCACAATACTGAGCGCTGTATGAACAGGCAGTGAGGGGGAACATGTGTCCTGGAGGCCCTGTGATCCAGAGAGCGTAGTCTGCTGAGGATCCAACAAGAAAATGGTCAGAAAGGAAAAGTAAGTTGACCAAGCTTACCCAGGTAAACAGTAGCAGGGGTGGAAATGCAATTGAAGTTTTTCTCCTTTTTCTAGAAAGCCAGGAGTAAAATTATAAGTAGCTGTGTTTATTCACAGGACACACCATGTCTCATGTTAATGAAATGCTCAAGATTGTAGGTAGACCCCAGCTTTTGCATTGAAACTCTTTTTTTTTAGTATAAAGAAGTTATGAAAATCTGGCTTCCCAAATACTGGTGTTAGGACAACATAGATATAGTAATCTGATGAGTGTGGAAGAAAGATCATTTTGATATTTTTCATGTGTTTGGAATTGTTCTCTACCTCTGCTTATGTGGCATTATCAAAATACAATACTAATTGTATTTTGTACATGTTAAGTCTGCAAAAATAATCATTACATGTTCCCTACGAGTTCTGCTGTACCACATGGTAAAGGTGCTCCCTTTTGGTAAAGGAGTATCTTTGAGAGGATGAGGATACCACATCGAGAACCAAAAGCATGAGATGCAAATAGGCAATGTTTCTGTGTGCATTTCATCTGTACTTCAAAGCCCTTAAAGTGTTCCCTGATTTTAAAATTCTTCTCAAAGTATTGCCAAGTGAGTTTGGGCTTTGATCTCAAATAAAAAAAAACAAAATCCTTTTTTTTTTTTTTTTTTTTCCTCACAATGATTGTTGACTGAGGTAGAGGGTGTGGGGACTTACATTGATTTGAAAACTGAACTAGAGATATCACTGATGTTTAAAAGTCCTGGACATTATCTTAAAACAGAGGGTTTGTTTATTTACACTTCTATGCATTTGTTCATTCTTTTTAAAATCTTGTTATTTTCTGTGACCTTAATTTATACTTTGCAGAATGGATTTATAGCACAGAACAGGTTTTCGTTAATGATAACTTTGAATATTGATACTAGCATGAAGCATATATCACAAAAATGCCCATATTTCAAAAACAAATGAAAAACAGGGTAAGATAGCATTTGTTCTGTTTAATGCACTCTTTTTTTTGTGAGGTTTTACATTTTGCTGGACTTTTTGTTGTCTTTTGTTTAGCCAAAGAATAGTAAGATTTTTTAAATCTGATTCCTAGAAACCTATCCATTTGAGCTGGAGAAAAAAACAAATAGAGGACATGCAGGGGTATGCAACCTGATTTGCCCTGATCACGGGTTAAGCAATTGTTGAAAGTAAATCTTCATAATAAAAATTTATTTAATCTGAACTGTTTCTACCTCTGATAATTACAGACCCCTTCCTTGAAGTTTTTGGTACGAAGGTATCTTATATAGTATTACTCTTTCTCCCAAGTTAGTTTCTAGGTTACGCATTCTTTGCCATAAATTAATCTGGTCTAATTGCACATCCTCTTCACTAAATGCAGTAAAGTCAGAGTTATTGGCTGGATATTCTTTCTGTTGACCACAGAAAATTAAAGCTACAAATAAAGCATATCAAGTAGGAGCCTAAATTAAGTAGAATGAATCAAAGTGGACAAAACACACATGCTTTCCTGGGCTCTCTGAGCACTTATCAACATCAACAGCACTGACATGATTGAAAATGGACTTGAAGAGATCTCAGGGTATAGAAAGCACTTGGGCGGAAAGAGCGGTGAGCTGAAAGAACTGCTGCCAGCCCTGAAAAAACCTACACCGTGATTCAGATTTCATGTAAAGTATTTTAACTGGCATTGTCAGGAAACCTGTAAGTTCCTTGAACTGGCAAATGGAAGCCACGAAAACATTGGTGCAATGATGTGAGAACTTAGGACAGAAGAGGTGCTTTTTGTACAATTTCAAGACACAGGTGTCACTGTCCTTCAGAACAAGATGAGAGGTTCCTGCAAAAAGGTCAGTCAACCTCAGTTCCTTCCCTCTCACCAAAACAACTGCTGACTGAAAAGAAGAAACAAAACACTGTGCAGTACTCCTACATTCTGGAGCAACTTGCATTCCCTACCTCTTTCCTCAGGAACTCTGTCCACATGGTCCTGCAGGCACATGGGATGAAAACTGATGTCTTACTTCAACTTCAAGGACCACTGTCAAATATCTAGTTGCATTTTCTTATAAAAAATTAGTAATTATCTAAATGTTGTAATTTTAGGTAATAAAATCCCTGAACAGTTCATGATTCGTTGGTAATAGTAACAAACAACTCCTGATATGGACATTGCAAAGGATATTGCACTCTTGAAGCCCTCATGAAAGATCTAGGGTGTGATCCATACTTTGAGGGCGGGAAAAGCAATAGTACTGCTCTGCTATAAACTCCTGCTTCTAGTCTTCAGGACTTTGGAGGGGTTTGAATCAGAATATGAGTAACTACATAGGCAAAATTGACTTGTATCATCCAAATGTTAATTCTGTGTTGGGGAAAATTCATTTACTCCAAAAGTGAGGTCTGGGAAATTGGTATTCAGGCTAGTGAACCACCATTTTCTTTTTTTCTGTCTTGCTTTTCCTGGCAGTAGTTAAAATATCCATATGCTCTTTCTAAATTAGCTCAAAGAATACTTCACTAAATAAATAAAAAAAAATCCAGTACCATACGGATATATTTTTCTGTTCCATTATGAAACTAGACAAAGTACAGCTATGAAACAGCAAAATATTGATAATACTCTTTGGAAAAAACATAACATGGTAAACCAAGTTATTAAGTCAAGCAATCCTCTCTCAAAATAGCACTCAAGATTTTTAACTTTTTTATCTTTTATGTTTTTGTTATTTCTGGTTTTTTGTTTGTTGGTTTCGAGTTGATCTTTTGATTATATTAACCAAACTTCTATCCCTTAAGGAAATTCCAATGAAAAAGACATAAGCTTTGTCATTTGTACTTAAGTATTAGCTTTGTCATTCTCCAAAAGAAAAAAGAAAGCCAAAATATCACTTCTTCCAGCCAGTAATACTTTCTGTTTTCCTTCCTTAACTACAGAGAATGACAAAGAAAATATTGCCTAGAGCTCAAATAGATTTTATGACCTTCAGCTTATAGATTCCAAACAATAAGTATGAGAAACACACTACATTTTTCCACAATTCTGACAAAGTTTTTGAGCTATTTCTACTTTATCAGGCTGCAGCTGGCATATATTTAGTAAGGTCAAGCAGACAGCTGACAAACCTGTACTGAAGTCAGGAATAATATGTGCTTTGGAAGATGCAAATGAGAGCAGCAAACCTTGCATAAAACTCATGTGACATAACAGTTAACACTGCCTTTCAAGGATGACAGCATGAAATTGGACAAGTTCCTTTGCCTTTCATTACTCCTTAGTACAAAGAGCAAGCAGGGCCACAGTGAAAGTGGGTCACTGTGAACTTGTCCATATGTAGTAAACATTCTGCCACTTTTGATGATTAAAGCCCAAACATTCAAGTGTTAAGAAAATAGCTGCCCCTTTTATAATGCCGCTGCCAAAAGGCCAGAAATGTGAAGACTGTGTAGGAGGTTGTCACTGCTGTGATGACCGCATGCAGAATACGAATTGAGACGTGAAAACAGAGTGGCTAGTCAGATTGTTTTGCATTCAGTTTGAATTGGAGGCAACTCTTTAGTTGTGGCCCACAATAATTCTACATTAGAAAATAATTAAATAAAAAAAAAAAAGACAAATCATTCATCCTTTTATCAAAATTACTGGATTTCTGTACATTATCTGTTTGCTGTTTGTGGACTAAAGGAGTACTAGAGGCTTTGGTTTGCATGGCACTTCACTGAATGATGAACTTTCAGAATCAGTTACAAAATTAAAAGAGTCTTCACAAAAAGTGAAAGAGACTCTTAAGGAAGTGAATCATGTGGAAAGCATAAAGCTGTTCTGTACTTCCGGCTTTTTTGTGGGGGTTGGATTTTAGCCCCAGTGTCTCCCTATACAGAGTCCTTTCCTTTTTTCACTGTGGGGATACTTTCAAGGGAAACTGTCAGTATGTTAGGAAAATTGGGCTAATAGTGTGGACTTGGTGTACCCAAGTGAACATTGTAATGCACCAACTCATTATACTGATTCTACAAGTCATTATCTCCTTTTTGATGAACCCCTTCCCAAAAATGGAACTGAAAAGATCTAGCAATACCATTCTTGGATGGTATTCTCTCCTGCTGAATAATGCAGAACAGCAACATTTATTTTTATGTTTATTGAGTAAGTGCTGCTCAGATTGTAATTATTCCTGTGAAGGCAGAAAAAAGCAAATTACTCGGTAAAAGATTTGTCTGTCAGAAAGTGGGCAGAGGAATTCTGGCTAAATGAACAGAGACAGGAAGGGCAGGATGGGGTGGGTGGGATGGGGAGAAAAAACCACCCTCATCTCCCTAGATAAAAGTAGTACTTTAAAAGGTACTATTATTGAGAAGGCTCTTCTAATTCCTTCCTGGGAGAAGGTACAAGGGAGCATTGAAGTATTTTTATATTTCATTTTCTTGTTATGTCAGCTGCAGGTCCTTGGCTTGAAATATTTACTCTGTAATCTTCATGCTAGAATCCTAAAACTGGTGTACAGCACAGTGAGGAACCAAATTATTAATAAGGTTCACTTCTCCTATATCAATGGGCATTTTCAAATCTGTAGCCGAGAAATCCATGAGAGACATAGAGCAGGCAAGTATTACTGTTTGGGTCAGAGTATGCTAAACTCCAACAGTCAGAGCCCTTTCCAAGCGCAGAAGACCACCTCGGACACAAAGAGAGCCCACTGTCCTACCTGTGACAGCCATCTATTGCTAGGAGACACCTGTAGAGCTAAGGGAAATGTTATGAGACAAGCAGGTAAATGCAAAATCCATTCACATTATGAAAGAATAAGTTTCTAAGGAAATAAATTTCAATTTTAGAAAGAAAATCTATTTTTGTATTTTAAAATACATAGCGCAAAGTTAATAGAACATTTCGAGTATCATTTTGAGTGATGGAATGAGGATAAGAGTGAAAATAGTAGGTATAATTTAAAAGATGTTAAGATAGCTAAAAAAAAAATAAAATAACAAAACAACCACCTTTCTGAAAAGAAAAACGACAGGGTGCAGCAAGTAAGTTATTTCAGATGATAAAAGACTGGTCTCAGGATTGAAGTCAGGTTAATAACAAGTGGAACGTTTCAACCTGGAGAGGAATAGTATTTGCAAGATGAATATCATATCCATCAGATACAGTTTTGTTCTCTTTATAGGTAGCAGGCTTAAAGGCAAAATGGTCAAATATCACTTTCGCTGCATGAAGCAAGCTATGTGCAAAGGAATAGAAACATATTTAAGGTAAGAAAGAAGTGGGAGAAAAGAACAATGAAAGAAAACTGACAGAGGGTTAGCAGAGTTCAGCATGGAGATGTAAATGGGAAAAAGACCTAAACAAATGCTAGATTTGAGGGGACATGCCAAAGTGACAGACCATTTGGACTGTGCTAGATATTAATAAAGATATTACTATCCAATATATCAACAGGCTACAGAAACAGGTAAAAAAGTATTAACTGGCTGCATCTTAGCTATGGGGTAAACTCACTGTCCAGCTCATGGATGCCCAGTCCAAGGCTGAGCTGGAGAAGGCGTAGGCTTTGGTGCTGCCCAGACACCTACATTTCCTTCCTAAGACTATCCGTGATGGACCAGCCCCTGGGTTTGTCCAGACATGCTTCCAGGAACACACCCTGTGCTGGCAGATCACAAGATATCTTTAGACAGCCACATGATTGGTGTTTGCCTCAGACCTACACGTTTATCCTCTTTCCGGTGTTACGGTAGAGAATCAGGAATGAGTCAGCACTGTCTAAAAGTGTAAATCAGGGCAAATAACCTGCATCCCAAAATCAGTTAATTTGGTTTAGCTGCACTGTTTCATGAGGATCAGCACAGCCTGATCCACAAGGTCAGGGTGGGTCACGGTGGCCCAAAAGAATAGATAAGTGTACTGCTAGATCTGATCTGTTCCTGGAGGGTTGGATTGTAAACTGTATCCAAAAGCCCAAGGAGATCCATTGCAAGGGCTGGTTCACTCTCCAAAGTCAGAAAGGTCTGTCTCTAAGCAGAGTTTTATTTATGGACTGTGCAGCTGCTGCTTCCCCTCCTGACATCCCGCTCTTAGCGGTGTGCCCAGCAGATGTCCCTCAGCCACTGTGGGATGAGAGCACGTGGATGCAGAGGCTCTCTCCTTTCTCTGTGTTGATTGCTGTCAGTAAATAACAAGTTTGAACTGGTAACTTAGAGCTGGAAACAGTCAATACCTAATTTTCCCCAGCCTGTGAATGATGCATGCTGGGTCACTTGCAGTTCTTTCAGCTCTTTTTGAAGTGACAAAGAGATGTTATAAGAACTGGTGTTGAACAGTTTTCAAGCACAAAGAAATAAAAAACGTTCCGGTGCTACAGCTGTGACCGTTGTTCTACAGCCAGTGGTACGTGTGTTAAAATGAGCATAATCCCTACTGAAGTTTCACTACTGCACATGTTAACAGAATGCAACACTCCCAAAAGCAATAAGACTTCTCATTATGATATTCTGTGTTCATACCTCGAATCCCTGTGGTCTTCCTAGACTTTCTTTAATATGTTTCCACGCAACAAGAATCTCTGATACAGACAAACTCGTAGCTTTGACATCGATGGGAGCAGCAGTGGGTTCTGTATTAAGAAAAATTGAAACAATAAACCTCCACTGTAACAGCTTGTATTTATCAAAAACACTTTGTCTGAAACTGTCATTTACTTCCTTTTTTCTACCTTAATACTCACAAGAAGGTATGACACTTAGGGGGAACAGGAAAAACTGAGCAAGATGAAGAGATTATTATTGTTGTATTTCTTTATTTGTGTCATGCTACATCAATATCTCATCACTGATGATGGGTGCAGCAAACTGTGAAAGAGTCTCTTGTCTATGATTTTTCCAAAAAGCTTTAATATTTGTGTATGTGTCCCCTTCTTCCACACACCCCTTTCATAGCCCTAATGGCAGCAGTAAATGGAGCATTCATTCTATTTGTGGCTTCTTAGTGCCATTCTGTCAGCTCAGGATGAGCAATACCTTGCTGGGGTGCTCAGTCAGTCCTGCCCTGGGGCAATACAGAGTAAGAAGTGATACCCAGCACTGTAGTGAAATGCTATGTAAAAGATTTTTTTTAGGACTATATTATTATGTCCTTGAAGTCACAGGCATCAGTGTTAGGGATGTGCCACCTTCTCTCTGCCGTGGGGTGTACCGCTTTAGGCCTGGGGTGCACATCTTTATAAAGGCACCAAGATGCAAGGCTTGTCCCTCTGATTACCTGTGTTGTTACCATTGGCCCTGTGTCCACGTTCCTATTTCCATGCTATTCATAAGACACTCTGCACTCTTGGCCTCCTGATGATCTGGAGCAGAGGACCCTTCCTGTTCTCCAGCCAGGCTGGGTATCCTTTGGCGATGCTGGGGTACGGCCAGGGTGCTCCCTGGATCCACAGGGCTGTAGGACGCTTTACATACCACATCTGCCCAACAGTGCTGTCACAGGCACGTTTGCCTTTGCACTTTCGCCTCACTGAACAATTTAAAGAAGTCCAACTGCTCTAAGCGGTTGGGAAGCTCGGTAAAGGTCCCTAGAGATTTGCCATGACAAGCTATTGAGTACGCCACTACTCACTTGTGTCACCTGTTACAGTACACTGTGATGAGTGATGAGTGCCCCAAAATTGTCTCATATGAAACTGGGACATGAGTCAAGGAAATCTTGCAGGTATTTTGCTTTGTTACCTAAATATGACTGAAAATTTTCTTAAGGCAAGCTGTGGAGGCAAGGTTTGAGCACATACTGTGGAGCACAAAATAGGGCATTTCTCCACCTTTCTGGTCTAGTTCACTTGCTCAGTAAAAAGGTGAATTCACATTCCCCTATAGTCGCAGAGCCTGCATTTCTTCCTTGGCCTAATGTTTCTCATTACATTTCTAATGTGTTGATCTGTTCCTGAAGGGCAGGCAGAGGTCTTGGCTTTTATGTTATAGGGAGACACATCAAAGAGCTTTCTGAAAAATGTTTTTTTTGGGACTTTAACAGGGTTACAGAAGAGTAGTTTCCTTGCAGAACAGCCTGAGATAAAATATTTTTCTCAGTGATCAAACCACCTAATATGTAGGATACCTAATATCAGTGTTGACTCATTAGCTACCTTCCTTTCTCTGATCATATTGCAGCTGTTGTTCTGGCACTGTTGCCCTGCAAATCTTTTTGACGTGGTTCATACAAATTTTTCATCATTTTTTATGTCAGACTTTTAATGCTTGTTGCTCTTTTTTGATCTCTTTTTTTTATTTACATCTGAAGAAAAGAAGCAATTCTGATGCGATACAAAGTGGTCTTTGCCAACAACGGGTGTTACTAACAAGCATAAAATATGTTTCAAATTTTTCAGGTAACAGAGAATTAAAAAAAATATCTTCAGGAATAAGGGAAATGATCTTTTGAATTCAATACTGAAAGAATTATGCTATGAAGAAATATATTGCTCATAATATGATTTTCTGTTCAACAGTTACATCCTGCTTTCTATTTTATGTACTACTACGATTTGTGTGGCAAAAGCTATTTTCTAGTTTGTGTATTATTGAAGCAATTACCTTGTTGTCAGAAAAGATTGCAGTGGCATAAATAATTTGAGATGTACACAAAATGTTGGTTGGCAGACTCTACATTTTCTATAAAGGTAGGTATCATTTCCTCTTCATAGCATTCACTAGGAGTAGTTTATATATTGCTTGAATAGAAACAGAATATTTTCTGATATTTTTTTTAAATTGTTTTCAACAAATGGAACAGAAATAGTTTGCTTCTTTTTATGTGAAGAAAATGTAGTTCTCACATATTCAGAAATAATTCACTGCAGTTTCACTGATATTAGACACTGAGAACAGTGTTCTGCAAAACAAGAGAAATTATATATTTGGGAATAAGATATGTTATGACTGTCTGAAAGTTTTTGGAGACTAAATAGCATTTTTTATCGATTCAGACATGATGAGGACCATATAATTTCTGGTGATATAATACAGTCTGTGGTTCACTCCAATGTCATACCTTATTCTCTGTGTCTAAAACTAATGACAAGTTTGATAGGCTCATTAGCTTTTTCTATTATGGTCACTGATGTTATAATCATATTATTTTCTTCGGATCTTGTAATTATACTAAACCTATAGGTGTCTAGCTAAGGTCATACTTCTTGAAAAAAGGAAAAAGGGACCAACATCTTTAATAGTCCCTTTAATATTCCCTATTTGAATTAACGATGCAGCACAACAAATTCTCATAAGGCTGTGTGCAATGTCCATGAAACATTGCCTTTCCATGTGCTGCAATCACACTTTAAGGAAATATGATCAATATGTAGGTCTTGGGGATGGCTGTAAAATTGTAGCACATGCATTTACACTCATTGCATTGATCTAACATTAAGAGAGGGAATCCTGAATTTACACACTGGAAAGTAAAGAAAGAAGAATT
This sequence comes from Dasyornis broadbenti, assembly GCA_013397935.1. Lineage (NCBI taxonomy): Eukaryota > Metazoa > Chordata > Aves > Passeriformes > Dasyornithidae > Dasyornis > Dasyornis broadbenti. Next base: position 197,646 of record VZRN01001754.1, read on the forward strand.
AGTTACTAGTCCTCAGTGTGTTTTACCTATTTGTGACTGTGAACTGATCTGTTTTTTCTGAAGTATTCATCCTTAAGGATTTCCACATGATCTACCTTAAAAAACAAGTCCAAGAGCCTACTCAAATTCATGTTGTTTTAATTCTTCTGTGGAACAGAGCCTCAGTCAGGACTCCTCAACCAATCACTTGATATCTGTTCAGTTCTTACTTTGATTCCAAACAGGATTTTTACAAAATAGTCATATTCAAAATTTGAGCTCTCATTCTAAGCTAAGAACTCAGTCTGAGAAATTGCATTATGACTGCAGGCAGTTCTTCATAGTTGAGATTTTGGGATTTCAGCCAGGATCTATTTCTGTGATAATGCCTCTTTGTGGAAAAATCCACAAGTGATATATCAGAAGGAATATCAGAAAAATTCATTCCTCTTGTGTCAACCTGTAGATAAAGAAAGTGGTAGCACTTGCTTCCCTGCTAGAAATAGCTACAGGGACTATCTTCCAAATCAGAGAACATTCACTAAATTTTTTCCATTCCTTAGAAATGGGGTACTACACCAGATCTGCAGTGAAATGGCTGCCTGCAGGATATAGAATTTTCTCCAGAATCTTGTCCTCAAAAGAGAAAAGATATTTAATTTCCACAATGGCAGAAACAAGATTGCTGTTTCCAGGACAGGCCTTCAGACTTCTCACTTTTCTGCACATCCTTTCTATTTTCACCTTCTCTCTGACCAGTGTCTTTGTAGGGGGCTTTAAAACAGAGAAAAATTACAAGAGTGTTGAAATGAGCTAGCAGTGAAGACCTCTGCCCTGAACTTTTTTGATTTAGTGCTGAAATACTCTTTCAGTCAGGAAGAACTTCTGAAGCCGGCTCCTGTAATGGTGCTCTCCTGCACACTTGCTCACAGTGCACATCCTGCTGTGGCCCTCCCGTCCCTATGGAATAACCTGGATTTAATACACAGCAGAGGTTACCCTGGGAATAAGGAGCTGCCTTATTCCATGAAGTCTTTACCAGAGGAGTGTTGCCGTCTTCATGAGTACAACGGTTTGTTTCCATCAAGTGACATGGCAGAGTTACCCTCAGCAGGTGAGGAGGGGATGTGCCCATTATACAGACTCCACATCCGCTTCCCGTGGGGCTAGTGACATTGGTCAGAGGAGTTCTTAATAAACTCTTACATGTCAGGATTGTGTTTCATTCCCTAAAAAATCATTGGAGACAGCTCTAGCTGAGCTTTCACAGGATCTCTCCAGACAGATCATCTGGCAGAATCAGGAAATAACACTCCGTAGTTTACAGCTAATCTGCCAATTTATTAGTTTTCAAGTTTACCTAAACCCCAAGTAGCTCAGCTTTAGCTATGAAATGAATCACAGGACTTCACGTCATGAATTTAAGATTTTAATTAAAAAGACATTGAGGCTGTATTTAAAAGTGGATAATTGCATAATATTTACTCTCAATGGAAAGGAAATAGTAATTTATTTGTCTAAATAGGGGCAAAACTGAGAGGAGATGGGTCTAACCAGAGTAATTCTTCACTCTGCAGTTTCTTGTTTAACAAAACATCCACTAGCTGGCCGCATACAAAATGACTAAAACTTATGAAGAAACAAAAATTGCAAAGGCTTGTTTTGTATGGTCCTTTGCCTTTCAGATAACTAGGAGCTTTGCAGTTCCATTGGCTCAATGAATTATCACAAATCCATGCAAAGCAAGAACAAAAGCTCTGTGCAGTATCATTGCGTCTTGTATGTACTACAGGACTGTATCTGGGGTCCCTCAGGAGGTTTTAAAGAGCGAGCATGAGAGTCTTCAGGCTTTGACTGGTATTGCTCAGGGCTTTCTATTTCCTGTGTGGAAGTGTTTAGCAGTATTCACTACTCCATTTATCAAAATTATAGATCTTTCAACTGTTGTGAAGATAATTCTGTCAGGTGCCTGAAGGAGAAATCAGATACTGAAATGAACAGAACTGATCCTGTATCACCCGTTGTGACAATCATTAACAAAAAAACCCCTCTATAAAAGACCTAACTCATCTTGAACCCCGTTGTGTTCCTTCTTCCTCCAAGAAGCTTATTTCTATTTCCTTTTGTATTCTCACCTATTGCCATACTGTAGAATACTCTAATTCATATTTATCCTTGTGCTTTTAGGCTGCTTCTATACTTTTAAACTAAATAGGGACAGGGAGAGAAGAGGCACCTGCCGGAGCATGGACATACAGCTGTCCATACAGCATCACACTGTTGGCATCATCTGTATTGACCCTGGGCAATTTGTGCTGCCCCAAGATGTGGCAGTTTTATCGGAACAATGCCCTGATGTGAATTAAAACATTTGAGTCTTTCATTTGTGTAAATTCTACCCCATCTTCATGAGTGGAAAAACAGATTAAATTTTATTTATGGTACACTTGAATAGCAAATTCTGCATTGTTTAATTTGGAAAGGGTTGAATTTGTGATAATTGACAATACCAGAAGTTTTCACTACAGGTGCAAAAATGTTCACTTTCACATTTTGATTAGCTATCCTGTGTATATAACCTTATCTAAAATTAATGATAAAGTTTTTCATTATTTTTGTTCATTCCTTGATTATATTTAATATCAATGTCTTATTTACTTCAGTTTTTCTTGCCATATATACTTTCCTAACTTTAAAAAAACAATTAACCTTATTTTTGTCTATATTTGTGTTATATTTATCCTTTTCATTACTTGGATTGTATTATGTATGCTTTTTACTTATGCTGAATATCTTTTAGACGGTACATCTCCAGATCCTCAGATGTAATGTAGTCTCGGAAATGTGCCATTTCTTACAGTATAAACTTCAAATAGATGTTACACTTTTAGGCTTAGAGACGTTCCAAAATACTTCTATTTTTAATTTCAACTGTTAATTCCAGTTAATAAAATAATTTCCTGCCTTTTAATGATGATGTGTTCCATTGTTATTTGTTATGATTAGCTTTTCTATAGTGTCTTAATTATTCATCAGAAGAAGGCTATTGTACTGTTATTTCTTCTCACTTAGTACTGGATAAAGAATCTGCTAATTAGCACAGCCAGAACACAAGGTCATTAGTCCTTACTAATTAGTTTTTACTATCCAAACTACTCTGAACAGCTAAATTCTCTCACAAATTGCAGCATTCTGTAATATTTATCAACAATTAGAAAGGTCTTTCTCAGCATCCAAATTGATCAGGGTAATCAGCAACCGACCTCTAGTTTGACTTCCAGCTTCTTTAATCGCCCTTTTCCAAAATTACATGGAACCCAAGGTTATTCTGTTTTATCCAAATGCTGGTTTTGTATTTCCTGATACATTATCACATCATCTGCATGTTATGCCATCCAACTTCTTAATTTTACTTTATCTTTCCTGTGTAGCTCACACTTTGTCTAGCCACTCTTGTTAAAGAAAGCCAGCTTGGCCATTGCTGTTATCAGTACAGCCTTTTCCATCTTGCCATCATACCTTCATGCTCTTATTTTCTTCTCCATTGCTATATTTGTAATATTCTTAGTTTTCTTTTTCCAGTGAATTAAAACCACACATAAAGATTGCATATGGTTTTCCCTGATACTGAAATCTTGTAAATCTTTGAATACTTATCACCTCAGTATTTAAGTGGAATGTAGTCATCAATAAAAAAGAATGCATAAACGTTTATGTTATAACAAACAGTGCTAACATTGCTTTTGTTCATTGCTTTATTTTCAATGTCTAGGGCCTTCACCATTTTTTTTTCCTCTGCGATAAAAATCATCTGTACCTGCACTGAATTTCAGTGCTGTTTCAGTATGTTCTAGCTTGAATCTGATACCTTATTTTCCTGACAGAAAGAATAGACAGAAGATTTCTCTCTCTTCTGTTCATGATTCTTTTCAGCCTCAGGCCTGCACACTGCAACCTTTCTCCTGGCAGGTAGCCTAATCCTCTGTGCTCTCCATTTGCTCTCATGTCTCTTTGTGTTATTAAAGTTTTCCTTCATGTAAGGTTCAGGCTTGTCCTTGCCTGGTGCTGGAAATGTCTACTGTGTCCTTCTGTTCTGCCTTCTTGAAGTAATTGTGCATCTTTTTCTATCCTACATCTTCTGAGCATCATTCTTATTCCTTCTTCAGAACTGCTTCCTGGCTCTCATCATCCCTTTTTACCACTACATGTGACCTCTAAAATTCTTCTCTTCTCTTCGAATACTTGCTTTTTTCCCTTTCCTCAGGTCTCCAGGAAAGGCTCCTCCTTCAAACCTTCCTACTGAATTAAGCCACCTTTTCTAGAGAATCACACCCATATTTGTTTTTTTTTTTTCCTCCATGGGTTGTCTGTCTAGTTTTGTACAATATCTGATTCTCCATTCTATTCTCTATTCTTCCATTATGTTCATCTGCACTTTTAACTCCTGGACATACAGTTTTTCCCATAAACTGTATTCTGGTGATGTTTTTTTATGAAGTCCAAAGAGCAGTGAAGGAAGAAAAAGGTCTTAAACCATCTATAACCAGTTAGACTTTCTCCCCTCCTCAACTTTGGGTTACCACCATCATTGATGCTTGAGCAACCATTGGTATAATTCTGTCTTCTAAATCCCTTTTGGCTCCATGTCCCGGTGGAGGCTGGGGAGAAGTGGTGTCCATCAGGGCTCTGCCTTGGGACCAGTGCTCTTCAATGTCTTTAGCAGTGACATGGACAGTGCGATGAAGGGCACCCTCAGCAAGTTTGCAGATGACAACAAACTGAGTGCTGCAGCTGACGCACCTGAAGGATGGAAGTGCCATCCAGAGGCACCTGGACAAGCTGCAGAAGTGGGTCCATGGCAACGTCATGAGGTTTAAACAAGGCCAAGTGTGAGGTCTTGCACCTGGGTTGGTGCAGGACACAAGTACACAAGTACAACACAAGTACAGACTGGGAGAAGATCTAATTGAGAGCAGCCCTGAAGAGAACTTGGGAGTTCTCACGCAAGAAAAACCAGACTTAAGCTGGCCATGTGCACTTGCAGCCCATAAAGCCAACCGCATCCTGGGCTGCATGCAAAGCAGCGTGGGCAGCAGGGCAAGAGAGGGGATTCTGCCCCTCTGCTCCGCTCTGGTGACACCCCACCTGCAGTGCTGCATCCAGATCTAAGGTCCTCAGCACAGGAAAGATTTGGACCTGTTGAAGCAGGTCCAGAGGAGGTACACAAAGTTGATAAGAGGCCTGGAGCACCTCTCCTAGGAAGACAGGCTGAGAGAGTTGGGGTTGTTCAGCCCAGAGGAGGCCCCAGAGAGACTGTCTAGTAGTCTTCCAGTACTTAAAGGAAGCTTATAAAAACAGGGAGAGCTACTTTACTCAGGCAGATAGTAACAGAACAAAAGGGAATGGATTTAAATGAAAAGAGGAAAGATTTAGACTAGTTGTTAGAAAGAAATTAATTCCTGTGCAGGTGGTGAGACACTGGGACATGTTTCTCAGTGAATCTGTGGATGCCCCATCCCCGAAAGTGTACAAGGCCAGCTTGGATGGGACTTTGAGCAACCTGGTTTAGTGGAAAGTTTTCTGCCCATGGCAAAGTGTGTTAAATCTTGATGATATTTAAGGTCCCTTCCAACCCAAATCATTCTATGATTTTATTATATGATCTGACTTTATAGAAATAAAAATATTAGGAACTCTATTTACTTCTGAAAAAGTGCTTAGTGCTTTGGTCGAATTTTCTGTGTTCTTTTACTTGGAAGGCAGTGTTCTAAGCCTTTTGCCTCAGAATCATTTTGTGAAATCAGAGGGCAGTCTGTTGTGTTCACTGAGGGAACACCTTACTCAACATCACCTGCCAAGCTGCTGGCTTAAGAACAACTCAGAGCCATCACAAAAAGGCTCTGAATGTGAATCAGAAAGCACACAGTGTGCTGTCACAGTCACAGAAAAAGAAGATGCATTCATTCTTAATAAATATGAGATTTCTTCATGGTTCAGAACCTGTCCTGTGAAAACTGGTTTTTCCAGTGTACTTAGCAGAAGCAACATGTTTTAGACTTCCTTAGACAAATCTGTTACTTCATTAAATAATTGTAGATCCATTTGAAGATGTGGGAAAACTTACAATACGTAACATAAAGCCTTAATTTTTAATAATTTTATCCTATTGCTTTTTTAAGTGTTTGCTGAGCAGTGAATTGAATGTGTGATGAAAAGCAAGTAAGGTGAGGGTTTGCTGGAACAGTTCTAGGACCATAATATATTGTACTGTCAATTGTTATTTAATATCTACTCTTCAATAGAAATCCTTGAAAAATTGTGCCTTCAGTTCTTTAGCTCCTTAAGCATGACAGTCCATACCTCTTTCAAAAGCAGTTCCCCATTTTCATAGCAAACTGCAATGTCTATTGTCCTCAATCTTCATATAGCCCAGAATTTAGCTGTAATAAACTGTTTCATTACTCCTTTAAATTCTCAGTCTATTACCTTGGGTTTTTCTGGAGAAAAGCTTTTTATAAATTAATTTTGTACTGCAATGTCAAAGGATCTCATATTTTTCCTGAAATATAAGTCTTGTAAAATATTTAAGCCCATAGAATTCCTCTTATAAAAGACAAGTCTAATGTACAGACACATACAGAGACTGAATTAGTAAAGCTATAATGGATAGGTACTTTCAAGTTACTGAATTAAAATCAGAAAAGTTGCTTTCTTGAGAAAGATAATTTTAATAATTCTATTAAGACCATTTGTAAAGTTCATATTTTAAAAGAATAGATAGAAAAAAAATTAGATATTACTTATTCTATTTCCAGTCTTGTCCAAATAACAAGAAAAGGTATAAGAGGATACATTGTTATAATTCAGCACTCAGCTTTTGTTAAAACAGCTTTTGCTATTAAAAAAAAATAAATAAATAAAGTTAAGGGTTTGTCTCCCTTTCTCTGCAAAATTTTATTTGCAATGAACTTTCTGATTAGAGTATGTAATTATTACAAAATAGAAACATCACCATTGGTCTCACAGTATCAGTTTTTGTCGAGGATCAAGGAAGTCAACTGTACAATTTTCAAGTTGTATTGGGCAATTTTTACTTTTTAAAATTTAATTGTTTTTATAAAAATATGAATACTTGGTAATGCTGATACAAAAAAAATGGAACAGAACCAAATTAGTGGAACTGCTTTTCGCAAAAACAGCATCTCCAACCTCTGTATTTACTGGGAGAAAACAGTAGTAGATGGTGTCTGGTACATCATGGTTCCAAAATTACACATTTATTGTGGTTTAATATGAAATAAAATTTAATGTTTTCCAGCTTCACATGAACTACCATTATCTTCACATGGCTTTTTCGTAGAGAGAGTATGAATTTCCTCTCATCTGTACTAGGACTCTGCTTATTTTATTCTCTTAATAGGAGACCGTGGAATAACTCAATATGGTACAGTAAAGAAAAACTGAAGTTTATGAACTCCAATAATGGAGCTTCTCAAAATGTTCTTCTGGATAAAATTTATTTGCCTGTTTTGTGCATGGGAATTTCCAAACTCAGGGTCCTGTCAAAACAGAAAAACTTCTTTTACTAGTACAAATTAGTGTTTGTTGGCTTTTTTCGTTTGATACCCTCCCCCCCCATCCCAAGTACAGTTGAGAATTTATAGCAATTCTCAACAGAAATTTTCAAGAAATATTTTTCATTTGTTCTTTAGAGCTATTCCTATAATTTACAATGAAGACTTGGATATTAACGCAAAGTCAGAACTTTTCTACTAATGAAATAAAAATTAGAACAAAATTTATTTCTGTGCACTTTTAGCACACATTAACGCAGAAATGAACATTCATAAATGAATTTATTTGGTCTTTGGTCTGTTGTTTGATTAAACCATCAAAAAAAGGATCATGAATCTCAGAAACATTCTAAAATAATAGCTTTTCTTATCTCATTGTTAGAGAAACCCTGTCTAAAATTAAGACTAATGATTTCATATTAAGGATGAACCTTCATGAAAAGAGAGAGGTTTTTTGGTTTGTTTGTGGTTTAGGTTTTGTTTGTTTGTTTGTTTGTTTTTTAATTATGACTTATTTGTCTTGAGTCTATTCTTAAACTTTGTCATTTGCTTTCTGGGTAAGCTTGGAATGTTAGCTCACTTCCTTATCTGCGAAACACCTTTAGTGTTATTTAGCATTTTTGCAAAGAAATTTGTAATTTAAGACTTAAAAAGCATGGTGTAAGAGGATACATTATATATAAATAGCTCAATATCGTTCACAATATGCAATTTAACTCCATGTTGAACTGACCTCCTTCGGCTGAGCAGATGACCACAATAGGGCTGAAGGGACCATCTCCTTTGTTGTTGTAAACACCAACTTTCACCTCAAAAGGAGTCAGAGGCGGCACACTTTCATCTCTGTAGATGAACTTTGAAGCATCTGAAGATGTCACCATTTTTTCCTTCCACCCACGTGTTCCATTGGGTCTGAAGGCTACAATATATCCAAATCCTTCTCCACTCTGAAACTCTTCTGACACCGGCTGAAAAATTAAGTTCAGAAACATAATTGCAATCAGAAATTGTTTTACTAATCTAGAAGACACTCACAGTTGCATTGTAGGATTTTACTTACCATACCTGGTAAGTAAATTGTCCTCATAAGGACAATTGCTTCCAAAGAGGAGCCTTATAAGAGAGTTTCCTCACCTAATCACCATAGTTAGGTCATTGTTCTAATACTGAATGAGCTCTTGTTCTCAGGAAAATATTTTCTCTTATTTATCCCTCTTTTTAGTTAATTCTTTAGCCAATTGTTTTCTGGTGGAATAACCCCTATCAGTGGCTTTGTTAAAATCATTAAACAATATATTGTCAGTAACACAATGTGCCTGATACCTTCTATCAGGCACATTGTCAGGTGGGACTCTTTTGGGTTTTAGGTGCCAGCCTGTGGCAAATGGGGTGTTAAGTCTTAGAGATTTAATTCCAGGGTTCAACTTAGGACTTAGAATACATTGCAATAAATCTAAGTTGTTCTAATAATTCTCAAAAAGTACTGTACTTTTTTTGGTGGAAAAAAACTCATTTACATTTCCCTCCTCAGAGGACCTGTGATATTAGCCTCTTAAACTGGGACTCATCTGACATAAGCAGGCAGTTGGAAAAGGGATTTATCTGTTTCAGAATTTGAGCGCTGCAAAAGTTAAAACTTACGTGTCCAACTGAATGAATGGAGCTTTCCATGCTAATTAGTAAATTAGCAGTGACTTATGTTTATTATGAAGTCAATGGACTAGGTTAGGGATTAGGTTATATTTAACAGCTGTCAGCATATTAAACGTATGGAAAATGTCCAAAAACGGGTGTCTAAACTCCCTCTCTTGAAAAGCCCATCACAGATATGCAGCTAATGGGCAGATGAATCAGAGCTGGGGCACAGGTGACACTGAGTCCTCTCCCCTCCACATTTCAAGTGAACGTCTCATCACCAGGCACTTCACTTGCAGACAAAATTTTCTACCCACCCTTCCGAAGCTGTGCACTGTGCATCCATGTTAAAAAACAGAATCATGACTCTTTGGGCAGAGGATGCAAAATCAAGATAGACTTTGTAATCTAGTCTCACCCCTGGGTCTCTGGTTTCTTTTGGAAGAAAATTTTGACCCTAGACAGAGAGGGAGTTATAACACTCTCCAGTAGTTCCCTACACCTGAGGAATGCTATAGAGACACTTAATATGAATACAACATACTAATGTACCTTATTAGGAACTGGGAATAGGTCCATTCACATCAGATACAGCTCTAGCCACCTGGAATTTTTGTTTGGGATTCAGCAAATTGTCTCCTAATAAGAGATGTTGGTATTTACCCTTTTAGAGTTTAAAGCAAACTGAAATCAGCTCTGTCTCAGCTGTCTTTGGTAGCTGGTGTCGAGAAAGGTGGATGGGCCAACAGAAGGCAGTCTCTTTAGATGTCCTAAAATTTGCCTATTGAAACAATTAGTCAGAATTTGGTGTGTCTCTTACTATCTGAATCACACCTCAAACTGGCTTAGCTAAAACTTTTTTAATTTCAACCCATATCTTTATTTGATGGGATTTTTCATATGGCTATTTTATGAATCTGAAACTATTTGTGATGAATCTAGAAGTTTTGAAAATTCTTTAAGAAAAGTCTGTGTTCTACCATGGTTTTTGATTAGCAGAGAGAAAAGCTTCCACTTGTCCATCTGCCCACTGGCATGACCCTACATTTGTGTGGCATCTTGCACCACTAATATATTCTCAAAATTCTCTTTAGTTTCATATTTTCATTAAAGAATTAAAAATAATTAATTCTTAATTGAGGTTTTAAAAATTTTGCAAGGCTTTCCTTCTCTTTTCTTAGCAATTATTTCATCTGGTGTGGTGTTTACATAAGATCCAGAGAAATCAAATGAACCCAAGCAGTAGATCAGGAAGAAAAGCTTGATGAATTAGAAGAACTTTGGAGCTGATGCCATAGTGTCTTCTACTCAAACCTCATGAAAATGCACAGTACTTTGGAATTTTAGAAACTATTTAAGAACTGTATTTTGTGTTCATGTGTTGACAAGATTTGTTGTAAGGAAACCTCAGCAGAGTGCTCTTTACTCTGTCCTCAAAGAAGTTAAAATGAAACAAAACCTTTAAACAGAAAAGTACCTTACCTCCCATGCTATTACTAATTCATGTCGCCTTCCACTTCTGCCACTTACGTTAGCTGGAGGTGTCTTTGGAACTGTGAGCAAAAGGAAAAACAAAACAAAACAAAACAAAACAAAACAAAACAAACCAAACCAGAATATCCAAGTTATTGAAGTTTTCCCCATAGTAAGAAGTTGTTGCAGAAGACATGAGACTGTTAAATCAGAAGAGAAAAAAAACATAGCACTCTGTGGTAAAGAAAATTTGCTCGTTTCATTTCAGAGAATTGCACACACAAGCTAGAAAACTCAAACTAAGCATAAGGTGAGAATAAAAATAATATTGGAATAAAAAACTGCTTAAGCACTAGGTCGTCTGCAGATTGGTAAAAATTTCAATGTAGAGATCACCTAAGAGATAAAACAGGAATTGCTAATGTATGTCATTTTTAAAGAAACAACTTGAAATGCCAGGAAACCTGACATATTTCAAATTTTGGGTAAAATCATAGGACGTAATTAATAATGTCTCTATTATTTTTCAGGTAGTTAGTGATTTAGAATGATTTAATTATTGTAAATCTATTTTTCACTGCTCTACCAGGTAGCCAATTTTCAGAAGTTTTAAAGCAACCAACCTTAAACATCCCTCGTGACTTCTTGCAAAATGCTGGAAGCAGTCCTACCCACAGTTCTTGAAAAATTGAGCTCATCATTATAGCTTTAAAGCACATCAGCAGCTGATGAAATTCTTTAAAGTAAATGATAACTATCATCATTATTTTGATTTGGATTATCATATTTTTCAAAACCAGAACTCTCAAGAGTTCCATTGGAATTGTATAATTTCTTTTACCTTGTTTAGTGCCTCTAATGAAACTCCCCAGATGACCAGTGTCTTGAGGTTATTTACTGTGAGAAGCTGATACTTGCATTCTTGATACCTGCATTCTTGATTAGATTAAGTATATCCTAAGATATAAACTTTTTCTTTCCTTCTTTACAGCAGTACATAGGTCATTGGTAGAAATGTACTGTGAGCCAGCCTTCCTTCCTTCCTTCCTTCCTTCCTTCCTTCCTTCCTTCCTTCCTTCCTTCCTTCCTTCCTTCCTTCCTTCCTGCCTTCCTTCCTGCCTTCCTTCCTGCCTTCCTTCCTGCCTTCCTTCCTGCCTTCCTGCCTTCCTGCCTTCCTGCCTGCCTTCCTGCCTGCCTTCCTGCCTGCCTTCCTGCCTGCCTTCCTGCCTGCCTTCCTGCCTGCCTTCCTGCCTGCCTTCCTGCCTGCCTTCCTGCCTGCCTTCCTGCCTGCCTTCCTGCCTGCCTTCCTGCCTGCCTTCCTGCCTGCCTTCCTGCCTGCCTTCCTGCCTGCCTTCCTGCCTGCCTTCCTGCCTGCCTTCCTGCCTGCCTTCCTGCCTGCCTTCCTGCCTGCCTTCCTGCCTGCCTTCCTGCCTGCCTTCCTGCCTGCCTTCCTGCCTGCCTTCCTGCCTGCCTTCCTGCCTGCCTTCCTGCCTGCCTTCCTGCCTGCCTTCCTGCCTGCCTTCCTGCCTGCCTTCCTGCCTGCCTTCCTGCCTGCCTTCCTGCCTGCCTTCCTGCCTGCCTTCCTGCCTGCCTTCCTGCCTGCCTTCCTGCCTGCCTTCCTGCCTGCCTTCCTGCCTGCCTTCCTGCCTGCCTTCCTGCCTGCCTTCCTGCCTGCCTTCCTGCCTGCCTTCCTGCCTGCCTTCCTGCCTGCCTTCCTGCCTGCCTTCCTGCCTGCCTTCCTGCCTGCCTTCCTGCCTGCCTTCCTGCCTTCCTTCCGCGCCTTCCTTCCTGCCTTCCTTGCCTTCCTGCCTTCCATGCCTTCCTGCCTTCCCGCCTTCCTTCCCGCCTTCCCACCTCCCTCCCTCCTTCCCTCTCTCTGACATGGTAAAAAGATAAGGGACTTTGCCTTTCAGAAGCAGGATTTCCCTCTGGCTTTAGAAAAGGAATGGAAAGAATACAATCAATGTGCAACACTGTGAAGAATGTTCTGGCATGAAAAGATGCAGATGAAGACTCATCTGACAGTTAATTAACATCCAAAAATTATGAAGCTCTCTTTAATGGAGCCTATTTAAACCTTGTTTAGCACCCACTTTTCTCTTGCCTTTCTAAAGTATTTTGGGGTAAATTATAGAGACAAATGAAGTTTTTATGTAGGTGCATGCCACATTAGAAATGAGAGACTGTGCTGTACTCCTTTGAAGCATCCAACATGATGGACTTATTTAACCTGCAGCATCCTCTTTCTAGAGTTTTCTTGTTAGCAGCATTGCAGATTGTGGGCCTATTTAAATGAATAAATGTTAAAAGAATAAAACTGTCAAAACGATGAATTTCTTTTGCACCAGACTAAAATGTACATTCACACAGTGAAACTCTACCAAATGAATAACCATTAAAAGAATAAATGTGTCAAAAGAATAAATTTCATCTGCACTGCAGCAAAGCACAGTACACACAGTTAAAGGGAGACAGTTTGAAATGCGTAACTATTAAGTGAAGAAAACTATTAAAAGAAAACATTTTTTGCCAGGCACCAAGGTTGTACATCAGCCATGCTTTCAGCAGCATCACCTTTATATCAATGTTATATCTGAATTTACACACTCATGGCCTAAGTTTATTGCCATGCAATTAATGCCTTCCCAATCTTTATGCTGTTAATTCTCAGCAGTAACACTCATGGAGATGCACTTGCACCAAATACACAAATAGGGTGCCTAACTTGGCTTCTGGAAACAGGGTACGTGTGCCTGGGGAACAAGGACTTTGAGACCTCTGTTGTTTAGGGTTTATCAAAGCTGAGAAGCTCAGAATTGCTTCTTCTGAATAAATGCATCCCAGCTAGTAGCAAAGAACTCTGCTGTGTTAATATGTCTCATTGAACAGCAATATGAGAGAATGTCACTACTGGAAACTGAATCACTCCTTGGCTTAAAACAGGTCTTCAGGTTCATCAAATGTGCCTATGCTTAGCTTGATCATATGTCTAATTCTGATCAACACCTTCTCATTACCCCTTCTGTCACCTGTTCTCACTTCTGTCCTGTTTTATCCTTAGACTGTAAACTCTTTGGGATCAAGTCACCTTTCTTTTATTCTTTTTTTCAGCCCCTGATGTGGTTGGAAGTTAAAAGGCAGGTCTCTCCATCATTCTGCTAATGTGAATAGCAAATAGTACTAAAAACTGTGTTCTGAAAGATGTGGTGACTAGCTGCAGTTCACAGCAAAAAAAGGCTGGGTGCTGGCACAAGTTGATGTTGAAACCTGCACTTAACACAAAGAAACAGAAATCTTGAAATGAATGTGCCAGGAGTTTGGTTTGAATGCAAACAGCAGAATTTTTTTTCTGACTGTTTTCCATTTTCATGAAATTACTGCGATATGCTGGAAATGAAAGTCAAATTAAACTCTATTAAAACTTATCTTCTCTAAACCAAACTAAAAACCCATCAACATTTTCTCTAAGAGCAGGCACAGAGAATGTAGCCCTCAGCAGTCCTACAAAGCATTTGACAAGATACTTGAGACATAAATGAAGAAAAGGTGATATAGAACGATAAAGCTTATACATGAAGCCATGGCCAATTGTTTAATAATTCATGTGTATCTTATCATTACAAGCTAAATATGGATGAAAAGCAGTGGGTTTTAAATCAGAACAAAATATATGCACAGAGATGAGGGTTTTATATATGGGAACGGTGGTTATAAAGTGCTGTAAAATGCCCGCAGTGTCACCTGTATATTTTAAACCTATATTTAAGTGTAAAACATTTAAATGGGGAATCTTTTGAAATAGTGAATTATACCATAGCTCTGAAACTACAAATATATGGGATATACGCTTACTTTCTTTCTAGACTTCCACTGTGTCCAAAAATTTGAAAATTGCTGATGGATTTTCTGTGGTTTTTTTTAGTTTAGGTTTATTTTTTAAATGAAAATGGTGGACTGCAAAGATGAGCTGATTCAAAGATTTTTGGTAGTCAATTTTGGGCAAAATACTAATACTTATTAAATATTTCATTTTGACATTATAAAAAAATGAAGCATAGCAATTTGATTTTGAAAATATGTATAATTTGCATTTTGATTCAATTTTTAAAAATAGAAAAAATAAAACTGGAAAGATAAATGAGAGTATTTCAGCTTGAGTTGACAGAGATTTTAAATTTTAATCCAAAATTATTATTTTAGTTGTAATTTGTTATAGAAAATAAATAAACATTTTGTTCAAAAGCAGTTTTATACTCAGTGTTTTTCCATCAGTGAATGATCTAAAAAAAGTTTTAAACTAGCTCTAGATTCCTTTCCTAATAGAAGGGAAAAGAAAATATCACACTGAATCTGAAAACCTGAAAGTACTTGTAAGCCAGCTCATGCTCTTTTTAACATTCCAGTCTCGTAAATAAATTTTTAAAAATGTTATTGAATAAGTTATTAATATTTTTAAAGCATTTCTGTTTTGTGTTTTGGTTTGTTTGCCTTTTTTTCCCAATAAAATGTCCAGCGGTTTATTTCAATTCCATGTGTTTTGTTTATTACAAAAAGAAAATACAGATTCTTAATTTTGTAGTCTGCTTAATTTTTGGGCAGAACAAAAGTATTTAGCAGCCAAAGTTTTAATTGATTACAATTGAGTACAATAGATTGCATTATTGCACTGGAAACCTGTAGCTAGGTTTAGCCCCCATCCTTTAATAGGAAAAAGATGAGACAAAGGGAAGACAAAGAGAAGTAAGAGTCTTACTGACCTCCTGTTTTTAGACTAAGAGATGCTAACCTGAGCTGCTCAAATTTACAGTTTTCTCACAAGCAGTTGAGTCCAGATTTCCCAAATCCTAATTCCATACTTTGTTCACAAGGTCTTTCTTACTCTGCTTGAATCTTGTATTTTTAAAGATATTTTCTAGATAGATATTTTCTGTATAAATTCTAAAACTTTTGTCAGATAAAGGAAAATTAAGGAAAATATTGATATTGCTACATTTATCTTATTTTTGAAGATAAATTAATAAACTTGGCTTTAGTCCTTAAGAAATGACCTGTACCTTTGCTCAAGGTACACTTGCTGTTATTTATTTATTTTACAGCTTTTTATACCTTAAGTTACAGATGTAGTTTGAAAAGCAACGCTTTTTAGCTGTAGAACAGGTATGGGTTGGGGACAGGGCTTGTCACCAGCTTGGCAGAACTTAATGTGAGACCAAAGCTGTAACACATTCTGTTTCTTCTTCTAAGTTGCCTTTCATTCTCTCTCTATATGTATTTATTCACGTGTGTCTATCTCTGCATGTCCTGCAGTACACATTTAGGAAGTGGGGTTGGAGGGTGTTAAGTGGAAACCCTTTCACTGTGTGAAAGACCAGCCCTCAAGCTGCCACCCTCCCAGAATAACAAATCATATCTCATCTGCTCAGGAATCCCAGAAGCAGCCAACACACATTCGACTGCTGGAAAACAAGGATGCCCCTTACTGGTCGCAGTATTTGAAACTCTGTTCTAATTTCCTCTGTATTATTAATATTTGTAATTAAGTAGGAGATAGAATTCGGGTCTATTCACTGATGAGAGGGTTATATGTGATTGCAGGACTCTGCCTGAATAGTCTCCAAATCACATATATATATCCATACATTTATGCTACAGAATCAGTGCAGCAGCTTTTCTGTTACACCTTCTAGTGGTACACACATTTGGATTCCTTGTCACTATTGGTTTGAGCCTGCAATCCAGTGTCTAAATAGCCTCCAGTCAATGATTACAGCCTACTTTCTCCTTTTGTTTTCCTTCATGGAAAAACATGTTTTCTACAAAGGCTTTAGTAGACCATGTCATCGTCTGCAAATGTCTCAGACACAGCAGGTTATAATTTTTTTTTTTCATAGTGCAAAAATAGTTACAATAATGGGAAAACTTGGTAACATCTTTTATCCAAATCACAAATAAAACAGCACACCCAACAAGAAAAAACCCTGAAAATTAAACCAATCTAAAACTGGTAACTTTTTTCCCTGGGACAGAGACATTTCTTGTTACATTGTGAAGGAATTCTAGCTGAGAATAAGGGAAACTTAATGGAACATAAGGACTTATTAAAATTAAAGCCAGTGTACAATCTGCTACTAATAGAGTGCATTACATTGTCACCTCATAAAATCAAGTTTGCATGCATGATTAGCAGGTTAAACTTTGATTCTACTCAATTTCTCTCTCTCCATGTTTCCCCATGAATAGATAATGTAATTGATGCTTTGCCCCCAGGCTTCAAATGCCCCAACTGTCTTAGTGGAATGCCAGACATGTTTAAATTCATGTTATTGGCTCTTTGCACCTTGTGGACCTGTAAAATATGTATCAAGGCTAGAACTGACAGGAATGCAGCAGCTGGCTGTAAGTTAGATGTGCCAGAAAATGATGGTATTATCTGTTCCAATGAAAGTAGCAATGAAAAGCAATCATGTTAACTAAATATGAGCTAAGTAACAAGATTAGAGTTTAATTAAAAAAATTAAATAAGTGGAAACCTGTTTATTATTCTGTTGATTTCCTTACATCATCTGAATTGTTATTTTCATAGGTATTTTTAGACAGTAGACTAATGTAAGGTATTGTTACCATCTTGGGTAAGAAGTAATAAAGTAAGTGAGGTGTGGGGATAAAAAAAAGACTTTAGTCTCCAGTCAAAATTTCTTGTGCCATTAAATTACAGACGCAGATTTCCATTTAAGTGTGAAATAATGGAACCAGAATCACACATTTGTTGTCTCTGTGGGTTGCCTACAGAGCTACCATTCAGCCTGATGGGTCTCAGCTCTTATCTGGACACAAGTCACAGTCACTTTCTCAGCTGGGAGATGGATATTTCTCGATTTTCAGCCAGCACAGGGGCAACCTGCCTGTTTGCACTCGTGGGCCACATCTACCATCAGTGTAAATATTCAGGTTATTCTGCCTGAGTCATGAGTAGAGAGGCTCATGCCATATTCTTTCTGAAATATGATGTTCTTTCACATAGATGTCCTTTGAGAATTGAGAACTATGACATTAGAATTGAGCATCATGCTAATAGGCACTTTCCCTTGAAGCCTTCGGATTAAAAAGTTAGTAATAGAGAGATTGTGAAAAATAATGGATCACTGGGTTCACTAAGATAGGCAATGATGTGCTAATTTGAGAATTCATATGAAAACTGTTGTAAGCCAATGAAAACCATTACTGGTTTTCTGTGTCTTTGGCATCTGAAAACTATACCAAGGGTGATAATTCCCCAGAGCAGTGAAAGGCATTTCAGAATACAAAGGTAACAGGCTCTGAACTTCAGGAATATCTGAAATTCAGGAAAAACTGACTGCCTGAATGAAGCAGATCATGAAGCCTCTGACATTTCAAGAGTGTCATGCATATTATGAACAGTATGCTATTTTTCAAAGAATTATACGTGCAACAGTTAGGGCTTGTTTTATTTTTTTGATTCTTTGTTTAAATCAGAGTCCTTTGTGTATTGTTCCAACTTAACAACTCTGTGCAGATTCTAACAATTTGGAAAGTTATATCTTGTTTTAACTTTTCTCGCTTCCCCTATAAAATAAAAAATGGAGGCTGCATCCATCTTTTTTTTATTAGCCATCCCACCCCAAAATCCTGGACCATTTGCAACTGAAATGGAAACCAAACCTTTTCTTGAAACGAAGGTGTTTTGAAATTGGGGTGATAGCAACAGACTTCTGCTGTGCCATGCCCTATTAGGCAGGCACACCGAATAAATCCCGCTGCTATTCCTTTGAAAGCTGTTCAGTTATTTTACTGGCACCTGTCTGGATTTCAGTGCCATGCTACAAACCACTCTTTTCTAACATGACATTTGTGCAGCTGTAACTGGTAGTAAAACCGGTATTCTTAGCTCGGAACATGAAAGTGCAAGTAAGCACCTGTCATGGCCCTTTTCCTGTTTGAATTGATATGGTACTGATTTATTATTTGAGAAGACCTGCATTATTATTATTACAGTGCTGTTTTTCAGGAGAAGCCCAATGTACTGGAGTGCAGATCACTGTTTCTTGAGTTAAAGACTCTGTTCTTTCTGATGGCAATAACAATGTAATGTTACCCAAAAATGAATACCAAGCACCAGATGATGAAAATTCATCATGCGCTGCATGCTTTGTCTTTCCCACAATTTTGTTTTTATTGATCAGTGTTATGATTTTTCAGTTCATTTTTACAGAAGTAAAGTTGCAAAGGAATATTGAAAATGAATATGCATGAAGAAGAGTTTCACTTGAATTTTAAGAATATGTTTTAGCAAATTCAGGCTTAGTTTGTTAAACATTGGCCAAGAACATGACAGCTAGATGAAATCTAACATTTTCAAACTTCAGTTTGGCAAAAAAATTTTAGCTCACATTTTAACTACACCTGCTGGATTAAAATACTGAACCATCCTTGCAAAAACAGGGAAAATATTCCTTAGTCTGAAAGAGGATAATACCAGGGGTGCAACCTATTACAGCATAAACTTTTTCCAGAATGTTTTTGTCCTCTCTGATATTTATCATCTGAATAAATAGAGAAGTTCAAACATTAAGGTCCAGCCGAATTTGCACTGCCAATGAAATACGGCACAAAATTAAGGAAAGAATAATGGTGGTGAAATGAGGGAGGTTTTCTTGAAAACCATTTGAGATGAAAGTGCCTTGTGCTTTTTATTTGATTTTCATTTCCTCCTTTTATTAATGGAACAAAATATAGAGTATCTGAAGCTTCTGCTATCAAGTTCTTGAGTTTCACAGTGTGGGGAGATTGAAGAAGGTGAGGGGGAGAATTTGAAAGGAAGCATCTTTCAACATGCATGAATGGGAATCCAATCCCTCCAGTGCTGTTCTGTGATTGCACAGTGAAATTTTACATCAGCTAGCAACTACACAGTTATTTAAAGCAGAAGAAATAAATATGTCTTATTACAACTGCAGATTGGTTTGTTAGACTTCATCTGAAAGAGTGCATCCAGTTTTGGGTGCCACAATTTGGGTGAAAGACATTGCTCAACTAGTACAGGCTCAGGGGAGGACACTCGGGTGGGGGATGCTGGAGCATTTGCCTTGTGAGGAGAGGCTGGGGAACCTGGGCTTGTTCTGCCTGGAGCAGAGATGGCCTTGGGGGGGCATAACAGCAGCTCCCAGTGCCTGTGGGGAGGTCACTGAGGAGGCAGACATGAGGTTTTCATAGTGGTGCAATAAGTTACTTAAAAATTATTCGACTGATGAAACATCAAAACACAAAATAATCTGTCTAGGCATCCTACATAACAGAGAAGAATGACGAATAATCTGAAAGTGTTCTGACATGTAGTTCTCATCTCAGGCTTTGTCCAAATCCTATCTCTATCTCTTTCTGCTTCTTAAAACACATCTTTCTAATTGCCTAGGTATTTTTCTCAGATTCCCAGTTCTTCTTTATCTCCCTTCATTCTGCCCAAGTTATTGTAAATGATTCCAAATATTTTTAACTTTCAAGAGACCCAAATAGGATATTTTTTTTCTTGTCTCCCACAGTATCATCCTAATCAGAAGTAAAATGAAATTTATTAAAATGTAGTAACTGTTCACAGTAGAGTGTGCGTGGCAAACACTTAGAACACAAGGTGTTTTAAATTAAGCAGATTTTATGGCTTCCTTATCTTGCTGAAAACATTCCATGCACCATCAATGAGAGAAGTTATGGAAAATATGGGGGAAGAGGCTGCTTAAGAGCAGTTGTTTGAAAAGACTGCAAAACAGCCTAAAGTTTAAGAGCAAAAGTCTATGAGAGGGAAGGCAGTAATGGCCCAAGTGTAAGATGAAAAGGCAGCCCAGATAGAGTAGGAGAGCAGGGAATAATTTTATTTGAAATTTCTGTAAATTAAATATTCATGTAATTAAAACAGTCTTGCCATTACAAAGAATATCATGCTGGAAAAGTGATGACTGGACACACAGATGTGAACCAGTGAAAAGAGATTAGATCTACTATTATATTAAAGCAGCTTCTGTTTCTGGTAGTGCTGTAAAAATAACCTTTGTGTCCTTTCCTTACCTGCTTCATTGGTTCTGATCACTCGCGATGGCGCACTTGGGTCTCCAGTCCCGATTTTATTGGTTGCTACTACTCTGAACTCGTACTCCACCCAGGGGTTCAGTTCCACAGCCATGGCAGACTCCATGTCACCACTTATCAGATCTGGAACTGCAGACAGAAGAGAAATGTATCGGTCACTTAGAAATCTGAAGCTGATGTGCAGCATCTCAATAGAAAGCGGACTTTGTGATACAACTTTGTCATTAGAAATGATCGACATCAAGGATCTAGCATGTCAGAAATCGCAGCTAGGTTTTTGGTACTGTAGTATTCCTGAAAAGACACAGATTGAAGCATTTAGGGAGAGCTTTCTGCTTATTCACAGATGCATCACGGCAGGTGTCTTTGTGCTGTCCTTTCAGAGCTGTTGCTAAGTAACACAAAAGGAATCAAAAAAAGAAAAACATCAGTGCTTTAATTTGTCATTTTTTACTTAAGAGTATCTGTTCCTGTAGTTGCCAGTGGTTATTATTGTTACGATCAGGAGTTTTGAACAGTCTACTTGTGCTGTTTAAAAGTTTTTCTCACCTGTTTTTACGGTCTGCCAGCCAAGAGAAAATGGACTGCGTGCTTGCAGGTTGTAGAGGGAGATAGGGCTGTGATTGTCTGCCCCAGGACTCCAGGAGAGTGTTGCTGTTGTGTCTGTAATTTCCTCCACTATTACAACCCCTGGGGGACCAGGAGGACCTAGAAATAAAGTGGAATAATCAAACAGACTACACCATCATCGTGGATGTGCAGCAATAATACAGGAGATGCTTTCTGTAGGGACCCAGTGGAGCTCAATATCCATGAAACACGAGAGCTAAAATACACAGTACCACATCATGGAGGTATCTCATTTCCATGATTCCTGATGGTAAACTGTGTTTATTGCTATTCTTTAGATGCTGCGTGAGTGAAAATCAATGAACTTGTCAGAGTGACAGCAGAAGAACTAGAAATAGAAACAGATTAAAAAAAACAAAACACCCCCAAACTCCATTGTAATGGTTCTAAATTAGAGCTTAAAATTAGAGGGGGAAAAAAAGAGGAAATTTAAGAAGCATCCAGGCTACACTGAACAGCCACAATCACATCTTCACTTTGGGTGAGACTTGCCAGTGGGAAAGACAGATAGTAAGCAAAATGAAGCACAGGGGGATGTGCTGAATAACTGAATCAAGAATATAGCATTCATCCTTTTTCTCAAATTCGCTCATTCAGGGAAGCCACCTGGATTCCTGCTGGAAGTCCATTAACTGTTTGATTGAAAGCTACTAAAACTAAAACAAAAACCCAAATGCAAATATTTTAAAAGCTAAAAATTACTATGGGACCTTTAAAAACAAACAAAACCCCCATGAAAACGTCTTAATTTGAAAAGTAAAGGATTATTTTTTTCATTTAGCTGCTCTAAATAGGAATATGCTAATCACCCTTTGTATAGGCCATGTCACTGTTGCAACAAGTGAGGACTCTGGTAGCAAACATGACTTTGCAAAGAAAAGCTTGGCTATAACATCCCACTCCCATCCATAATTTTCTTGTTTAATTCTTCTTCATAATTGGTATGACTGGTGTTTCAAAACTGTCCATTTACACTTGCTGATCTTAATTGGAGGCAAGTTTGTCCTGGTTCAGGAGCCTTCTCCATAGCTGTTTTTAATCAGATGTTTTGGAGAAAATGTGTGTCTCTGTCATGTGCAAATGCAAAACAAAACTCCTTCTTGTGGTTTCTTATACTTAAAAGCTTATATAAGTCCTGGAGGACAGAACTTGATATGTCCATAAAATATTCATATTATCAATACATATCATTATTTATGAAAAATCTGTATTTTTTGGCAACCTAGGCCCTTGTAATTGTTCTTGATCATCTTGCTCTTAAAGGCTGATGTTTTGCTTCTGCTCCTGTACAGGTGGAGGACTGTGAAAACAGAAATGCACTATTGGACACCTTCTCCCAAAATGGAACTGCAGGAAGGGTGGTGATGGAAAAAACTTAATCAATAGAAAGCCATTGCTGGTACACTTTTGAGAGATCCTGAGCTGTAGTGGAGTAGGACCTTTGAAAACCTCCATTCCTCTGAGCTGTGGTGAGTGGTGTGGTCCCACTTGCTCAGCACCTGCAGATCAAGGTGGCAAACACAGGGGTCGGATGTCTCCATTTGAAGAGGAAGTTGCAGCCAGTATTTCTGTACTACTGAGTTCAGCATTTTTATATTTTAGTGCTATTTCATGCAATCAAATCTTTTACTGGCTGGGTTTCTTAGTCCAAGAATAGAAACAAATTTATCTGAACATCAAAGCCTAAAAACCCCATTAACTGAAGTACTTGTATACGCTGTGACTTTTTGTCTTTTACAGCTGCAAACAGCTTTATGTTTCCTCTGATATACCTTCAACAAAAACATGGTTACATAAACTATGACAGCAGTAGGATCAGAATTTTGTAATAGCTGGGCTTAATACCTTCAGCGTGAAAGACACATTGAATCCTGTAAATGAGAAAGCAAATTACACTATTCACTTGCCTCTATTTGCTTGGCAATGATCTACAAGCAACTAATTGACGTTAAAGTGTTGGAAATATCAGGCATTTAGAAATAATAACAAGAAAGAGAAACAAGTGTTTGAAATTCAAGAGGTTCAATTCAGTAAAGTTTAGTAGTATGGATTTGTGATGGTAGAATATTGTCTTCACAACACTCTGTGGTCTTCAGAGGAGCCCAGGTTATGGCTCAGGGCCATAGGAAGAACAAGGAATGAGATTTTCCACTTCCATGGGCAATGAGCATCTTCATTGCTGGGGATCTCTCCTCTTCCCTTGCCCTGTCTGCTCACCAGGCTTGGCTTTGTTGCTGTCAGTGCCTTCATCGAGTCACAAACAACGACTGGAATAAGATGGTGCCCTGCACTGAACACCTTGCAACTCGTGGCCTTCTGGAGTCCCATTTCATTTGCAGTGGAAACGTTTTGCTTTTCTTCGTTGGAGACAACATAGCAGAAAGATGTGTTCTCTGCACTCCTGCCTTCCTGCCAAGCGTTTGCTGTTCTTTGCTGGGAAGCACCAGGTTTTTGTCTCAGAATAGAAAGTCCTGGGGCTAATTTAATAAAATAGGGTGATTCTTCAATCTCCATCCTCTACTGTTTCAGGCTATCTGTTGATGTAGGAAAATATTAGTGAAATTTTTATTTGTAGCCATGAGGGAAAGTTTAGAGGAAAGCTAGGATTTTGATACAATCATATGCTTTTACTGGGTTGGAGCCCTAGGCCCAGAATTATATAATGGTCCCAAGCACAAACAAAATTAAAGGGAAATGTTTTAGTACATTTCCTTTTTGACAGTATTTCTCCCATGCACTCTGAATATTGTTAAAGAGTTTCTAGCCACTATATTATAACAAAAGAACATGCATCTTGCTTATATTAAAGCATGTAAAATACATTTAGGCAGACATCCGCTACTAAATTCTCAATATATTTTGTTGTCAGAGTTCTCTCGTGCATTTTTAATGTTTTAAATGCATTCCTAGGCATGACAATGTGTCATTATGCTTTCGGAGATGCGTGCTCTTGCACAGTCTGCAGGGTGACTGCTAAAAAAGCATTTCAATTTCCAACAACAGACATTCTTGAAAGTGGATTAATAAAGGACAAAAGCCTCAGTGATGACAAACATATGACAGTTAGCCAGGACATGAGTGCTATGCAGATGTCACTCATTTTTGTAGAAATCTCATTAAATTTGATGCTTGGATGTAATCATTCATGGTGTCAGTCAGATGGCTAATGCAGAAAGGTTTTCTCCCAAGGGCTGTGTTATTGCTCAGGATCTCTAAAACAATTTTTTAGCCAATTGAGGAAAAAATGCGTAGTTTGTTCAAATGCTTATCTGGAAACTACACAGAAAATGACTGGTCATAAATGCACTATAGTGCAGTCGACCTTCATGAAGAAGACATTTAGGGCTGTGATACGCTCCTATGCAACTCTAGGAGCACCAGGAACCCACTGTCAAGGATATTAGTCAGTTATCTCCTTTCAGAGCAATTCCATAGATTGATACTTTTTATTTCAGGACATGCGTGACTGCATTTTGACAAATTTGTTTTATGTATCTTTTTATTGTTGGAATTATCATCCTGAGAGGTCGTTAGATTGCTTGCCATGATACAGTGTTAGTGTGAGAGTTCTTGAAAAACAATTACCAATAATAGCTGCAGTCATTCAGTGAGGCAGTGCCCTTTCCTGTGAATCCCAGAATATGCACTGATTGATTCCACTCATGCTTGACCAGGAGAATTCTTACTTTTACCAAACAGCTAAGAAGCCTGATATGTTACAGTTCACAAACACGGATTTCTTGACCTGAAGATTTTTGCTTTTTGAATGGCAAGGTGCACTGTCTTGTCATCAAGAAGATGAGAGGTTAAGAAAAAGAGGATAAGAAAGAGGCAGTAACTACAGAATAGTGGAACATGCACATAAAACTGCTGCATAAGACAGGAGCTTGACTGTTGCAGTACAAATCCCTTTTTTATGACAGACAATGTGTCTACACACGGTGGAGAGGAGATGGAAAGAAATTTGGATGTGTAGTAGATGCTAGAGACACCTTGGTTTTAGTGGATACATCCATAACGCCAGTCCCTCCATGTATGGTTTCTGTAAGGTACATAAGTGCCATGGGCAGATAGAGAGGGTAAAACCCAGCCAGGATCCTGTCAGGGTAGAGCCAGTCTATCCTGTCAGGATAGACAGGAAGGTTAGGTTCAGGGTTGGAATGTAAGAAATAGAAGACATTGGTTAACTATTTCAGTCTGAATAGTCTCAACTCATTTCAGGAATAAGGGTGAAGAGAAATCCCTGGTGTCTTGCCTGAAAAATCCTTTAGTGATACCTATGTCCTATTATTCCCCTTTGCCCTGATGACTTTTCTGCCTTGTGCAAACCTGAAAATAGTGAATTTGGATGAGGCAACCTTGAGAGCCACTGATTTTTGTGAGCTCAGATTCCAGACTGCTGTCTGGAACCTCTGAGCAGGATCTTTGTGTAGCAGCAGTTGTTGACACAAATGTATGGACAGCACAAGGAACTTGAATTTCATCTGAGGTGTAAAAGCACTAGTAGCCTATGAATTTATCATGGATGACATTGCAGGCAGGTCTCAAACAGAGTAACAGACTGAGTTTTGGAAATGTCTCTTTCTTTGGCAGGTCTGCTGACTCCCTTTAGGGCTGAGGGTGTCCCTTGTCAGCTGTCCCAACTCTGGTCCATACTGTTTCCTTCACTCTCTGCAGTCCTGTTGTGGGCACCAGCACTCCCAAGACTACGTGTCTCTTTCAGGCACTGAGTTAATAAATATCATCATATATGATCTCTAATTTAGTGTTTGTTTCTAGACACTTTTGGTCTGAAGTAAGTTCATACCTAGAAGTCGACGTTTGTAAAAAACTGCTTAAAACAAAGGATCACTTGTAAACTCTTGGGAAAAAAAAAACCTTTTTAAAGATGTGAATCCCTTTCATAGCATTGCAAATATTTCAAAAAAAAAAAAAAAAAGTCCTATTACAAGATCAAATTTCTGGAAATGTTTTGGTGAAGTCTGTGGGCGAAAAGTCTGATTCTCCAACTATGGTAATATACTATCTTCCAATGTTTGAAATGTGTCAGAAGATATACTGAAGAGCACCAAAATACAGATTCGGACTCTAGCCCTGATCCTGTCTGCTCTTATGTTGGCAGACAGACCCTATCACAATTGCAACCTTGTGAAATTATGACTTTT
Organism: Dasyornis broadbenti; assembly: GCA_013397935.1. NCBI lineage: Eukaryota > Metazoa > Chordata > Aves > Passeriformes > Dasyornithidae > Dasyornis > Dasyornis broadbenti. The sequence continues at coordinate 224,200 of VZRN01001754.1, forward strand.
CTAACCAGTGCTTTGGCACAATGGGTAACTGTGGGCTGGGGCAAATCCTAACAGGCTGTTTGCTGTGCCCATCCTGAGGGGAGGGGTACTGGGAATGTCACTGTGTGAATGGGAATTCTGCTGTACCCACTGGCCTCAGGGAACAGTTCTGTATTATGGACATATTCTGTGAGTCCAAATAATGGGGTTTATGCTCAGGGCATCTTCCTGGCCTTTGCTACAGCTCAAATGTAATTTCAAAGACCAGCAAGAATCTGCTAACCTTGTTTAGGTTCCATTTAATAATGTGTTTGGAAGCCTTTAAACCCAAGTACTTGTCTTTAAGTTTTATTGGCAATATCACAACAGAAAGGAGCAGGGTGGTCAACCTAACCAGCAGTCCCTGCGTTATACTTGCTCCAGGTCACTGGAGTTCAGAGGAAACATTACTTCTCAAAAAATAAATCATAACAGCGGATTTGTTGCTTAGATTGCTAGTTTTGAAGGTCTATTAGATGAACAGCTTTAACCTTTTTATTTTATTTTTAGACCACAAAATCTGTACTCAAACCACAGATTGTAGTCACAAAGACTTTCATCCCTTCACACTACTGGATTGTGCTCTGCTTCGTTTCAAGATCTTACAGCTTGCAGGTAGCTGTTTGATCTGAATGCTCATTTTAACTTACAGTAGGCATGCACAGTGCATTTGGCTAGCTCTCAGGGCACAGTCTTAAAATATGTGTTATATATTGTAAGAGGAAGCTAATCTTCATCTCAATTTTAAAGAATCTTCATTTTTTTTTTTTTTTTTTAGGTTTTGGTTTTTTTTTTTTTTTTTTTTGGTATTAATATTTGTACTGGTGAAAGGATTTTAATTAGCTCTGTATATGCTAAAAAGTTCCCAAGGGTATACAGCATTGATGCAGAGAATTAAGAGGACTGGACCTTATTTTTTTTCCCCTAGAAAATAACACTGTTTGTTGACATCTATAACTATAGAAAATACAATTTGAGCAGTAGGAGTGAAAAGGATAATAAAAGCAAACAACAGTGAGTAAATTATTACAAAAATACCCAGAAATATAACTGGCATCTAAATCTACTAAAATCATTGAGTATAGATGGATGAGGTAGTACTGTAAACAAAGTTAACTGTATTAATGCTTAGAGAACTCAGGTCTATTTGTAATATAACTGACATGAATAAATTCTTTCTCCTAAAGTATATTTTATAAAAGATATGTAATATAAAAATATTTCATAAAATGCTTTTACATGGTTATGAAATCATAGAATCATGAAGGTTGGAAATGACCTCTAAGATCATCAAGTCCAATCATTAACTTTGCGCCATTGTGTTCACCACCAGTGCCACATCCATGCACCTTTTGAACACTTCCAGGATTGGTGATTCCACCAATTCTCTTGGCAGCACTATCCAATGTCTGACTATACTTTCAGGGAAGAAATTTTTCCTAATATCTAATCTAAATTTCACCTGGTGCAACTTGAGCCCATTTTCTCTCATTCTGATGCTTGTTACATGGGAGAAGAGACTGACCTCCACTTCACAACAGCCTCCTTTCAGGTAGTTGTAGAGAGTGATATCTATATATCTATCTCTGTCTCTGTCTGTCTGTCTGTCTATCTGTCTGTCTGTCTGTCTATCTATCTATCTATCCATCCATCCATCCATCCATCTATCTAAAAATATATAAATTATTAAAAGGACTAGATGTACTGAAACAATCTTTTATATGATCATTGATAAATAAAACATGAATAAATAATTTCTATAAATTTTTTTTATTTGAAACCTTTTTTGTTTTAGAAGATGTCACATTTTGTTAATTAACACCTCAAATTCAAAACCTGAGCAAGCTTGCCTGGGTACTGCATTGCTGTAGTTCCCTGGCAAAGACCTGATGGTCATCTTCTTAGCTACACTCTCTTAGTTACCTTGTACTGTCAACCTTCACTACCTTTGTTTATACTGTTTATATTGCAGAAATTCGAACACTGAGTAAGTAATTTTGGGACTGGTAGTCTTTTCTCCTTTGCAAGTCGGGGGAAAAATTTTAAAGAAAGAAAGTTTGGAGATGACGTCGCTGCTCCATAGGCTGTTGTAAGGCACTGCATAATGCAGCATCCAGCATCTGTCTGAGTAGTTTGAAACCAATACGACTTACTCTTTTGGTTATAATGAATTGTAAACCAGCTTTGCAAGACTAATTTACAAATAAAAGTTGAGGCAATTAATTCAACAACTTAATTTTACTGAAACCCTTAATTTGTTATGATAAAAAGCTTTCATTGATTAAATAAGCATTGAAATCCTGGAAACTTGGTACCATTGATTAGGCACCGAAGCTTTAACAGATGTAAACCAATCTTTTAGCTTCACAACTTGTGTTCGCAACTCAGTCATGATGCTTATATAAAGAAATGTCGTGCATAAAATGGATAACTGGGGAAAATAACTACTCTGATGTCTGTGGTGTCACTATCATCTCTAACAATATGGAGGTTTATATAACAAAAGTCACTCACTGTGTTCTAAATGTTTGAAGCACTGTCCTCATCCGCACAAGATGAGTACTATGGCAAGTTTTGCACTGATCCTCTTCCTCTGCAAGAAACTCTGTGTTTTTCTTGGAAACTGCTGCTGAACTAGGACTACTGCTCATCTCAGTGCATGTGAAAGGGATCTCTACTCGTAATCGGCTATAGGAAGCCTCATGATGGCCTTTGTGAAAGCATGTTAGACTCTTGTATGGTGTTCCCAACTTCCACTATTTTTCTTTGCTGAACTGCAGATGCGTTACTCCTGCCAACCCTCCAAATGTGCAGAAGAAAGAGCACGGAATACATAATAACTGGCTTTGGTAGGAGGATTTTCTACTCAAGGTTTTCTTTATGGCAGCCTATGGCAAAGCAGTGCTTCAAATGAGCTCATTAGAAACTCTGTGTTTTAAGAGAAAAGGGACACTTTTTGCCAAAAGTAGATGTAAGAAGTAGCCTTTTGCTTTTACCTATAACTTCTGCTGGTGTTCTTCAAAACCTCCCAGTCAGAGTAATAGATTTTGTACTGATTAGTTAAATAAACACAAACTGGAAAATACTGTACCTAATTGGACCAATATAAGGTAGTAAGGGTCAATTCTTCCATGGTGTCAACCTCTTTATGATAAAAGTATTTCTTGTTCTAAATGTCTTTACAGTGAAACATAGTTGAAGCATGGGATTATGAAGATTTCCTTTGTAGTGAAAATATGAAAGCACAGATAGCTTCAGATTTCAACAGCATGATGGGAAATAAGAATATAATAAGCCTTTTTTGGAAGAAATGCTTTAAAAAACAAATTAATTCACCAAGCAGGCGTTGTCTCAAGAAAAGCTGACACATTGCTGGCTACAAGATCACCTGAGACATCTGCGAGAGGCAGGTCTCCCGGCTGGTACTTGGGTGTTTGGTACCCATGTTTGCGATGATATCATTAGTGTCAGAACATGACATGCATATTTATCCTGTATTAGAGCCTTCTGCAAAGGTAATCACTGCTTTGTGAAAAATCAGTTCAGAGACAGCTCAACTACTGGTGTGCAAGTGGTGGATAGTGCTAGTGGTGGATAGTGCTAAATAGGTGGAAAACCAGCCAAGCTGATGGTGGAATAGCACTCTGCTATTCCACTCCTCTGCTACATAATATTCACTGCAAGTTGAAGATCTGGGTGGATAGCCAGAAAAAGCACATGATATCGGAAAACTACTTTTGGACTGATGTCAAGGACAGGATTGACATTCATAAAAATCATAAATCACTTTTGCTTCTTAAATGGCTCTTGAATTCATGTGCTGAGGAAAATGTTTGTTGGTTGTGTAGCCAGTATCTATATTCTCCTGTAAACATTCTTGTGTGCATGGCAAACAGGTATTCTGCATTTCCTTGGGTGAGCAAACAACAGAAGATATAAATGAAATGAAATCAGGTAATGACTTGGGCGTCAGGAACGTAAGTCCATAGTGGTGATTTTTGTTGTATTCATTCACTGTCAGAGACTGAAATAGTTCATGCCTCAAACATTGATACAAAGTTTTGCACATTATAACAAAAACTGTATAAAGAGGCTACAGCCAAAGGAACCTTCCTTGAAGATATCTGACTGAGACTTTGTACTGAAAGTCAAACGTCTGAGATTAGATAAAGGGAAGCTTATTGTTCAGTCATCTCAGGCTGAAGGAAAGGAATGCCTCCACAAAAGGCCAAACCCACCAGCTGATTTGAGAATCATCTCCGGCTGAGCATTGGGGTGGAGGAAACCACAGCGTGCAGAAGCCAGGTTTACACAGACTACCCCCCACCCCCAGCCAAGGGTGGGGATGAGGAGGTTTTGGGTGCATGAGGCAATAAACATCCATCTTCCCTTACAAACGGCCCAGCTGTGTTACCCCCCAACACCACAGGCCACATCCATGGGATATTCACATGAGAGGCAGCTGAGGGGGTGTCATAATCCATCAAAGACCCCCCAAAGTGCTAGGCCTTGCACCACAGGACTGCAGGTGATGCAACATATCCAGAGCCTGCTGCAAGAGACTGACCCCTCCTTGGGGGGGTGTGCCTGGACATTGCCACCTGGCCTAAGTGCATGTTAACCCATGGGATTCTGTGCTTTTAGGGGGACCATCACCACCAAGAAGACCAGCTGAACAGGATCAACGCAACATCGTTGGGATCCACGGATGGTGACGTATTCTGTCTCTGTCACTCTCTTTCTGTCCCCCCCCACCTCTTTTCCTACTTCTCCCTTTACCTCTTTTCCTCTCTCTCTCTCTCTCATATTTACTGTCAAATATAACCCATACTATTGACTGGCATATGGTCCTCTTTGTGCGTTAATTGGGGCAGAGGTATTTCCAAGAACCTTAATAATCAGATCATACAATACACTCACTCCACTAAAACTATTTCTTTGCTCATCAGACATACAAAATTTCTGTCATGGGATTGCGCTCAAAGTAGCACATTTGTGCAGGCCTGGTGCCAGAATAGTTACCAGCCTCTGTGAAGAGCTGTTTTCTCTTCTGGATGTCCTTGAGGTGTATCAGCCTGTGTATCTTGTGCTGTTGTAGGCTCTTATGACTGTCTTCCAGAAAAATATTGCAGTGGCTTTTAAGGATTTACCACTATCTGCATCACTGCCCCAGTGGTGGGAAACCTGGTGCATGCCTGCTATTTAGCTTTTGCCTTTCCAATAAACAGTTCAGTGTATTGGCTTAAGCCATTGCAAGAGGCTCACCTGAGGGAACCTCAGTTCATTTCTAGAGCAGGAGTCAATTCAATGAAAGAAGAAAATATTTGGTTTGCTGGAGATGCCCTAAATTGTGCCCTACACATTCAGGTGCTCATTTGTTTGTCATCTGATTTCTGTGCTTCTGGCTCCTCTGCCTCAGAAAGAGGCTTGAATGTATCCTGATCTCACCTAACAGCTACCTGCAGGTATAGCATGCTTTTAAGGAGAAAGTGTGATTTTGAGTCCAGGTCTGAGACAGATAAAAAGAGTTATCCCACCTCGTAGATGAGCACTGCAGCTGCTGAGGTAAGTTGAAAGGGATTGGCATTGCCTCTTCTGCCTTAAGTCAGTTCTGGCCTTTGATCTGAATTTTCTCTCATCCTCCCCATATTCAGAGAGTAAAGGACTCTCTGGGGATCTCTACAGAATCAATGGTGTGTATCTAGAGGGAATGGTGGATCTCCGATGGATGAAAAAAAGATCATGACTTTTTTTTTATTAGGTATCTAATTATAGAAACAACCCGTGATGATGAATTGCAGAGAATTTTGCAGAGCTGTCTTTTGGAAACACTTTTGCAAGTTAGGTAATAACCTACCTGAATATAAACAGATGAAGCCTCCTCTGTCAGGATGGCTCACCCTTGAAAGTCACTGTTGGCTACCAAAATACTTCGCATTCACAAACCACTCCAAGAATAAAATGCAAGACATTTAAGCTGGAAAGCTAATGTACTTCCTGACGGGTCCAGCTGCTGTCAGAATGTCTCTTCATAATAAAACTCACATTATTGGCAGCCTTAGGAAAAAAAATTGCTAGGGACCCCTAAAAAGTCTTTCTTGCTTGAATACACATAGTTTAGGCACATTTTCAAAGGACTTAGAGAAGTATTTGGATTTTGGTTTTGAGTAGTAAAGGCTGATGGGACCAGAATCCTGATTTTTGTCCAAACATGATCTAGAATATCTTTTCCCATATACTTTTGAAATATTCCTGAAAGAGATTCTCTAGGTCACAATCATTATTGAAAAAATATTAGACATATTTCACTGCAACTTACCTAAATTCAAGACCTGTGAGGCAGTGAAATGTGAAAATTTAAATTTTGTGTTTAAAAAACATGTAACACATTATAGAAAGTTGCAGAACAGAAACTTGCTGCTGTCTTAATTTCCTTTATTTTTCACACACACACACACACACACACACACACACACACACACACACACACACACACATGTATGCAGTAAATTCAGAAATCTTCTTGCACCATTAATTACCTTCTTATGAGTAATTAGACTCAAAGAAGTTGAAATTTACTTGGCACTATTCTTTCTCTGTTTTTCATGTTGTCTTTCATTGGTGGTGTTTCTGGAATTTAACTTTCAATGTATAATGCAGAGCAAAGAAGAAGGAGGGCAAAAATAGTGACATTCCCAGGCATATATTCAAGGGAACTTCCAGTAGAGCAACTAGTAAAAATGGGTTTCAAAATAGATAAATATTGTTTAAGGATACTCCATGCTTTCCCCACAATAAATGATACTGAGACATTGCACTTCCTTGAAAATATGGTGATGACTGTCTATCTGTTAAAGATCAGGATGTTCATTACGAGCCATGGAAGCCTGCAAAACTTGTTTCTGCTTCCTCCATCTGAGGAGGTAGCAACAAGGTATAGTACTCTTCCAAGTCACTTGGAATTAAGTTCTGAAAAACAGTGCTTTGACTTAAAAATCATGAACCGATTGAATACATAATTCAGTTTAAATTAAGTCAATTTGTTAGTAGCAGTAATTCTGATATTCACGAATATCTAACGGAGGAAAAATGAGATTATTTTAATTTAATTTATTCTATATGTCCAATTTATTTCCTGTAGAAATGTTGTAAGAAGAACAGTTTTGCAAGAAAAAGTTACAATGATATATTAAAATACCAGATGAACCTTACAATAAAAATAATGATTGAAATGGAGTTATATACTGGTATGATATTATCAGTATTATCACTGTCACTTTCTGCAGAGGCAAAAGGAGAGAAAGTCAGGTCAGAACAAGGATGTGCTGTAGATTTGCTTATATCAGTATGTATAAGATTTCATAACAACGCTTCTGCTATCTTAGTTTGGCTACATGCTGAAACATTTAAAAGAAAAGGATGTTATGTAATATGCATAAAATGAAATTATTTTAACTATAAACTGTACTGGAAATAAAGAACAATATGGCTTCGGATCACAGACTTTACTGTATAGTGATGATGGGTTTTCCTCATAGAAGATGACCTCCTTTGTTAGGTGGAATTCTTCAGTTAACTGAAATATTTACTGAAACATCTGCTTCTGCTGGCATCTTCTCCTAAGCAATGTCCAGTATCAACAAAAGCTAAACATAAAGAAGTTTGAAAGGTGCTGCAATTTGGGGTCATCGGTGTCAAATTGCACACCACTAAGTGCACTGTACAGAGATAAGGGAGAAAAAGAAATTAGAGATACTGAAATGAAAATGAAGTTCCTGTAAAAGTATAAGGAGAAATAGATTAGATTCTCATAAATATATTTGATTTTGTTGAAGTCTGTAAGGACTAAGCAGCTTTACACTGAATGTGCTTTAAACATTTTCTGCAACATGAAACAAAATTTCTTACTCTATCCTATAATTATCCAATTGTAGAAACAAGAAAAGAAGGAAATTGTAAGCAAAGTATATTTGAAGTTAAATTCCACTATACAGCAGTTATAATTTTTATTTCAACAGTATGGTGACGCGGTAATGAGACTCACATAAATACATCCTGATACTGCTTACAATGCCTTTTTAAAAATTTAATTGTCAGAGACCTCTTCCTCAGAGAATCATTTCATTTCTACAGCAAATTCAATAAACTAATTTATATAACCAGTATTCTTTAAAAATAATTTTGTAATTGGTCTATCCTAGATTATAACTAAGAGCTTTTTGTCACAAAAGTTCAATTTAAAGTTGAGATTGCCTTGCCTATCCATAGAGCCTCCAGCTCCTGACTGAGACAGACAAAGGTAACACAAAAGGTCTTGCATAACCCACAAGGATGAATCAGATTTCATAAGGGAGCTAAAATGGCATTACACGGCTGTGATGAGTCAACTGCATACAACCATCCCAATAGCGCCATAGTTCACAGAAATCTGACAATCTTCAAAGTGTCTTTATGGAAATATGCAACGATTACTTTCATGGAAATGTGAAGAGCCCTGCAGTCAGCCAGAAACATTCTTTATCATTTAAAACATATATTTGTCCTAAAAGTGACGGATAGGAACACGTCTGGTCTAAAGACATTGTGGAATGTGGTCGAATAAGAATTTTTAAAAGATTATAATATCTGAATAATTTTAATTATTTTTTTTTAATCTGGAGTTTTTCAAATGTTAATAAAATATCTACCTTGATTTATTATTTCAAAAATGTATAAACCACAGTAGGGCACCCAGATGTGCTAGCTAGCACTGATCCATGTCTCTTGGCATTGCAGGACTCACCACTTGTTATGCCAGTAAGTGAACTGTAAGTCCTCAGATCCCATCAGGCACTGAATGCACACATTTATGTGCCCACACACGCACAAGTAGTGCAGAATGCAGAAATACTCTGCTTAATGGAAGGCACAGATGGTGCTGGTGCTCTGCTTTACTGTAAACTAGTTGGCATCCTCGGTATGATCTGGGATCCTGCAGGAAAAGGACTCTGTTCCTGTGCATAATCAGGAATGTTAGATGACAAGTGAAGCAATTTAACAGATTATAGTACTGGGCCTAAAGATGTAGTAAAAAATTGGTGGCAACAATTTCATGTGTGAAAAAACCCAAATTCTTGTCATATTATGGGGCTTTTGTTTCATTGTTAATATCTATAATTGCACAAAAGGCTGCATGGGCCCTCCTTTTAGGAAATGACTGGATGTTCCTAAACTGCTAAAGCTGAAAGAATGGCTTGACCATAAGATTAAATGCAAAGCATCACATAAAAAAACCCAAGAACTCATTATACCTACCTTACACAGGTCTGTGAAGGCTAATTGTCTGCATTTTAGCTAATCTGGTATACCTTTTGTGCTGTTACCTCTCTTAAGGCTTTGTCCATTAACCCATTGTCTTTTGTTTCTCTTTGCAGTGCCTGCAGTGTCACTTTATGGTGAAACTGCTTTCAAAGACAGTAGGTTAATCACAAATGGCTTCAACAGTATAAAATCTGAGGACCACTTCCTGGCAGAGGGGTCTCTGAAGCTCAGGTATTTAAATTCCCTGGCAAAACTGTGAGTGGTGAATGTTTTCAGGGGGCACCACAAGCATACTCACCCCTAACGAGCAGCTCTGTCTCATCTGACACGGTGTCTGCTGCGGTCTGGACCCTGCAACCGTATCTCCCAGCGTGCATCAGGAGGATGTTCCTGATCATTAAATCTGCAGAGGACGCTTGCTGAAACAGGGATGAAGTGCCAGTTTAAAACTCAGTAAATCTGTGTTCAAGGTAGTTCACAAGGGTGTTTTGGTACAGTTTGAGCAAGTCTTGAATGCAGCTTTCATCCTACAAAATGTATGTGTCCTAATACCCTCTTGTGAGGATTATCAGAACACTGCATTTATACAATTATTAATAGGGATTAAAGAAGAGCATTTCAGGTTTTTAATAACTTTGACTTTGCTTAAAGCACATTGCGCATATTTGCATGTTCAAAGAGAATTATTCCAACTAGCACAAAGAAATTCATTAAGGAGATGAACAGAAATATTTCAGATGCCATCCTTGGTATTAAAAATGTCCTCTTAGAAATTAAGAACTTTCTTCCTCTTCCTCTCTACTTCAATGCTGTGACATTTGGAATATGTCTTGCTTCTGCTATGAAATTAAGATTACTTGAAAGATAATACTGATTGATTTTTATTAGCCTAGAGAAAGTTAATGCTAAATATGATTGAGAAAATATGAACAGATTCTCATTCTTCCTGTTGAAATCTGTATGTACTTAAATCCGAAAAGTGCAAAATGTATATCGAGATCATAAAGAGAGAACCAGTTCAAATTTTTATTTTTTGGAATTCTAGCCCCAAAGTTCACTTTAACAAAGACTAATTGAATATTGGCATTTCCCTTCCCAGATTTGGGCTACTTTGCTAACCAAGCAAAAAATGACAGTCTCTCCTTGAATTATATATTTCTATCCGGTGCAATGGTTCTAATTTGAGTAATTTTGATCCTGAATGAGCAGATTTGTACCCTGTATACAAAATAAATTCTTACTAGGGGTGTAAGCGTTATCTAGCTCTGCTGGAAATTTGTCACTGAATTCACCTAGATTTGTATTTGCTTGTTTTTTGCACATACTTTTTCTGTGCTCATGTAGATACACCCAGATCTTTATCCTTAATCATTTGCAAGTTATGAGCTCCCACTTTATAACCAGTTGTTCGTGTGTACATGACCTTGTTCTTTGTAGGACTGCATTTCTTGTCTGTTCCCATCTGTTGTTTCCATCATCTGCTGTGTTGGTAAGATGTCCAATTTTGTACTGTACAATTGTCATTTGCATACTTCTTTCACTTCTGCCAAGGTCATTAATGACAAGATGAAATAAGAGTAATTTCAAGATCCAATCTTCTATAATTTAGTTTTTTTTCTGTTTAGGCAGAAGAGCTCCTTTGCAGCACATCTTGGCACACTTCTTCAGTCATTCTTCTCTTCATTTACATTTTTTGAACTAAGTTGTCATAACATTCCAAGTAGCACCAAGGCAAAATCTTTACTAAAGGATATTCACATGCAAAGAAGGAAAAAAGAGGTGGAGACATCAAGACTGCCTCTGAGGCCAAAGTGAATATGGGCATGATCTATAGTTTAATAACCTTATAGATCTAAAAGTGTGATTACTGTGGGAGTGTTCTGCCTTCTGAAGTGGCCTAAATAATGATATTGTTGAAGGAAAGATACTCAGACCAGTCAGGCCATAAAGCAGTTCTTACATTCTTGCTCTGGCTTATCAGAAATCACAGCAGTGGAAAAGAATATCTGAGTATTCTACAGCTCTAAATGTGGAAGAAGGGCACACAGTCCTACCAGGAGTCAAATTCAGAATATAAATTTTAAACACAATCACATTTGCTACCACTGAAATATGGGATGTTCAAGATGATTAATTATCTTGGTACAAAGCTTTAGTTATTAAAATGATAAGACCAGAATCAGTCCACATTTGTCCTCTCTTGAGGGTAATTTACATCTAATATGTGTTTGTTGTTAAGTGTGAGGAATAGAATAATGGAAAACAACTGTCTGATTTCATTGCTCAGGAGCTGTTAAAAATCTTGGCTGTCGCTCTAGCTTCCAGAGAATTCATGAATGTGAGAATCATAATATTCCTATCAGGAAAAATATACGTATTTCATCTGTACACCTGTGTAACTGGGCAGACAAGCAGCAATTGAAGGAATCATTGCAGTAAGTGGAGAGCAGTGCAGTACAATAGATCCCCATGAAACACTTTTATGACAACATAACAGGCTGTGCAGCCAGCATTCCCGAGGATGTGTGAGTGGATTAAACTCACTGTGTTTAATACAGAGAGGTATATGCTCAGACATTAGATTCTTGATAGTAATCAAGAAAATAATGATACATTTTAGCTTCTATTTAGATAAGTAGGAGATATGTTTGACCAGGAACTCTAAAAAAAATACTGCTCTACTGCTGTTCAGTGGCATTTATAAAGCGATTTCATTAATTTTACAGACTCTTCCAAGTCTTGGAAGACAGATTACTTGTTGATTAGTTTATCCTGTAATGAAAGGCTCGATTTGGGGGAGGTTAAACAGATGTGCTGACTTTCTTAGTCTTAAGACCTGCACCTTGTCGTTGTAGTTGCTACTTAAAATTCAACAATTACAATACAGTTTAAAAAAAAAATTTTAAGTGGGAATGTAGAAGAGACCCCATTAAGAAAAGTATCTAAGGTCAGAAACTTTCTTCTGCTTTTATTCTTCTGCCAGTGGAAGAAGACGTGATGCTTCAGCAAAAGCAGAGACATACACTCCCCTTGGGGGGAAGAAAAATACTGGTGACATGGATGCAAATGGTGTGGGAAGGTCTCTCTCACCTGAACTAACATGACTTAGAGCAGCCTGGTGTATCAGCAACTATGTGGCGTCAATTTTATTCAAAGCTGAAATTAGTGGTGTTTAAATTTCTTTCTCTAGGTCTAAATTTTGATGCTATTAAGTGTATGTTTTTAAAAGCTGCTTTTTATTTCACTGATTTTATGCTCTTTTGTGGCAGGGAATATTTTGCAAGAAGTGCTTAATTTCAAAAGAGCATTTTATTAGAAAAACTCGTATTCCTTGGTGTTCTGAGCATCATGTATTATCCATTTAACCAAGTATCAAAAGTATTTGTATTTTCTCAGTATAAACTTCTACTGTGTGACATATATATTGCATTTTAGTGAAGCTAAAACTTAAAACAAAACTGATAGGTTCAACAACCAACTTTAAATGATTTTCAGGAAATATAGGAGTAACCTTCAAGGTCAGTATCAGCTATAGACCTGCTGTACGCTGCTGGTCTTCATTAAGCAGCAAATAAATAATAATACAGCTAACAATGCTGTCTGTCATGACTAATGCTTCTCTCCAGGACTACAAATTTTTGTACCATTCATGTTATGCTCCTAAGCATCCCATTCATCTGGTTCTGGGCAGCTCCAGAGCTGTCAAGCTATGGCTCTCTCTGCCTCGGTGTGGCATGTTGTCTGAGGTCATAGTCATGTCTGCAATGTATCTAATTAGCTTTACATGTAAGGTATGGCTTGAATCTTTTTTTTTCAAAAATTGGTGTACATTTCAATGTATATTGTATTTCAAAAAATGCTATACATTAGCATTTGCTTTTGAGGTGGAAATGCTTCCCCAAATTCAGAAAGGCTCCAAGGAGCATACAATATGAATATTCTGCTCAGTAATGATGACATCATTGCATTTGTCTTTTGCATTCATTATCCTAATGTTGGGGGTTTGCAGAAGAAAAAAAAAAGACAGTTTTCAGAGAATTTACTGAAAGGCAATTAATACTTCTTCAGCCCTCTCAAATCCCCACAGAGAGGAAGTTGTGTCTGGATTTTTTTTCTCCTTCCATTTCATAAATCTTAGCAGGTTGTTGTCAGAGACTGGAGTGTTACTAGTTAATTACTCAAACAATCAAGCATTTTAATTGCCCAGGTGCAGAGGGCATGCATACCATCACCAGAGGCTACAGCTGGGTGTTGAACAAGATAAGGGTTGATAGGAGGTTGATAAGGCTGATAGGAGCACCTGAACCCAAGTTTGGGTAGTGCTTTTTGTTGTGCCAGAGTCCTTACAGCAGTGGCTTAACTGTGGAAATTCCCTTCCAGAGAAGTACTAGGACATTCACACACAGCCTAAAGGTTCACCTCTTCTGGTGGGCCATAATTGACTCAATTTCACTGATATAAGGGGCAGCTGTGATGTCTTAGTCTTAGAAGGTGTCATAAACCATCAGACTCCTGAAGTGTCCCGTGAACCAAAGTATTATATCATCCAGGGGATGTACCTGGGCATTCCCACCTGAACCTGAGCAAATACAAACCCAGTGGACTTTGTGTTTCACCATCACTTTGACTAGACTGGGACCCTCACCACTGACAAGATCAGAAGAGAACCAACAGAATCTATGCAATGGTGACATATTTTCTGTGTCTCTGTCATTCTCTTTCTCTCCCTGCGCACATTCTCTTTTCCTATTTCTATCTCTCCCTCTCTCCCTCACATTTACTGTTAAATAAAAATCCATACTAATGACTTTGACGTATGGTATTGTTTGCACCTTAATTTGGGCAAAGACATCTCTCTAATTTTAATAACCAGGTCTTAACACTTGTGACTTGCTTTGCAATAAACAACTTTTACATACAGTTCTTCAAATGAAGAGAATTAAACTTATTCTTCCCATGAGAGTGAGTTCATTGTCCTGAGCCGGTTGCTAGGAAACCTCTCTATTAACGTGTCCATTCATTTGCTGGGTTTTTATCTCTAAACCAAGGTGGTTCATACAGTGTGTCCACCCTTTTCTGCTGAGGACTTTGCACAAGAGCAATCTGTAATCTGCCTGCATTTGAAATGGAGCTCACAGTTACACCCTAGAGCACTTTCTTAACATCTAGTAAGTCTTTTGTTCCCTTTTCCCTACCTCTTCCATGAAAGAATTACACTTTGGGTTGGTAATTACGTAATTAATCACATATGCTCAAACTACAGAATCATATGTGGAAAGTATATATAAAATATCATTATCTTGTCATTGTATCAAACCCAGCTTTCATTTAATGTGCTTCTAACGCTGCCCATTTTCCACACTGGTTGTCATACTTCCCTTCTGCACTCCAACTGCAGTTCTTTGAATGTAGCTCTGATTTATCTTGGAAAGAGGGACGAAGAGGCAAAGGAGTTCATAGTACTGGGTAGTTGGTAGAGATGACGTGGTGACCCACAGCCCTCAGCTTCTGCGCTGCAAAGGCTTGGGGACTAGAAAGTCTGCCTATAACTGTGCAGAGGATTCAGGTTAGGAACTCAGCCTGGACAACATGCAGCGAAAACTGTCTCTATGCCTGGGAAGAATATGTCTAAAATGGATAATGAGAATATTACAAATGATCATGATTCAACAAAAGCTTAAATCAAACTGAAGAAAAGAGTGGGTAATACCGGCTGCCATTGCATGAAAACTTTTATGATGAAAGCCTAAGGGGAGTTTGAGTCACTTCTTTACTATGACTACAGGGGTTTATCGAGGTTTGCTGCCTGTCATCTAAATCTCTTGACAGTGAGAGGTGAGGATGCTTTCCTACAAAGTGGTTTTTATACAGAAGAGAGTGCTTGGGAGGTACTAAAAGCCTAAAAAGATTCTATTCTGTTTAAACTGAGAACAGTAAAACAATGGTGTGTTGAGTAAAAAGGACTGAGATTTAATCCTAAACAAGAATGACCTGGGTTGTTAATGATAACTTTTTCAATTTAAACAATTATTTAAAATATATGGGTGTTTTTACACATAACACACAGGTTAGATGAATGCCTGACTCACATATTACTTCATTTAGCAAAACAGCCTTTATTAATGACATTCAGTTCTGTTAAATTGAAAAATTACTTCACAGTTGATTTTTGCTATGTTTGAATGGCAGTGGAGTTGATTTTTGGTGAATTTACCTGAAGCAGACTAATGATTGTACAGAATAACCTTATGACAGTGTTATCTTTGTACCATCAACAGTAAGTGAAAATTGACAATACAATAAAGTTCTTTTAAATTATGCTGTCAATTTATATATACATTATGATGGATTGTTGGCTTCAAGTCAAATTCTATCCATAATGTGCTTAGGGCAATTTAAGTGCCATTTCATTAGGGGAATTTAAATGCCATTTCATTCAAATTCTCAGATTTGAACGCATCAACTACATCTGTCTACTCCTTGTGATAATTACAAATTGCAAATATTTAATCTTCTAAGAAGCAGCAGATTTCTGGTTGATATAATGATAATGGAAAAATATATTCTGAGCTCTGTCTTTAAATCATATGAACACATTTGGAACAAAGAGGATGAAATGATTGTTATCAGTTCGGTTGTGATTAATGGTATGTGATAGTATAATAATGGTAATATAGCAGTATCCAGGCTGATGCAGGTTGACCGAGGCATAACTGATAAAACAAAACTTGCATTTCCCCTGTCTATAAGAAGTTCAAGAGATGGTTTTAGGTTTGTGAATCATCCAGGGAGAGTGCAGACCCTTTGAGTGGCAGTATTTTTGAACAGTTTGCATAGATGAGCTAAGAATTATGAAAAGAGCTGTTTTGGTGAGCACTGGTGGCTTTGAGTGGATGCCGGAGAGTGATGGACTGTTGGGAGTGGATAGGAGAACTTGAATCAGCTTGAAATGCTTCAAATGCATCTCAAGTGCATCTTGAACTTCTGTAAATGAGTTTGATTAATTTTATTGAAAGAAGGCAGATAAAGAGATGAAGTTAAAAGGATATCAATTGTCAGGTGGTATGTCATGTACTGGGATAGTTTTGTGAAATCAAGGGATTAAAGAAAACATGGAAAAAGCATTGAGAATGGGAAGGCTTGAGAAAAGATGTGATATGAAATGGCAAGCTTCAGGACAGAGAGGCCCACTACACTCATGCTAAATTCATGTTCTGTATCTGAGATATTATTAGCAGGAGAAAAAAGAAGATAAGACCTCTTGAGATTCCCTTTGGTGCAGTAGATGGCAAAGAAGATGATGATGATGGTCATGATTTTTTGATGATTTCTTTCCCCTACTGCTGTAATATTTTCTTTGGGACCTACTTAAACTTCCTATTTGTTAATGTTAATTGGAATATGTTAATTAAGAGCAGTTGCTGCTCAGTGATTAATTGTTAAGACTCTTGGTATGTATATTGTTGGATAAAATTTATGAAGTATTTACATGAACGTTATCTACTTTGCTGCATGCTGTGTCTTGGTTTACCAAACAGACAAAGAAAGGCAACAAGAGGTCAAGGTGAGTTTCAGGACAGTGAGAGATTCTTCCCAAGTGGGGTTTGCAGATGCAAGGCCTCAAGAATAAAACCAGAAGATTGGGAGTGTAAGAACTGCAATGGAAAAATACTGCCAGGAAGGCTCTGGTAAACACTGCCACAGCAGCTGGGGAGAAAGGCTGCAGAGCTGCAAGTGTAAAACCGGCAGCAGAGCTCCAAGTGGAATCTGTAGTGTTAGGGAGGCTGATATTGATCAATTGTTCATACAATCGACTCTGCTGTTATAGCCCAGATTAACACTGTGCCAAGCAGTTAAACGATCCATCAGCTCCAAGTAAACAGGGGAAAGAACGGACTGTCATGAAATATCTTTTATTTATCCCAAGATTTTTTGCTTTAGAATGATTCTTGTAAACAAGGAAAAGTACAGAATACCTTAATGAAACTAACCAGTAAAATTTATCTGACTGCATTTCACGACTTATTGCAATCATTTTTAAAATAAAAATTTGTATTCAGGAATGTAAAGGGGCTCACATTTTCCAAAATGATTGGTTATCTCCCTTTTCTAAAATAAAATTAAATAGAAGAGTTCATACAATTGCTGAGGTTGGAAAAGACCTCTAAAACCGTCGAGTCCCACCATTAACTCAGCACTGCTTTGCTCACCACTAAACCATTTCCCCAAGTGCCACAGCCACAATCATTTTTGAACACTTACAGGATTGGTGATTCCACCACTTCCTTGGGCAGCCTGTTCCAATTCCTGATCACCCTTTCAGTGAAGAAATATTCCTTAATGTCTCTCTAAAATATTAATTCCTTAATATTCCTAAATCTCCCCTGGTGCAATCTGGTTACTTCCTCTCATCCTGTCACTTGTTACTGTTACCTGAGGGAGGAGTACCAATTCCCACCTCACTACAGCCTCCTTTCAGGTAGCTATAGAGGGCAGTAAGGTCCTCCTCAGCCTCCTTTTCTCCAGACTAAACCAGATAAGATGTTACTTATCATCTCAGTTTCTCGCTCTCCATTAATAGCCAAAGCCATATAGACATGCATGCAAAAATTCGCATACTTTTTTGATTCTAGGAAATGTTTGGAGGCCTCTTTCTAATGCAGTGTGATATAAATTCAATCAGTTCACTAGAACTGTTTATATCCTGGAAGCAAGACATGGTAAAGTGCAGTGTTACACTGTGGTCTTCATTGTGTTTGTATTTTGGTTTGTAGTTACCAGTCATAGAACGCAAATTCAGGAAATCCTTATTCCATTTAGTACCTTACCTAATTTGCAATAACTTTTTATTACCAAAAGAGAAGATTTTTAAAGTTTTTTTAAACTGCTTCCGATTATTCAAATATGTAACTGCTGCAGGATGACAAGTGGGCAAAACCTGGTAATGAGCATAGGGCTGAAATATCTAGAGATTAGGGTTGACAGTAATGGCTGTGCTCAGCCTCTTCCACCAGCAGGAACGGATTGCAACAGACAGCGAAACAAATTGGTAGCAATGAGGTTGATATGGCAGCTGTAACCTGAACAGAAATTCTCTGTGCACAGAGCACGTATCTTCTGCAAGACTTCTGACAATGATTGCTGTTTTCTGATGTGGGGAGGGCGTTATGTTAAACCCCTGTTTAATTAACCTTGTTTGGGTTTGCATCCAATAAAGAGAAATGACATTATTATTAACAGCCCACTCTTTTAATTGATTCCATGTAGCATAGAACTTAGCTCTTCCTATTTAGAAAATGGTTAGGAATTAATCTTAACTTCTCAAATATGACTAAAGTACTGCAAGAAATTAAGGAGTGACTTGCAAATACAAGGAAAGGTGCAAATTTCTGCGCTTCCCAAAGTTCTAGGTTATCAGATTGAAGTCTCCAGTACTAGGCAGGAATTAAGTGCATTGTCCAATCTCTGTCTACTGTTCTTTTTTAAGGGAAACAGTAGATTTCAATTCATTCCATGTGAACAAACAATCACTGTGAAATACAACATGACAAGTTGTACTTATTGCTTCCCCTGGTGGCAGTTTCAGCTAAGATCAAAGACCAAGAACATATTCGGACCAAATCACTTTCCTGTGTCTGAAAGGTCAAGGTGAGGGACATTAAGAGCAATGCTGTTGCTTACCAGGCTGTGGATAGCCACAGTAAATCATTTTGTTTGGCTGCTATAAAAACACCATTGGCCTTCGAACACAGAGTCGGAATGACGATAGCTGAATGAAAGTCTACTGACAAGATCAGATATTTTTAGATGAAAAAGGGATATCTCAATGAGAAAATTAAGGTCAGTAGGGATCTTAGAAGAGAACATTTTGAATAGATTTTTGGATAGGACTTCTAGATTTGGCACAAGGGACAGAAAATCAAAGTTATCCTAATGAAAACAAGCAGGTCTCTACTTTCTAAACTGATTGCTTACTGTGTTGCTACAAGAAAATTTTAGGAATTCAGACTTCCATGTAAAATTTTTTGTATTAATTACACAGATTATCCCTCACAGAACCTAAAATGTTATCAAGTCTTTTGTTACACAAAATAATACTTTACCAATGCCAAAGGACTCTGGGTTTATACAATCCTTAGCATTATTCTTCTTCCACAAAATGTACTGTGGAGTTGCATACACACAACATTTGATGCTTTCCTTTCCTAGATTGCAGTCTGCAGTCACTCCAGTGGAATTCATCTGATCGCTTCTCCTTAATATACACTTCATGTACAATTTGACATCCTTACCACACTAATCTTTTTGCCAGCCAAGTCCTTGAAGTACCTAAATTGGTATAGGAACTAAATCTTTGATAGCTCGGTAAAGAACAGCAAAAACACCTTCCATTTGTATAAAAAATTACTTCTCAATACGAAAAACTATAACACATTTTTTTGGTACAAAACCTACTTATATAATTTCAAAACATCAACGTAATATTTATTAGTAAGAGAAGCTTTTCTTTTTCTTTGCAATTGCTAGGGTTCATGCAATTTTTGCAAGCGAAAATTTATCTACAGCCCAACTAAATGTTATTTTGGTGATAGCTTTCACAACACTACGTTAAACATCAGGATGCTCATCATACTTAACATTTGGGTCTGCCACAGTGAAAGAGCAATGCAACCAGTGATGAGAGGTTTACAATGGTTTTGTTATTAGCAAAATCCATTTAAATAATGTTCAATTTGTCAGGCTTTAAAACAAATAAAGAAACTGTAGGCAAGCCTGAACATATTTTTATCTGATGAAGTATCACTGTGTGCAGAAAAAATGGACATATAGTTCTATGACTTCATGCACACAAAGGATATCATTTTTCTTAAACATACTCCATTAAAAAGTATTCTGTTCAGGATCAACTAATTCAATTTTGAAGTACTTCATTCAGAAGAGCAAATTAAGGGACACAGAATTCTATCAGACTTCAAGATCCTGTTTTCTCCATTCATAAATCTGTGGCTTCAACACATTGTGTATCTCACTTTTGAAACTGGATAGGTTAAAGGAGATTACATGACAGCAAAAAAAGAGTTTTATCTTCCTTTATCCTAATACCTGGGCATTCTTTACATATTAGTGAAGTAAAGAAATACATTTTCAACCTTGTGACTAATTTCTCATGCTTATGTAGTTAACAGAAATGATAATGAGATACAACTGACAGCATTTCATAAATGAGTAGTTACGGGAATTGTGTCAAAACACAAAAAAATTTGCTGTATTACTGCAGTCCCTATTGCTACTTTCAAGATTCTTCTCTCAACTGACCCAGACTCATTTCAGGACAACGCAAAAATCAAGATATTTTAACCCCAACTTTAAAAGACTGTCAAAGTGTGTCCCACTTTATGTTTCCAACAACATTCAGAAAATTTCCATTTGGATTGTCCTAAGAAGTCATGTTTTGTAACTTCTGTTCTGAAGAGGAGTGCTCCTCCCCACCCCTCATCCTGCCTCTAACACGCTAACAGCTATTTTCAGCCCTCATCCAGTTGATCAAAGCCTACACTTCCACTCTCTCTTTAGGATGAAAACCAGAAATAGCTTGACATTTAAATGAGTTAGGAATGCAAGTAAAGAAAGCATGGCCTGACCATCTTGTAAAGGCAACAGAGCTGGTCCAGTCTAAAAATATCAGGGTTTGATGCTTCATTTTGGTACTGCTTTAGAGTTTTATACTATTTCATTATTTCACTACTGCTTTAACAGTCACAAGGTAGGATCTGATTCTGTCATATTTTGC
This sequence comes from Dasyornis broadbenti, assembly GCA_013397935.1. Taxonomy (NCBI): domain Eukaryota; kingdom Metazoa; phylum Chordata; class Aves; order Passeriformes; family Dasyornithidae; genus Dasyornis; species Dasyornis broadbenti. Next base: position 245,309 of record VZRN01001754.1, read on the forward strand.
AAAATGTGTAATTTTTTTTTTCCAGACTGATTATATTTTCTGATCAGCTGAAGTTTTCTGTTTGTTGAAAACTATGTTTCAGGGCAAAAAAACTGCTTATATGCCTCTGAAAAGAAAAAATCAGATTTTTACTTAATAAACAACATTTTTAAATCCACTTAATCATTAAGGCATTGAATATACTGACTCCATTATGAGAGACTTGTTCAGCCTGGAGAAGAGGAGACTGAGGGGAGACCTTGTTGCTATCTGCAACACCCTCATTAGGAGAAGCAAAAGTGAAGGTACAGATCTCTTCATGCTTGTGAGCAGTGGCCTGAAGTTGTATCAGGGGAGGTTTAGATTGGATATTAGAAAAAGATTCTTCACCCAGAGGGTGGTTGGGCAGTACACCAGGCTCCCCAGGGCAGTGGCCACCAAGCACCAAGTGTGACAGAGTTCAAGAAGCATTTGGACAATGCTTTCAGGCACATGGTGTGACTCTTGGGGATGGTGTCCTGCAGGGCCAGGAGCTGGACTCGATGATCCTGATGGGTCCCTTCCAAACCAGCGTATTCTGTGATTCTATGAGTAGTACTTTTCTCCCCTAGTAAAGTAGCAGCGACACTCTAGCAGCACAGTGAGAAGGAAGTCATAAGCTCAAATAGTTGGTTAAATCTACCAAGTTTTGGCCAAATTTTAATCATGTCAGGATAGTTAAAGGAATCAATAATTTCAGTGAGACTTGCATTTGTCTGAAAATAGTCTCACTATGTCGTTTTTGATTGCTTTGAATAAGCCTTACTTCTATCAATTTGAAGGCTTTCTCTTATAGAAATGAAATTTAAAAAGAATTCTTCTAAAGAGCTACAAAATCCTATTTTTACATAAAATAAATTATTTTAAATTAGCTTTATTTTGACATGAGATATGAAATTACTTCGAAAATTTCCTAGCCTGTGGATTTTTCCCAGTGATTAAAAATTTCCTTGTCGTGGTTTAGCTTGGCCCAGGTTTTTCTAGTGGGGGGCCCACAAAGGTGGCTCCTCGGTGAAGCTTCTCGAAGCCTTCACCATGTCCAGCTCTGAGGTGATGGACATGCTGCTGGCCAAGCCTGGGCCAGTTAGAGATGTTGGTTATGCCTCTGTGAAAAACATATTTAAGAAGAAATCAAAACAATGGGTGCACGCACTTTTCCTTAGCCAGAGGAGGAGGAGTAGGTGAGAGTATGTGAGGGAAAACAACATGGAGAGACCAAGGTCAGTGGAGAAGGAGGGGGAGGGGGAGCTCCAGG
>VZRN01001754.1:246957-349356 GCA_013397935.1 Dasyornis broadbenti
GTGAGACCCATGGCTACACAGAGGAAAAGAGCCTCTCCCCGGGCAGGGGAAGAAGATCTGGGTGATGAACTGACCTAACCCCCACCCATGCCTTGTTCCCTTGTGCAGCTGCTAGGAATCAGGGAGTGGGGTGAGTGGAGCAATAGTGGCCTTGAAGGGTTTATTTTACTTCTCATTTACTCCTCTGACTCTGTTAGTAATAAATTACATCACTTTGTAACCTAAGTTAGTCCTGTTTTGCCTATTTTAAGTGCGTCTTCTCCCAGGTTTCCTTATCTCAACTCATGAGCCCTGGGTGTGGGTGTGTTAATTTGGGGGTACCTGGCATTTGGCCAGGCTCAAACCATGACATTCGTTTAAAGAAAGATACTGAAATACACTGAAAAAAGCCATGTAGCATGTTTTAGATATCAATTTTTTGAGGAATGACTTGATGTTTTCTTGAATCAAAGACCTTGAAGTTAAAAAAAGGTGATAGTTTTCCTTCTTATATAAATAACTTTGCTTTTTGAGTGTTGTATTCCTCAGATGAAGAAAACTATGCTAAGAACCTTCTCACTAAGATATACCTTACTAATGTTGTTCAATTAAAAGATTTGTTGAAGTAAACTCAAATTTTAAAACCACGAAACCCCTAACAAGTGAATATGACTTCCATAAAGAGTATGACTTCCATATAGGCAAGCAGAAGAATAAATTGAATGCAGCTGACAAGGTTTTTAATGCAAAGTTAACTTTACTACATTGTACTCAAATGAGATACATTAAGTTTTAAAATTTCCTGACCTTTGTGACCTTCATTTTTCTCTGTTAACATAGCATGGACATTTGATTTACATTTCATTAGAGGGAAGATTGAGTTAAATGACTGTAGACTCTATTTCCAAACCTGTTCAGATTAAAAGATTTCTTTCTATTGACGCCTGATGATTTTTTGCCTTTTCTTTTTATACCCTTTTTATACATTTTTATACCTTTTCCCTTTCCTTGTACCCTTTACACACAGTCTTTGTATCTTAGCCCCACGTACCTATAATTCTTGTAGTCTGATATTTAGCTTAGTTGGGGGGTTTTGCAAAGTAGGAAGACCAAACATTCCCAGCAGAAGGCCAACAGCTTTACACCATCTCAGTACTAGAGGTTCCAACCTTGGATGGAGTCTCTCTCTCTGGAACATATTTTGTAAACTGGACTGAAATCTCATTTAGGGGGAGTAGTTAGAATATGGGGACAATTACTTCACCTACTGGGTTCCTTATTGGGGGATTTTAGATAGATATGCTAATTTGTAAGGTCCATAAAAATTGTATACACGTTATACAGGGGTGCTCAGGGGCTCATGTGTGCTTGTGAGCACGGCACCTGTGATGAGCTGTGCACCTAGGATCCTATTAAAACCAAGGTAAAATACCCTTTTCCCCTCTACTGCTGTGTCTGCCTCATATTTTTACCAGCTGAAAAGGCAACACACGAAGAAACATTCAAACCATTTTATATGTGACAGGTTTGAATTACTTAATCATACCATTTGATCATATGAAACTCTTTTTGAATCAAGTGGCAATATTTGAAATTGGTATTCATATTTTTGTTCATATGATTCTTATTGGTTTAAACAATGATTGCACAGTTAGAATGTACCTCATGTAGGGGAGCTAGTAAATATAGCTCTTGCTATTCAGATATTAAAATATATGCTAGGCAAGCAAAGCATTGGCAGGTGAGGGTATTTCAACAGCCATGTTATCTGTGAGAAAGACATCAATGTTTACAGCAGCATCCTTTCTATATTAAAATCAGCAGAAGAATGTAAGTAGGATTTGATGGAATCTCCTTTCTGTTCCCTCACAAAGATTACCAGATACATCACTAATAATAGGATGTATACGTTTAAATTTAATACCTTCTTAATGTAAACTACTTGGAGTAATTCTAGTGATCTGAAATTTGCACCTCCTCTAGCTAAGATTTCTTTCCACTGTTACTGAAACCAGCTATCTCTCAGCTTGGTCAGAATTTGGTAAATGGCAGGCATATAAAAACATGCAAATTTCTATCAGTTCCCAGCACAGAGGTGACAAATGCACGGTCACTTACTGCCCTGATGCTTTCAAAGTGTCCACCTTCTTTCTCAAAGTCAATTGGCTGCCCATTGAGTGTCCAATAGAAGGTGACATCCAGTGTGCTGTCATGAAGGGCTTTGCAACTGAGGACGATGCTCTCTCCAACTGTTAACTCAATCTTCTTGGGAGTCAGCTCTATTCTTGTAGGTTCTTGAAAGAGAGAAGCATTAGGAACATTGAGATGGAAGTCTACTTATAGTGCCAGGCCAAAATAATGTGATTGAGTACTGCTGAGTCTACTCAGAGGTTACATTTGCTCTTAGTTTCACTTACAGACAGTCAAACACTGAAATATGTTCACAATGCACATTGAAGTATGACACTGGGGATCAGAAAGTACAGACAGTTTCATGGAATCAATAAAGCAGAATCCTAAACATCAATCTACAGGACACCTGAGATGGATTAATTAATTCATTGTATTAGTTTGAGGAAAAGCTGCCTTTTTTTTTTTTTTTTTCCTTAAGGCTGCAGCACCTGGCATCTTGTGATTGCATGAAAATTTCAGTTTTGTCACATAAAATAATAAAAGACTTTTCCTGGATTACTAAATATAGTAAGAAGCTTGAAAAACGACGTCATAAGGCTTGAACACCTGGAAAGAAAATCCATGATCCTATATGAATTCAGCTGAAAATGAAAAAAAAGTGGTTCAGAAATGGATTGCTACTCAGTAGTTTTATTATTATTAATCTTCCAAGGTACTATCTGTCTCTGGATTTTACACAGATACAATTATTACTTTAATTTAAAGGTTTGTTCTCATGCAGAAAAAGACAGGGGTAAGTGAGTTCCCAAAGATAAAATATGTTAAAAAGAATATTGATTCCTTTACCTATGGGATTGTTTGTAATTTGAATGATTTAATATAGATACTAATTATTATGGTGCATCTAAAATATAACAGCTGGAGTACGCAATCTGATTTGATGTCTGACCAGATGGAGTTTAGTTCCCCCAGCTAGTTGGAAAAGATTTTTTTATTCTGCCTGTAGAATGCTGTTTTACGGTTGGCTGGGGATTCAAAGTAATATTTAAATATTTGTCCAGAGAAATCATCATTACCGGCAAAGCATTTTTTCATACCTTTAACAGATACTGATGCAATGATTTCTGCAGATCCAAATACATTTACACCTTGGCATAGATACCGTCCTTCATCAGACTTGGAAGCATTCAGGATTCGCAGGCTCCCGTGTGGAAGAATAGTTATCCTGGAAAGGATAAATACATAAATATATAAATATTTCTCCCCTCCTAGCAGCCAAATTCCATGATGATGTGTTTCAGAGATAATAAACAGGATTAAGGACTGCTGCTTCTGTAGCAAGAGATGATGAAGATGATAACTGAATTATCTTCTGTTTCAAAAGGGTTTTAATAAATCTGTTTTACTAGTCCTTCTTTAATTCAAAATTTTCACGGAAGCGTCAGTGGATTAGTATCCTTTGACACTTATTAGGGGTGAATTTTAATGAAACCTTTGTGGAACAGTAAAAAAGGTAATCCTTCATAATTTGTCTTCAAAGTTTCACCACTACATTATTGTCAAATCACATTTCAATATTAAGCACAGGCTATTCCATCTAGGAAAAAAAATGACCTTAGAAATCAGATCTGAGAAGAATGGGAAGAAAAATGCAAAAGAAGACCAGGGAAAAAACCTCATAAAATTAATTGTAGCTAGTCAAAACATGATTTATGGCATCACTGCACAGTGTAGCAAAAGGACTTAAATAATGTCTGCTTTTTTGTAGATGGGTTTTTATTTTTTTCTCTGAGTCTGTATAACTGCAGCTCCACTACAATTCTTGGTAATTAACCCCACTGAAGCACATTCAAGAGAAATCATCAACCATTCACATTTAGAAGTTTCAAATTTTGGTTTTGCTTACACAATATAAATCATAAAGTCCATGAAGCCACTGGAAAATTGACACTTTTTTTGCTGTTGTAAAATGACAAAGACTGTGAATTTGTTCCATTTTAAAGTCACAGCCCTGGAAGAGTAGTAAAAAATCCTAGCTGTTTTCCTGGCAGAGAACTACGAGCCTAAAAGGAATATGGCAACTCTTATATGGCATTTAAGCCAAGCCCTGCTTGCAGGTGTTGTGCATCCTTTCCCAGGTTAGGGAGTGGCTACGACTCTCTCAAAGGTCTTGGGAGACGTAGGCTGGGAGGAATGGACACTGGAAGCAGATAATCCTCAGCAAATGCTTTCAGGTGTCCCATAGAAGTGGGAGAGGAGATGGAGTGCTTCCTTATCCTGTATTTAAAAGTCAAGGTAAGACCACTGTGTTAGAGAATCTAAGTAGGTGGCACTCTTCCCCAGTGATATCTGGATTTTCCGATATACCTGGCCAGAGAAGACCTTCTGGGTGTTACAGGATAGACTGACACCCCTTCCGCTGGGAATCCTCTGGGGAGTCTGTGATCAGAAATCATGGAGGGCACAATGTTGTGTTTTACTCTTGAGAAGTATTTAACCAGGAGTATGGCATTTTTGACAGGTCTGGGTTGGGCTCTTCAGCAGACAAAAAGGGAAGAAATTCCCTTTCTGGGCTGGACATGTTAAAGTCCAAAACAGTTACCTTTGATTTATACTAGGAGCGATTTACCAAAAACTTAAGATTCAAGCATGTGCTCATACTAGATCACTAATATAAGACAGCTTTTTTTTTCCTTCCCCCGCCCCCTCAGGAAAAAGAATAATATCCCCTGTTTTTTGACTCTGGGAGAAATAGTGGTTTGTTATCCGAGGTTTATAAACATTATGGTGGAGAAAACAGAATTTCATTCCAATGAAAAATGTGTTTCTGTTCCCTTCAGATGTGAAACCACTCACTGGTCTCAGCAGACAGCAGAAGAAAATAACAGCTTCAAAACTGAATGGAGCAGAGGACGAACATGTCAACTCTAAGGTTTCCCTGTGCAACCCTAGGATTTATCTCCCGTTCTGCTCTAAACAAATACACATCAGTATTTGAGTGACATTATTTGTCTAAAGGTAGTTTTATAGAAAGCATTACTGTGTTAAGCAAATGACTCTGCATCAGAATTTTGAGGGTTTGGATTTTTTTCCAACAAATAAGGAGGTCTGAAACTTTGTTATGATATGTCACACCTTTGAAGAAACACTCTGCTTTAGAAACTGACAGTGATGCAAGGTTCTTTCATTTACACTTGGTGTAATTTTAAAAGAATTTTTTCTGTCAAGATGCTCAGTTTTCAATGCTCTGATGACATCTGATCATTTGTATGGCAATAACCTTTGCAAAACAGTAATAGTTTTCATCAATATACTGACAAGATCAGAAAAATGAATGTACATTCCTTTAATGTTTGCAAATTATAAAAGCTTAAGTCCTGATATAAAACAGTTTTGAAATTCTGAGCTTGGACGAGAAGAAAGATACATACGGAAGATTATCTAATGAATCTCACGGATATTATCACTTACATTTCTATTTAGGTAAAAGCTCTTGCTATCCGTGAGGGAAAGAGTAACCACTCAATCAAAGGAATTGCAAGCACGTTTGCTGGTGAATTATTTGGCTCAGAAATTAATATTTTCCTTAAGGTGCCTAGCACTCATCTGTCCTCCCTTATTTTTGTGTTTGGGAAAAAAGCCAGAGGCCTGGTTATAATGGAAACTGAAATGCTTTATTTATTCGTATAATACTTGCTGCACACAGCAGGAACGAAGACTTCTGCTCCTTCCCTGCCAATATCTCTCAGTCACAGAGAGACCACCTGCGTAGCAGGTCTACATCTTTTAATAAAAAAAAATACCATATCAAAAAGGTTTTTACTTCATAAATAGAAGGGAAGCAAAGACAGGACAGTAGGGCTGGCGTAGAAGTCAGGATAATTCAGGAAAAAAAGCAACCCTAAACTATTTACTAATTAGAAACTGTGGGAAAGATGATGACAGATGAACAAATAGAGAATGGATGATTGGGAGATCAAGGTGATTGTTTGGAGATTATAGTATTTAAGTAAAAGAAAAACTCATTGTAAGTACAGAAAAGAGATGGGTGTTGTCCATACAAATTTTCTGAAAAAAGTGTCACAAAATCAGCATCTCTGTAGAAAAGAGTTTTCATCTGTTTTATAACATGAAGAAAAAGTGATGAACGTTAACGTCTTGATGTCAAAAAGCCTGTTGTCTTGAGATCTATTGCAGCAATGATTTTAGCAGTAATTATTAAGAAAGAGCAATCAAGATATAAAAAATTGAACATGGGTTAACTTAAGTACACTGAATGAGATTAAATTGTTATAGTATTTAATAATAAGAAATATTTTCTAGAGAAAAATAGTGCAGATTTAATCTTCCATGGGTTTTAAGAATGATTTTTGTGCTGAAATTCACAACTGGTTAAATAAGTTTAATACAAAAATTAAGGATTGTTAAGAACTGGTTGAAGAAAAGAGAAATTTTTTTTTTAAGAGAAATTGGTTTCTATACTATGATATTATTTTTCAAAATTACCAGGATACAAAAAGGCTACTAAAAAAATGATTAAATAAATGGTTCTTTGACACAGCAACTGAGCACCAGACTCATAGAAAAGCAGTAGTTGTGACTCTGAGTTAAGAGCAACATGCAGTAAAGGCAAATGCAAGCCTAGAATATATCAGATACCAACCTGCATCTTTTTATGAAAGTATTAATTCATGAAGTGCTGAGGAAATATAACAAGGAATGCAGGTAAACTTTGATTATCTGTATTCAGAAAGACTAATTCTAATCAAGCTGACATTTGGAAGGATCATCAGGATGACCAGGGAGGAAAGAAAACCTTTTGGTCTAGAGGCTGTTTGTAAAATTAAAACTAAAATGTCTGCATGTGAGATGAGTTTTTATTTTACATGTTAATTCATGGATCTTGTCAGAAGTCAGTGGAACCTCTATTAAAGGTAAAAAAGAGCAGATGTCTAATTCACATTGTAGACTCCTACACTTTGGTATCTCAACCTGGAACTGAATCTCACCCTCAAATCTTAATTTAGTTCCCCAGATATAAACAACTTTTATGATCTGACATAATTTGTGGGACAAAATCCCAGGTGCTGCATGACATGGAAATTAATTTCCCCGCTGTCCCCACTTGCTGTGGGTTTGGTTTGTGAAATGAAGCAGTCTGAGCACATGAACTTCAGTTGATACTAAACTAGGAAGGATGCTTGAGGAGTGAATGGCTTTTCAGATAGAAACATGAATCCATCTGTGGAATGGGGCTAGAGCCATTGCAAAGAGAAACTTTGGACAGTGAACAACGTGGATAGTATCAACTTTTTGCTTCTCCTATTGATCCATGCTAGCTGCTCATGTAGAAATAGCCATAAGACACCAGCACTGGGCTGGCAAATGTGACAGAAGACCTGTGAGAGGATGTAAGTGCTTAGAGCACAGACAGAAATCAATTGACCACAAGCTTCACTGCCCATGAAGCTGAAATGCCCCAACAAATTAATAATTAAAAGAGCTAAATTGAAACTGAATGTGACTTTAAAGTGTATCTTTTATCTCTGCACATTATAATTTTCCACTCTGATTGTATCAGAAATGGTGCAGTTGTTGGATGCCCAGCTTGCAACACCTGCAGTTTTCTTGTCCAGAATATCAGGATGTTTGGACACACATATTAGTAGCATTTCTGTAACGTCAACTTTCGTAATGACAGCATAATCCAGTAAACTAGTTTGAGAACTACTACAAAGCCACAGAAACATGAATGAGAGTGTAAATGTTCCTCTCTAAGGCTTCAGGATTGGATTTAGATTAACACTGGAAAGTTGAAAACCACTCAGCAACTAGTTTTCAGACAATATTTTCAAATTATTATTTTCACTGTAAAAATATTGCAGTCTATTCAAAGTTTATATTCACCAGTGACACTTGAGATTGGAAACACTCAGCACATTTGTTTAAACAAAAATGCATTAGCTCGCTCAGATAAGTAATTTTCTCACTTTTATTCTTTTACCAATGAAGTATGCACCAGGTAGAGTAAGTCCTTGGTAAAGAATGTGCTGCTTTACGTGGAAGGATGAAATTTCACGGTGTTGGCATATGGGATGTTGATGTGAATAGAAAGGTATTCTCTGAGACCAAGTGTCTGCTAAGAAGCTGATGGATGGAAAGCAGACTCATGAGAAATATAGACTTCGTTGTTTAGGTACAAAAAAAAGGAGATCTATTCTGCCTACCATATAATTTTTTCTTTGATTAATTTGTAAGTATAAATGAAATGTATTAGTAGTACAGATACTTTTATAGTTCCACAGTCTTACTGAAAAAATATTAATTCATTAATATCTGGTACCACCCACCAGAGAAATTCTCAGATATTACTTACAGCTGGTAGAGGACATACTGTTGTATGTTGGAAACTTATGCTGGAAATTGTCAGCCCTCTTTATCACCAGGGACAGTTTTACCTTGAACCACTGGGACCAGGATGTACATTTGTTCTCCATATCACAAGTTAAATCAGGGAGCAGAGACTTCCATCAAGATTAAGATAATGAGAAATGAAGACTCCAATTTTCATTGTGTTGCATCATTCAAGGCAGATTTGCACAAGCAGATGTCTTGGTGCTGTGGTTAGAAATTGTTTCTGGATGCTGAAGTAGCCGAGCAGTTGTGACAGCAAACATTACAATTGCTACACAACAAATCAGGATTTTACTGAGGACTGGTTGCACAGACAGGGACACAGTGTCTGGATCTTAATAGAAATGAATGTCAGGCAGCTTACACTTGGAGCTTTATATTCTTTAAATAACAATTACAGAGTAAACGAAAATAGAAGTCAGATGTGTCCATTTTTGGTGGAGAGGAAGAATCAGAAATGACTAGTTTGGTTAGGCTATACACATTTGCATCTTTCTCTGTTTACAATTAATTTTTTTTTGGTATTATATTTAGACTTTCAAACTAAAGTATATGTTTATAGCTCATTAGAGATGTAACCACAGCAATCAATTTAACTAAATTACATTTAGTTAAAACGTTTGCAAACTTAAACACCTGGTAACTGGAATTAAAAAAAAAAAAAAAAGTTATTGGTGGTTAGAAAATCATCCCCTACATTTTCAACTTGGATCTAAAATCAGGAGTATGAAATTGGTTTGTCTGCATGTTGGAAATAAGAATTTTAAAGATGCAAATGGAGAGAAGCTGCACTGACTCATTTAGCCTGTGGCCCCGCACAGTGTTCTGATCTGAGCGATCTGTCATTTCACATTAGTTTGGGTTTGGGATTTGTCAGTATCCTTTAATGTAGATTAGAAGGAATCAGAACAAGTATTTGTAAATAGTCGAAACCTTTATTTCTCCATGAATGACTTTGGGGTATCTCATTCCCCTTTGCTTTCTCTTGCTTCCTCATAATAGATGCACAAACCTCTAAAGCTTACAGAAAATGGATGTAAATTTTTGCTATAGTAAAGCCACTTAGATAAGCAAAATGCAATCTACTTTATATACATCTTTTAATAATATCACCCTAGATAGAATAATTTTATTTTAATATTGTTGACTTAATTAGAAAAAAAAAATCCTATATTTGGCATAGTCCCTTGGCAAAGCATGGAATTATTTGGGCTTTTTTCATTTCATGTTTTCAAATATTTTTAATGGTGCAGTTCCTGTGTGTGATATCTTAGGTCATTGGAATATGTTAAGCCTTATTATTAATGTACCACAAACTACTTGCAGCTTTATTTAAGTTAATCTATGCAAATTTTCTTAGGGTAGTTTCTTTCAAAGGAGCCACAGCCAGGCCTCTCATTTTGTTTTTGTCATTTGCTGCACAGGAACATTTGTGTATGAAAATACACAGCTCTCGCTGGTGCAAATCTTGTCCACGTATGTAAACATAATTTCATGTGGATGACACTGGAAGTCATTTTTTGCCAAGAAATATAGCTTCAGTTCTAAGCACAGGTAATAAATATGATCTCTGCAGTGTTTCTGTGCAGTAAAGTCTGGAAACTACTGACATGTAAGAACTGGCAAGGTCTCTGAGAGAGCTTTTATCTTTGTACAAATCAGCTGGTCATTATTAGTTTAAGAAATGTTTTGCATTAATTACTTTATTCAGATCAAAACTTAAGCACATAGTTTGCTTTAAAGACTATGAATAGCATCAATGTCAAAGATGACAGAAAGGTGCTAAAATTTAAACATCTGCGAAGATATTAAACTGAAACAGAGTCTAACTGTAAATGTAAAACAAGTTCAGATCAGTGATGTATGAGCTAGAGAATTTATAAAAACAAGCAGACATTAAAATTATTCTAGTTTTTTACTGGTATGCTTGAGTTAAGTGTTGGTACATATTGAAAATTTAGCATCACTTTACTAATTGGTACCTTGTCATGCTGCTCAAATATTTCACCCTAAAATGCATTTCATCTTGTGCAAAGAAAAAAACTAGGAATGTTACTTAGAAGACATATCAGGATGAGTGTTCCAGAAACACTTGTTCAAGAAATGGTTAGGAAAGACCATTTAAGGTCTTTTTTTGCCCTGCACTGGAGTCCAAGAGTTCTTTTAAAAGCTTTTATAAAATACATTTGGTTTAGAACAATTTATCTCTAAACATGCTGAAAATACTTTAAAATGATTAGACTATTCTTTCATATTTTTAAAATGCAGATCATACTCTTTATCCATTTAAATTTAATATCTGTTTTAATATTTTAATATTTTAAATAATTAAATGTATTCCTCTTTTTTACACACTATTTCAATGTCAGAAATATTCTTCTACTGCGAAAAGGTTCTTTCTTTTCAAGGAAAAGCCTTATCACAATAATTTTCTCCATGTTTCTAAGTGACAGCAATGAATTATTAACTTATTCTATTTTCCTCAGAATCTTTAGAAATAAAAGTCTTGTAGGACTGCATGATCTCCCCCAGGAAAAGAAAAATACACAGGAAACTTTAGTTACTCTATTTCTGTGTTTCACTTGTTAGCTAGAAAAGCAGCATTAATACTCAAAGGCAGGCCTTATATGCAAGAGGTAAATTTCAAATAGACCAGGTGCTCAAGGAGGCAGATCTTTAGCCAGTGTAAAATAAAATCATTTCGTTCAACTACATGGTTCTATTTTGGCTCATACCAGATAAAGATGCATCTCAAAACAGCCGAACTATGCTATACTTGAAGCGTTAACATTAACTTTAGCAATGTAACATGAAGAGCAGAAACTTTAATTTCATTCAGATGAGCTTCCTGTAAATTGAAGACTGTTAATTAGATGTTTACATGGGAAGTTTTCATATTCTCAGGGCAGCAGTCATCTAGCTAAAGCATTCTTGTTGTAAGCTCTGTAATGATGTCCAGTCAGATGGAACCTGCTTTCCAACATTGATTCATGTTCCATAGCAACACTACTAGAATATTGACTGCAAGTGGTATTTTTATGTAACATAGAAACAAAATTGAATATTTGCCACCTCTCTGAAAAATTTTTTGTTAGATATACTGTTATTGCTTTCATGTGAATAGAAGAGCTGGGTAGAAGAGAACAATTAATTGTATTTTTGCACTAGACCCTTGCTCTCAAGAAAAATAAAAAACAACAAACTACCTCTATTCACCTCCCCCCCTCAAAAAAAAAAATCCCCAACAAACCATTTGCAGTTTACAGTTAATTAATATACATTGTTTAAGACCACTGTGATGGAGCTGATTTCTACTTTGTAGTGGTCTCTGCCCGGCATAAATAGACAGTCAGTTATTGAAGTGTCCCTGGGAGCTGAATGCCATAATCCCAAGCAAGATGGTAAAGGACCAGCAGTCAAACTGATGGCTAGATGCTTGAGAAGGAAGCTGACTGTTGAGAGTCAAAGCAGCAAGAGGGCTGTAAATCTTTGTATAACAGTCAGCATGGAGGTTTGAAAAGGATTAGGGCTTAAATACATGCTTTCTGTGTCCCATTCACATAATGCATCAAAACACACGAAAAAATGCATATCCTTTCCTGACATTTTTAGAAATAGACAGGATGATGTGATTAATCTGATTATGGCATGGGAGGGCTGAGATAGTTTTAATGGTCTACAGATAAATGCTGTTAATGTGGCATTCTGTTAATTTGTGACTTTTAATTTGAGTGCATTTTTCAAAATTGTGGTTTGATTTGAACCATCTCATGCGTTTAATCTCAGTTGTAGTTCAAAGACAGGACAGATGTATGTGGCAATGTCTGCCTCATCCTTACATCAAACTGACTCTGTTGTCAACTGGAGAAGCTCCAAATATACTTCTATGATATGGTAGGAACTGTTAGATTCTGAAAGATGAAGACTGATTGCTTTCATCATTACTCTGCCTCTGGAAAAGTGTGCAAAGTCTGCGCTTACTGCGTGTTCGTCCAAGTAGAAACCCTTTGGAGGGGAGATTCCATTAGCATGATGTATGTTATGCTTGGATCAACATCTACAAGTTCTTCACTGGTTGTTTAGAACTGTCATTGTAAGATTCAGTGCTCCACAGAACTGCTGGCCTTCTAACCATTGCTGTTGTGAAATGGCCCCTATTTCTCCCTGCCTAATAACCATAAGGTCTCAGCTGGACTACAGACGAGTTCGACACACTGTTTTAATGAAAGATAGATGATCTAGAGGGGATAGAGTAAAAGAATTCTTTGGTACAAAAATGACTTCTGAAAATGGGAAAAGAATAATTGGAATATAGATTATTTTAGCTCCCAAAATACATTTGCTGAGATGTTTAGGGAATTTTGAACACTGATAAGCTTGGTAGACTGTATGCAATAAAAATGACATATATTAGTATAATGATAGATGTGATAGAATAGAATAATTGGTCCTGCTTTGTAGTGAGATGTCCCTGCTGGTCCTCTGGTTATTCAAATCAGAGATCACCATGCTGTGAACAATAAGGGGCAGTCATTACTTTCTTGTTTAGTTCACGATATTTCTCAGTTTACCCTTGGAAATTTCAGCACTTTTTTTTCTATCATCTTCATTGACAATGAGATCTAGTGGGAAAGATCTAAATAATCTGTTGGTACATCCAGAAAATAGCAAAGGATAGAGGCACAAAGCTATCTCATGGCTCCATTTTTACTCCATACTACTCCACACCTTGACAGAGGACCTTCACGGTGGAGAAATCTGTGGGATAGAACAGACTCCGCAAAAAAAGTGAGGAGTGAAAGCACACCTGATGAACAATCTTCCCTGCACAGTTTGATGTAGCCTGAACCTGTCCCTGTGATATAGATCTAGATTTCTACAGCATTTACATTCAACACACTTCCTGACTGCGTCCTTGACAAGAGGTGTGCTCAAATGTCAGTACCTCTTAAGAACACGTCGTTGTTTATTAAGATATTGGTGCAAGATGAGGATTCAGAAACCTCCATTATAAGTAGCAGTACAGAGTAAATGCTGTGCTGTTTCTGCAAGACATACAAAATTATCACAGGAACATTTGTTCTGGAAGACAGCTTTGCTGGCATACTACCTTTCCTCTAATTATTGACAATTCTCTCTAATTAGTTTTTTCTTTTAATAGTAAACCCACAGGTTAATGATCCTACTTACAGGGTCTTACAGCATTTAAACTTTTATGAGAGGTTAAAAAAGTATGTCTAACTAAGCTGTAAAACTGACTGAGCTATATTAGTTTTCTTACATTTTGTGAAAGAACCAATTTGACCTGTGGATGCAGACATCTTGCAGGAAGGAGAGACAATCAGTTCGGTGGAGAGACAGTTTAAAAGCACTGGCTCAGCACAAAAATACATCCAGACTGTGGGAGTGGTAAATGGGATTTTGACCAAAATGAACTAGGATCTTATTGACACCACTTTTCAGGTCAGTTGAGTTCATTTTGCTTTCTGGGAGTGAAATGGGTGTCGTGGCTGGAAAACTAGGTAAAACAAGATTTATTTTATTCTCATGTCATAAGGTGAAATACAGTCTATTAAATGGAAAAGGCAGTTAAACAGACACATGCTCCCTCCAGAGAACCACATTGCCACTAAGGGCGAAAAGGCTACAAAGTTCTCACTGACAAACAGTTTATTGATTAGGATTGTTTGAACCTTAAAAGCTTTAGTTTGCTTTGGAATATCTTGCACTTCAGCCATGATTCAAAAATTTTGATTACAAGTTGAAATAACAGTTCAGTAGGAAGTGCTTGTGTTTAAAACTGACATATCTATCTACAGCTGTATCGCTGTGCATGGAAGAGAACAGATAGAAAGATGGAATTCCCACAGTGACATAAGTTCTGTGCGATAAAGTATGTGACAAAAATAATGGAAGAAGAGAAAAAAAAAAAAACAAATGACTCTATCTGTGTTACTCCACCAGGCTGCTCCCAAAGATCCCTCTTATTTTAGAATCAGGTACCCCATCATGCACAATGAGCTGACCATACACCTCTTTGGGAAAAACTCTCTGTGTGAAAAATAAGGAGTCCTCAAGCCAAGCCTATTCTGCTTTATGCACAAACTACCACAAGACATCTACATGCTGTCTCTCAATGTCTTTATTATTTTTGCAAGGATGGAAAATTGTGGTGGTCACAGGCTCTTGAGGAAACAATGGAGCAAGCAAGAACCAATGAGAGCTCTTGGAGAGAAGATGCAACTGCTGATTTTGTGATGTTGGATGCCCACATCATTTGAAGGATTTGGATGGCTCTTGGGTTGCTCTTGCTTCTACCAGCCACAGGCTCTCTCATAATGCCCCCTTGTATTTATTAGTCATGGTAAGTCTGGATACACAATCAGTGACATAATCCTTGTTTTCCCAAATTCTACTTTTTTTCTTCAAACTTATTTGCTTCTCATTCTTTCTTCCCTAAATCTCCTTTCCCACACAAAACAAAGTGTTATGGCACTCTGAACTGTTGCCCCATCTCACTTCTTCCCTAACCTTACCTATGAAGTGCATTATCAATGACATTGGCACGGAGCTGGGAACACAGAAAACAGGATGAAAAAGTTACTGAGTCACCAGAGACAACCCGCTGCCAGATATGCAGTTGTGTCCTATAATTATACTGATAGACTAATCAGAAAAAACCCCCCACATTTTATAATTTTATATGGCTGTACTGTCGCAAGTTCCCTTCTCAGGATGACAGAGAGGAGTACTGAATCAACAGAGACCTCATTGCTTACTATATAATCACATCTCACTTTTGCACACAGAATTTTTTTTCTCACCATTTAAAAGAATTTTAATCTATTTTTAATAACTTTACTTGTGTACTCTGAATCTATTAGACCAGCTGACCACTTCCCAGGGGCCTGGCAAGGCTAAGCTATGTATCTGAAGGCAGTAGTGTGAATGTGTCCTTAGAGCAGGTAGTGACAGATGGCACAAGCCTTGCCTGTAATTTTGTAGTTCACTATGTTGGCATCTCTCTTTCCCTCTCCTCAGAGGTCTGGGAAAAGACAGAGTCAGGGATCAGAGGCAATGAAAAGAAAAATATTTTTCCTAGGGATGCAGAGAGGACTACATACAGGCTTATTGAAACCTGATGAAAGATTGCTGAACTAAGAGGAAACCTGATGGGAAGGATGAGCCTTCCAAGGACACAGTGGATGGGGATAACCTGTTTATAGTTTCTCCTTTTTGTTGCCAAGTTTTCTTCATTTAAAAAATGCTCCTTGATTTTACCTCACTTCTAAGAAAACACAGCTCCTGTGGTTCAAAGATTTTTGATGCTTTCGGCATGCTCACTTTGATGAAAAGTGCAGAAAAATCCTCAAAACTCTGTTTGACTCATGCTCATATCTCACTTGAATTCCTGCTGAACTAAGATTATGCTTGTAACCTCATCCATCATTTTCTCCCCTTTGCTTTTGGGTGTTTGAACTCAGGCCCTCTGCAGTGCTCTTGACATAGTTACTCAGATATGATTATAGGATTATTTATGAACTTCACGTAAGCAGAAAAATGTAAAGAGCAATTGACCTTTCTTTTAATTTAAGATTTCATAGCTTCTTCCATGCATAGTCAGCGAAAACAAAGACTTTTTTTGTAAGCTAATTTTATTTACTGTTTCTATTGAGAGTGGAAAAATAAGCTGTCATTTAGCAGTGGAGCTGTGGAGGTGAACACAGTCAGGTGGAGTCTTTACTACAAGGTTTACAAAAAAACATAGCTTTGAGAGTGGGGTTTAGTTTAAAACCTAAAAAAAAGGATGGAGATTGACCTTGATAAGGCTTAATATGTGATATCCAGAAATATATGTATATGCAAGGTGCTGCTTGAGGTTCCAAGCTCATAGATGGACTTTTATTTATGGACATTTATAAAGGACTCCAACTTATGAGCTTATCTTTATTCTGGGAATACTTTGATTTGTACTTCCAAATATTTACTCTAAGGAGATTCATACTCAAATGCAAACTGATAGTATGAATTGTGAGATACCTGAGCCAAATCAAATTAGCTCAATTAGCATACTTTGATAATGCAGTACCATTACCTTTATGAGTCCTCTACCACCAATCTGCCACTGGAGTCCCTCACTCTCATTAAAGCAGGCTTAGAAGAAAGGTGGGGACAATTTTTTTAATGGGCCCTGTAGTGATGGGACAACATGCTCATGGTTTTAAACTGAAAGAGGGTAGGTTAGACCTATATAAAAGGAAGAAACTTTTCATGATGAGGTAGGTGAAAGACTAGAACAGATTGCCCAGAGAGGTGGTGGAAAACCAATCCCTGTAAACAAGGTCAGGTTTGACAGAGCTCTGAGCAACCTGATCTAGCTGAAGGTGTCCCTGCTCATTGCAAGGGACACTAGGGGGTCAATTTTGACCAAATCTATTCTATGGTTCTATGGTTCTATGAAAATAGGAACAGTTGGTGGAAAAGAAGAAAACAGTCTTCAAATTAATGTCAGTGTAAAGGGCTGTGGGTTTTTCCTCATACGAAAGGAGATGCAACGAATGCTCAGCAATTTGAGTGGAGCAACTTCTGTAATCCAAGAAGGGAAGACACGTTCTAGGCCTGTAGTCTGTAGTGGAACAAATGAACAGCCTGCCTCTTCAGTTGCTCAGCAGTGACATGAGCAGTAGATAAATCAGTTTGTTAATCAGTTGGTCCTACTGCCAAACATGAAATAAGTACGGATCTGCAGTAACTACCCTTGCAAAGCAGTCATTAGTGATCACTAAACCTGTGTGAAGAGTTTGAGACCTCGGAGTCGTTTATGAACCATGGTCCATTGACTGCTCTTTCACAGTCTACTGTTTCTACCTAATTGTGATTTGTATCCAAAAGCTTTTCCTAGTCAGCCTGGAATTAGTTGTATTTATAAATTGTTTCTCCACATTCGGTGTTTATTTAATGAGCAAAGTAATGACTGTCTAAACTGCTGAGAATGTCTTACCTCAGGCTTGATGGTTAAAGCAAAGGAAATTATTAAGGGGGTTATTCTTATCCTTGCAAAGATATAAAAATAACAGTGACGATACATGAAAACTTTATTGCTACTTTCCAACCAATTTCCTGCAAGGGCCAGGAACTTTCATGAGTTTTGCATAAGAAAAGGAGAGCAGATACTAGAAGAGTGGTGAAGGACAAACTGAGAAGAAGAAAATGTTGGACGTTCTTTTGCAGCCTGTGCACCCTCAGAATGAACTCCAGCTCTTTTCTGAACTCCTCTAGAATCTGGGCACTGTGATTCAAAAGTCACAATTAGTAAAGAAGGCAAGGTAGTGTTAAAATAATCAAAGAATAAAGCTCTACACACTGAAGCCCTTAGGCAATGCTGTCATAAAAAAATAAAATAAAAACCAAAGGGTGAGATGAAAGATTCATTTTCACTGTGACTACAAAAGAACCTTATAGCTGCAAGCTAATATCACAACTTCTACAGCTATTTTCATCTCAAAATGAGAATGTTTATGTTGTTGATATTAGACATCACTATAAACTCAGAGCCAGAAGTTCACCAGAAAGCAAGGGGCTTTGAGTCAAGATATTGATTTAATCCCATTAGACACTTTTCTGATCTGGTTTCACATCTGAGTGTTTGAAGATACAGTGTTTGAGATTTTTCTTTAGCTCAGCTCTGTTCTAGTTCTTACAACTGCATGATCACTCATTTTATTTTTTTTTATTTTCTCTTTTTTTCCCTAGGTTGGCTTTAATCCAATTCTAATTTTCTGTTTAAAGATTAAATCTTCTATCTCTAAGAATACTTGCAGAAGGCTAGTCTTTAACACAATAGTGACAAAATCTTTCCTTCTGTTTTGCTTCTACTTTACCACAGAAATTTAACCAGGTTGTAGATAGCACGTAAACCTAACAGACCACTGGAGACATTTTTGTTTCCAAGTTCACCTTTTGGGAGTAGGTACTTTCTGGAGGAAATTTTTTGTCTGATGTTCTGCCTGAATTTCAAACTCAGTCAGAGTTCAGCAGCCCACTAGTCACTTGCTTATAATCAAGAGAAAAATGTGGACCATCAAGAAATTCTTGGATGGAACACGGGTCTTGCACCACATTCTCAGCTGTGATAGTACAAATGTATGTTTTAAATACAAATTATACCGGTTTCCTACCCGTGTGTGTGAAAATATGAATGACAGAAAACGGACAATATATTAAGATAATATTTTAGTACCAGCTAATTAATGTTTAGATGATATTCAAGTATTCCAGGGATAATATTGTAGTATCTAACTCCATAGAATTACCCATGGTTGTAGAAGGTTCAAATTTGCTACAGGATGTTATTTTTCCTTCCCCCAGATTTCCAGAATTCCTTGGGCTTTGAACAAAAAGTTAGCATATTTTTATCAGAATATTAAAAAAAATATTTTTAATATTCAACATTTTACATTACTAGTCATGTAAAAATGTAAAATATTTATAGTTTGGCCATTCAGTTGAAGTACACTCTATGAGATGGCATGAAAGAAAAGAATAAAATTTGTAGTCAAAGATAGGGAGTTTAAAAATTAATTTAATAGGTTTTGACTAACTAAGCTTTATAGCAAGTCAAAAAATTGACTTCCAAATAAATAGTGCCAAGCCTTACTTCCTCCTCTTTATAAATGATTTTATACATCAATATTGTTACATATGGAAATTTGTTTAAATAAATCATTGATGTTTGAACAGAAATCCTGAATTGTTTTTGAAGCAGTATTTTCATGTTTAAAATGTTTCCTGTTGGGCAAAAATAATTATCTTTATCAGAAAATATTGAATAAAAGGAATTTAAAATGTTTCCATTTAAATTGAGCCTGTGTTCATTGAGATTTACAGATTGAGGTTTGATTCATTTAAGGCAATATGCCTCTAATTAATTTATTACAGAATTACCATTTTCATCTTTGTAAATGCCAAATGAATTAATCACCATGTCTAAACAATTAATATCTTGGCAATTAAACAAAGACTGGCATTTCATTGTATGGTGTTACACTAGTTCTTGATCTTCATGTTGGGACACTAGCCATAAGATTTCCTTTCATTTGATCTAATTCATAGGAAACCGTTAAAATGAAACCCACAAATGAAGAAATTTAATTTAAAGGTTCATATGCCTGATCAAAGAAACAAAGACATAGAAAAATGCACTGGAAAACATCAGCTTAAAACGGAAACAGGGTGGATTGTTAAAAATATCTTGCAAAGCAGAGGCATATTTAATTAAAATTTGCTATATTCAGCTCTGAAACTTATGGAAGAACTGGTTTTTTTTTTTTTTTTAACAGATGGAACAACTGTTTCTAATTTGAAGTGTCTCTCTCATGTCACAATTATGCTGGATCACTCTCTACCATAAATTTGAGACAGATGAAGAATAGACATTTCCATCCAATTAGCCAAAACTTATTATTAAGAGTTTATGATTATTATGTTTTTATTTTGCTTTCCATTCTTAGTGGCATGAGAGGCAGACTACTTAATTCACACAAAGTTTAGTGAGACTTGATTTTTGTTTAAAAACCCCAACAATTCTGAATCAGCAGATCACTTTTGTGCTTCAGTGTTTTTTAACCTAGCTTCAGCACACTTGATTTCAGAACAAGCAATATGGAAGTGGATTTACTGTCTTGTGAGTCATAGCCATAGGAGGAGCTTCTGCAAAGCAACAAAATTTCACCAGTATGGAACACAGGGCTCCTGCTCCTCTCTCTATTTGACAGACTTTCTAATTTTAATAGAATAGGCTTGAACTCAGTGCATGTAGGGAGTGAAGTTTGTCTTGTAGCACAGCAGAGGGATTTGGATGTATACGTGTATTATTTAAAATCAATATGTTAACATAAGAGTAAAAAATATTTAATTTTAACATACTAATGGAATTTCCCCCAATCAATGCTTTTCACATTTGATATAATATTAAAAGTCTTCTCGGTAATAGCTAAAGTATCTTAATGAATGTAATAACTGCTTCTAATTTTATTTTCACCTACCTGCCTTTGACAGAGACACTTCCTCTGTTTCAAAGTGAAAAACACTGACAGTTGGGCTACTGGCATAAGAACACTTTCTCTTCATTTCTACAACAAGTTCAATATTATAGTTCTATTTTAAAAGAGTTTGAGATGTAAAACACCTGTAAGATGCACAGTAAAGATGCAGTCAGAAGAAGCACAGTGGTAACAAATTTACTTGAGTGCTATAGGCTGTTCTATTTGGAACTAGACAATCACCCTGTTAATGAATATAAAAAAAATCTGGTTCTAGGTTGTTGTCATACACCCTTGAATACTTTAGGTATTCCTTTAGGTATTTAAATTTATATCTAAGAAAATTGCTCTGGATACTTTCAGGAGGAAATATAAAATACTTCCCCTTCCAGCCTGCCCATTCTCTTAAAACTGGTACAATTAAATCTTTTAATAGGCAGACCACATGCATGGCATTTACCAGTCTTGGTATTAGAGCCCAAAGTCAGCACATATGCCCAGAATAAGCTACTGATGGAAAAACATTATCACCTTCATGTTCATTACTATCTTTCTACCAAATAGAGAATCCTGTGAATGTAGCTCACATATTTTTTTTTTTTGTAGTCCGTCATGTAGTAACTATGGCAGCACCTGCTTCTATTTCACCATGGCTTCTTATAATAAATATTAATCTGAAACAATACAACAGTTGATCAATTAGCAGAGATCCATCAATCTAGAAGGAAAAGAAAAGACAAAACTCTTGCAGTCGCTCCCTGTAGATGAAGAATATCTGCAGAATGTAATCCCAAAACTTTATTTGATTTTTAACGGTATTATTTGGCTAGCAAAAGACAATCCTTTTCCTTTCCCTTGCATTATTCTTAACCTCAGACCTTCATTGTGCAGTAATTCTGGGTTAAGAATTCAGTCATGCAATAACTAAGAATGTCCCACAATACTTTCATAACTATTTTCTAAAAATATGTTGGTTTTTCTTCTTAGCTTCATTTTAATTAGTGTGTTTAGGGTAACAGACAAAGTCATCTCTTTTCTCCTTTAAACAACAACAACAAAATCCTCTGTGCTTTATTGTAAAAAGGAGACAGATGATAGAGGTGGGGTTTCCTGTCATTCCTAGCTTTAAATATCTGTCATTAATGCAGATATGTGGTGTGTGATTATATAAATAGAAAAGTCTCCATTTATTAAACATATATCTTATCTTCATAAAGCACAGAAGCATTTTTTTTCCAAAGCAGCTGACTAGTTCAAGCTCAAAAGAAGAAGAAAAAAAATCCAGAATTTCAATATCTGCAGTGTACAAATGAATAAGGTCTGTACCGTTGCACAAGAAATAAAAAAATGTCACTCTAAGAAATTGATAAAGTCTATGCTCACACATGGAAAGAGAAGTGTCATCTTCATTCATTATTTTTAACTAAAAAATAAGTAACATTCAAAGACAGAGCAACCTAATTCAAATTCCCAACAGTGGTACATTGATGATTTTGCCAGACCCAGCTGAGCAAACGAAATAAATTGTTTCTATAAAGTTAACTCAATAACAGAGAAGTCTGTGGGCACAGAACAGTGTATTTGTAACTGCATACATAATGGTGACAAATAAGTCACATACTGAAATCAAATAAATCTTGAGCAGTAATGAACAATGAACTAAATCTTATAGCACATTAAGGAACCTTTCCAACAAAGTGGATGGGATGCCATTATGTTAGACATATTTGAACTAAACCCAGACAAATGACCATGAATTCAAAAGGCTCAAGCTAAATTACACCATGCTGTGAAATCGAATGGTGCAGAAATATCTGGAAAATGTACCTATGGCTTATAGATTAAATCTTTACAAAGCATTCATTAGGATATGTGAATTATCTCTTCCTCTCTTTCTGTAATTTCTAAATCTAGACACGTATTTAAGCCTCAGTTAAATTTGTTTCTCTTCTAACTGCTTTCTTGTTTGCCTCCTTCTTTCTTTTTTAAAACATTTCATCTTTGACTGCCATTATAGGGGTGCAACTCTTCCTCTGAACTCATGGGTATGGGCTACCTAAACAAAAGGGGTAGGGGGGACAGCATTTCAGAAGGGACATAAATGCACAGTTTGATGTCCAGGAAGGAGTGAGTGGCTGAAATGAAGAATTTTGGAGCATGGCGAAGGCTGCTCACAGATAACTGGGCAGAGAGATGGGCAGAGTGGCATTTACACTGTACTATATGTCTCTGTAAATATGAAGAAGGAAAAAAAAGATTGGGCCCCTCCATAAGAAGTCTGAGAACAGGTGTCCAAGCTTGGTACTCATGCAACTAATTCAGCTAATATGACTGCCTCAGTCCTGGCATGTCTTGAAACTTTCTCTGATTTCTGATACTAAAAGTGATAAAGATAAAACACACTGTGTTATAACCTCCCTTACCAACCTATGACATTTATATGAATGTTGTACTCTCAAGGTGTGAATCCTGTCCATTAAAAAAAAGAGAAAAAAAAGAGAAAAAAAGGAAAAAAAGGGGAAAAAATGAAAAAAGAGAGAAAAGAAAAGAAAAAAAGAAAAAAGTAAAAGAAAAGAAAAAAGAAAAAATAATTAAAAGGGGATTAAAAAAAAAGAAAATTTTATGCTATGTCCTATCTTGGACTTTCTGCTCTTCACTGACTGCCTCAGTCCTGGCATGTCTTGAAACTTTCTCTGATTTCTGATACTAAAAGTGATAAAGATAAAACACACTGTGTTATAACCTCCCTTACCAACCTATGACATTTATATGAATGTTGTACTCTCAAGGTGTGAATCCTCTCCATTAAAAAAAAAAGAAAAAAAAGAGAAAAAAAGGAAAAANGAAAAGAAAAGAAAAGAAAAGAAAAGAAAAGAAAAGAAAAGAAAAGAAAAGAAAAGAAAAGAAAAGAAAAGAAAAGAAAAGAAAAGAAAAGAAAAGAAAAGAAAAGAAAAGAAAAGAAAAGAAAAGAAAAGAAAAGAAAAGAAAAGAAAAGAAAAGAAAAGAAAAGAAAAGAAAAGAAAAGAAAAGAAAAGAAAAGAAAAGAAAAGAAAAGAAAAGAAAAGAAAAGAAAAGAAAAGAAAAGAAAAGAAAAGAAAAGAAAAGAAAAAAGAAAAAATAATTAAAAGGGGGAAAAAAAAAATTGTGCTGTTCTAAAACCCTGTCTTGGACTTTCTGTTCTTCACCACACTCAAAAAAGAAAAGATTGCATAAAACTTTGAAGTCAGATCTTTTTCGTTTCACAGTGTGCTTACACAGTACAGAAGTCTGCAACTTTGCCAGAGCTGTCATTGTACTAGAAACAGCACATGTTGTGCAAAAGCAAACTGAGAATAACTTAATTTCTTGACTTGAGATTTGGGGAAAGTACCTTCTTTTGATGAGTTTCAGTGAGTTTATGGAGCCTTTTTCCAATGACAAATCACCAAAACGTGAAAAAGAGCATAGCCTCAGGCTCCAGAGGAATAGATCAGCACCTCAGCCTGTAAAATTTTGAAGTTAGATTTGAGCTGTGTATATAGGATATTGTCAAAAAGGGGGGGGGGAGGTAATTTCAGCCTAAATTATTAGCTATAACTTTAAAAAATTCCATCTGTATTTGGGCTAGAATTAGATATAGACAATATTTCTTTAAGGTAAGTTGTTCTTTTTTAAATGATCTTTTTAAGCAATTAAACACTCCTTACAGAAAAACCTGGATAATCCAGAAAATTTGGCACCATCAGTAATAACTATGGAAGTATGATAACCTTAGTGCTCATATACTGCTCAATCCTATTAACAAAGAAAAAATTACTTCTCTTCTGACATGTCTAAATCCTTGAGGAACAACAGATAGTATCACAAGATGCTCAATGCTCTTTGACTACACATGATAGTTCCTTGTTATTCCAGTGAGAAAAAGTGAAGGAGGAGGGCTCAGTACATTAGGAAAATACTGATGACAGTTTTAAGAAGGTAGAGGAGGGAAAATGACACCACAGGCCTGTCTAGAGCAATACTTCAATCTACAAAAGAGATCTATCCCTGAAGTTCTATTTAAAGTTAATAAATATGTTTTTGAAATGTGGATATTATTATACAATTTTATGTCTAATCCTTCACTGAATCTTTCAAAACCTTTATTTTCTGTGATAGTCTATTATGATAAACACTACAATGAGAATATCTCAAATACCACAGATGAACAATGGACATGGAAACTGATTTTTCATCACAAAAGTTGACTACAACAGATCACACTCTAAACACAGCTGAACATCTTGAACCAGCACATTTTGACTCCACTTTTTTAAGGGTGATTAGAAATCAAAATGTTGAATCTGCAGAAATCTCAAAAGTTACATTGCCAGCAAATTAATTCATATTTGTTTATCAAGACACGTTTGTGTTCATGGGTGTATATCTTATAAAATTGCCTCTTGAAGAAAAGATAAATCAAATCATTGTGGTTTTGATAACAAATCAAAGAGAAGGGCTTTAGCCAAGTGGTCATGCTTAGAGTTCCCTTAAACCTTTCTTGAATGGCAGTTTAGTGCCCCTTCATTTTTCGAAAGACATTTCATGCAAGAAAAATCTACATCCCAACAGTTGTCAGCCAAGTGGACAGCTGAAGTGAAAAATGATCAACATCGAGCTAAATGTTTAGTGACTTCTTGAGTACCTACTTATTTAATTCAGTCAAGTAACCTTAGCCCAACATCTTTTAAGTCTAAAGTATTGAAGACATCTGCTTGTTGTTTAAGCTTTGCCACAATACTGTTCTGTCCATGTCAGGAAAGTGAGTAGATCATGCAGCATTTCAAGGAAGGAGTGTGAGAGCTAAAGTATTGAAACAGGTGGCTCCAATTTAGCAGCTGCAAACACATGGTCAACTTCTAGGGCACAAATTTTTCTTCCCATGCTCAGAGAGACCTAATGAGATTCCTCCAGCTCAAGTAGTCGAGACTTTAGAGATTGTTTCTGTGAGACTGAGTACTGAAATTCTTAGTTACTTGCATTGATATCAGTGAGGCACAGAACTTATAGTGCCAGTACAAACTTCAGGGCTGTGGTAACTCAGGCCCACAGTATTTGAAAGGTCTGGAGGACAGGCAGAACATGGTGTCATCTGTCTGTTATGTAGATAAATCTATGCTTTTGTTCCATTTGTCCCTGTTTAACACAGGACATGGGTGTTTCAAGCCTTCTGGAAACTCTCAGCCTGAATGTGCTGGCTAGCACCTATTTTTGTTCTACACATACCATCTTTCGAGACCCTTCTACTGAGCTTGGTTCTTTTATGACTGGGTTGGTTTTGTTTTTTTTTTTTTTTTTCATTTCTTGACAAAATTTTATTCTGAGATCATTTTTTATTTGCTTATCAAATTGCTCCCCTTGTTTTATTTAACTGTGGTTATGGCTTAGGCTTTCAAATATAACCTAATGGATTCTATGAAATAATACAAAATCTTTTCTCATACATTGTTCATTTTGACCCCACTGTCTGCAGTATGCTGTTTCATTTTTGTAATCTCTAGGATTTACATTCCTGTTAAGTCATGCAGCAAAAATCAGTGAAGAATATAGTAATTACCTTCATTTGAACACGTGCGTTAATGACTGATAATTTATTCTCATGCAGAAGTAGCAACTGAGTGTAGCTGACATTAAAATACTGCATTATTGCATTAAATCTGTGATTTCTCACAAAAACTCATTATATTCCTGTGTATTCCACCTACAAGGTTTAGATTTATTATTTATGAATTTGATTCCTCCTTCAACATAAAATATTAAGAATAGTTCTATAAGTCACTGAGAGAAAGAATTCATTTTCATCCAAGACATATACAATAGTAAAACAAAAGTAGAACAGTAATAAAAAAGAAAAAAGAAAGAAAAAAGAAAAAATACACTTTTTTCTTTGAGAGCTGATTTTTTTTCCTATTTTTTTGGCAAAAACTTTAAAAAGAAACATATTTAGTTAGTTCTATCTAGCCATTGAGTTATTAAATTGCTAAAACAGACTGATGGCTAAACCCAGCATTTTTCAAGGTTTCTCTGTTTTCCCACTTCCATTATCAAGGTCATGGAGTGGTTTTTGCTGCTGTTTGTCATGCTCCAGGAATACAGCGATTGCCTGATGAATAAAATCAGAAGAATGACAGGCACATGGAGTCAGACCTTTGGAAAGGAGTACGTACTTCATTTAGTAAGGATATCAGCTACTCCCAAGGCTCAGATGACTGCAGCGGAATTTGTCTTTGATCCAAAGTAAAGAATTGAGAGGACTTAAAAGCAGCATGCTTCAGCGCTGTCTTGCTGTCTGAAACTGCCACTCGACTCCAGCTCTTCCACACTCACACTAATTGACAAAGATCGTGCAACACTGGACTACTTTCTCCCTCCCAGACTACAAAGGAGAAAATTGAACAGTGCTTTTGCTTAAATACCTCCTGGTTAAAAGTAAGGCAGGTTATGGGAAAAGGAGCTCTGGCTCCTTTGTAGTCCATGCAGTGTGTCTAGCAGCTCCATTTCTGCTTTATCAAAATCAATTCAGATGCTCACAGAGGTATGAAGGGGCAAACCTGTAAAAGGATTAATATTCAAATGGAATTCAATTATAGACTTTGGTGCTTGTACCAAGTAGGTTCAATGAAAACAAAGAGGAACACTTAAGACTGGAGGCAGCAGAACCAGGTAGTATCGCCCACTTCCGTCCGTGTTGGTGCGGCTTTTCCTCACTGGCTGCGTCAGCCTAAGAGGTAACGGAGAGCCATGTGTTTTGAAGATGTTGTGAACCTCTGGTTATTTCTTAGATGAACTCTTTATCTAGTGTCAGTGCCAACCTGATGTCATGGTGCCCGTGAGGGCAGCCTGAGCTCAGCCTGCCACTGTGACACCGTACACTGTGCGCTGTACGGCAAAATCTGCGGCTCATGTTGTTGGGCACTGTTGGTGGGTTCTGCCTCAGTCACCGAAGTACTGAAAATAAATGTCACTACTGCACATGTGGATGCTCTTCAAAGTAACTGTGTGCTTTTGGCTCTACATGGATGTGATCGAAATAGAAGAAAATTGGAAGGCCCTGCCTGATCTTGTTCTCCTTTCCACATTGCTAGAGTACTGCGATTTGTAGGGTACCACAGCAATATGTCCTTATCTGCACCGTGTCAGAGGGCTATCAATCAAAAAAATATCAATGATATAAAACTAGTCATGCAACAGAGTGGCAGTTAAAATAGCCTTATAATAATCTCAATATTTATAATTGTAACAGATTTTAAAATATATTTTGGTATAATTAGTATACATTTTGCTATGCAGAACTCAAGAGTAACCCTCTCTAGTCACAGAAATTAGCGGTTTAATTACCCTTAATATACCTAGAGCCAAGACTTAACTTTTTGTAACACACTTAATTGCTTATTGCCTAAAACTTCCTTTCAGGAACATTTGTGTAAAGGGTTTACAAGGTTATAATTTCAAACATAGTCATAAGATACTGAAATGAAATGGATCTCAGAAAATATGTTAAAATCTATTATGAACTCTCTTCAGAAGAATAAATTAGTAATAACTTCAATTTTTCATTGTATCACCTCTCATAAAGCATTTGAAAAAGATAGAAACAAGCTGTTTTATCTAGAGTTTCTCAACTGCCATCAGGTAATTTTGAAAATGATAAAATATGACATTAATGTGATTAATGCATGCATTTTGTAAACAAATCAATTAAAAATAAAGCTGAGTAGTATTTAAAATTCATGGTAATTGCAGACATTCATTAACACTGCACAGCTGAGGACACTAGATAAAAGTCTGAAGAACTGCTTATGATTCATTCAAGCCCCTGCTACTGAATGTTTTGTAAATAGTTATTTGCTATCAACTTGCAGGATAGATCCTAATGTCCTTAAATCTCCTAAAATTTTAATTTTGGTTATTTTCCTTAGTTTGCTTTGCTGTTAAATTTAAGAACAGCAGAGGTGCTGGCTACTAAGAATTTCTGTATTTCAATGTCAAAAGAGAAATCTGAAATGGTTATTATTCCTAAGAAAACTGTTAACATTAAATTTAAAAATTCAGAAGCAATCTTGTTGCTACACTACTTTGGCATAATGAAAACTGACAGAACAGCATCTGTTGTGTTTTAGAGCCTGAGTGGAGAGATTTCCCTGCTATTTCTGATTGATAGTGGAGATCCATCACTGAGGATGAAGGCTGAGCATGGCTGATGCACTTTACTGGTATCTTAGTCCACCCTTCACTGGCAAGGGTTAAGATAAACAAAGCGACATAAGAACACAACACCCAGCTTGAAAGTATGCTCTGTGCTTTTTACAAGATTTTGTTCAGTTTTGGGTGGTTTTGTTAGTGTTTTGTTTGGGGTTTTTTTGTTTGGTTTTATTTAGTTTGGTTTGGTTTTTGTTGTTTTTTTTTTTTTTTTTCCCTTAAGAGGGCATAATTACTCAAGAAAAATAAAACTTGACCATGAAATATTTTTGAATGGACAACCTGAAAGGAGGCTGTAGCAAGGTGGAAGTCATAACCTGGAAGGGAAAGAGACTAGAAATACAAATAGCAGGAAACTACAGGCAAACAACAAAAATTAGTTGGAAATTCCCAAAACTAGCATAAGAAGAGGCAGATATCTATCCTTTTATTTATTTGTATTAAGTTTAGGTTCCTTTTTAAAAGAAGTCTTGCTATACTCATGCTGCTTGGCAGGGAATAAGGAGGATCTGGTAGGGAATAAGGAGGACCTGAGATGCAAAGCAATCCAGACTAGATCATCTAGCAGCCTCTTACAGTTCTAAGCTCTATAACACTAAGAAATAATCTGTTACTGTGTTCTTTTTTGGCTCTTCTCATTAGCATTGACAAACGAGTATGTGCTTGGCACCCAGCAATGCACTTCGTGACAGAAGAAAATTAAGAACATTTAGTGATAAGGGGACATGATTCCAACCATTCAGCTTCTTGATCACAATGGATGATGGCCTGGAAGAAATGCAAAGCATATGAAAAGACAAGTTGCCTCTTGCATGTTTCCATGAAAGCAGAAGATCACTCTTGTCTATTGCCACTGAATTTACGATGCAGAATGTATTGAACTATTGTACAACTTGACCAGAAGTAGCAGAAATTATAATTCCTTGGATATGATAGTATAGTAATAGCTCCTTTGATGTATTACAAAATCCAGTACAGCAAGATTTGTTCAATGTTTTGAATTACCAACAAAGCAGATTTGGACTGAGCTGATAAAAGTCCTTTTCTCTATTTATGTTCAGTAAATCACAATGCGATACTTAACATAGTAACAATATTTGATGTCGTCATGTTTTAGCTTCTCTCGCAAACCTGTTGTATGCCAAAATTTGCTAACATGTTAATTTGGTCTATGTAATATTTGGTTGTATAGATAAAAATAAATACAAAATGAAAATCACATTTGACAACTAGCAGAGCCGTATCACTGCAACACCAACAACAAAGCAGAAGGCTAAATCCTGCCTTTCCCTAGTATGGAGTGATGTAACTGAAGACATTGGAGTTGTATTTATACCAGGCCTGGACATAGACATTAACGTCTGATACTACATGGATAAGCATTTGCAGGTTTTCTGATTGATAGATGGATAACACTGTTGTGCCTACTCCTGTTTCTTACAGACATTGTGGAGGGTTCTTACATCTATTTGTAGGAAGAATGTACTCAACACTTACAGGAAAGGCAAGATACATTCAGGTTTTCATGGCACTTAGTTTGTTCTTAGTGGAATGAACAGTTTATCTTCTGACTGAAATACAAAAGTGTATAGGCAGGAGACATTGTACTAGAAATCTATTCAATTGAATGTTTTCTATGTCTTTCAAAGGGACTTTAATGGTTTATGAGTAAAATGATTTTAAAAAACCCACCCTAAACTTGTTGACAATCCAAGCCAAGAAGAAGCTAATACAGAC
This sequence comes from Dasyornis broadbenti, assembly GCA_013397935.1. NCBI lineage: Eukaryota > Metazoa > Chordata > Aves > Passeriformes > Dasyornithidae > Dasyornis > Dasyornis broadbenti. The sequence goes on from VZRN01001754.1 coordinate 277,479, forward strand.
TACTGCAAGTTACTGACGTTAAAAAAAAAAAAACAGCAACAAAAACTCCAGCCACCCAAACACCCTTTAAAAAGTACTATATTTATTTGACAGGAAGGATTCTATTGATAAAATTAGTAGATAGCATTTCTGGTTTTGTTCAACAAAGATCCTTAAACTATTAAGAAATTTATAGTTTTCATAACGTACGTGTTCTCTTTTGCATTTCTCTGTATTTATTATATGTAGTTTGATTGCATCTATTGTCTGGTAGTATCCATCATGTGTTATATATACCCTTTCTAAGAATATATATATCACTGTTATCGTGGGCACAAATCATCACTGGTAAAAGAGGAAAGGGAGAAAGCAAAAAGCAGGAAGGGAAAGTTAAAATGTGTAGGACACAGTGTTCTGAGTTGTTGACTTGGAAATATCTTTAGAAGACATGGAAAATACTAACAACGCCAAGAGGACCAAGACACTAAATATTATATTCTTTTGAGGTAATAAACATAATCAAAGTGAAGTCTTATTTGTACACAGAACTTTAGATAAACTGACTATTTAAATAAAGTAAAATTAAGCTTTGTCTTACAATACTATTTTAATTTAATTCTAGGGCAGATAGGATAAAGTTAATGTATTACTGTGACATTATCTCTTTTAGGAGATGACTTCTGTTGGCAACTGCAGATTATCAGTATTGGTATGATAGGATGTTTTCAATATTCATGGTACAGTTTCCATTTAGCATCAAAGCATCAGTTCAAATCATATTTTATCTATAACTGATCAGGTTTGTTAGCCAATGATATTAAACTGTTAGGGAAAGTAGATGCTTCAGAAAGCAGAACCCTCCACAGGAAGATCTGAATAGGGTGGAAGAGTAGAATAACAAGAACCTTATGAAGTCCCATAAGGACAAGTGTAAGGTCTTGCAACCAGGAAAACACAATCCAGGAGTTCAACACAGGTTGGGATTTACCTGGCTGGGGAGCAGCTCTGTGGAAGAGGACTTGGAGGTCCTGGTGGACAAGGTCATTATGAGCTACCAATGTGCTGCTGCAGCAAGGAAAGCCAGTGGGATGCTGGGCTGCATCCACAAGGGCACCAGTAACAGAGTTAAAGAAGCCACAATCCAAGGCTCCTCGGAGCTCTTCAGGCCACATCTGGTGTACTGCATTCAGTTTTCATCCTTGCTATAGCAAAAAGATGTGCAAAGGCTGGAGAGGGTCCAGAGAAGGGTCACAAAGATGGTCAAGGGGCTGGGAAGCCTGACACATGAGAACAGCTTGGAGAACTGGGTTTATCCAGCCTCAAGAAAAGAAGTCTTAGGAAACACCTTATCAGCATGCTGCACTGTTTAAAGAAGAGGGAATCTCCCTTTTGACATGGAGGTACTTGAAAGAGACAAGGGGTAATGGGTGCAAGTCACTCCTCAGGATATTACAATCGAACAGAAGAGAAAAATGTTTCACAAAGGAAAAACAGCCATTGGAAAAACCTCCCAATGGGACTGGTGGATTCCCCAATGCTGGACACTTTTAAGATTCAGATGAACAGATTTCTGGGCTGTCTTGTCTAGACTGTGCTTTTGCAAAGAAAGATTGGACCAGATGATCCTTGATGTCCCTTCCAACTGGGTATTCTATGATTCTATGACATGTTTTGCTCAAAAGCTAATTGAGATCAGTGCCTCTTTACAGCAGTCGCTGCGTACTGTCACTCCTTTGCAAGCACTGAGGGCCATTGAAGACTCTCTTGTCTTTATGTGTATTTGCCATCCATACCATTTTTGACAACACTTATTCCCAAATCTAAAATTTTCTCTTGATCATACATGACAGGCCATGATGGGTTCCGATGACACTGAACATTCCATCTCCTCTGTCACAGAAATGTGCCATGCAGGAGGAAAGCATTTTTCTTGACACATGAAAGCATTTTTTTGCAGGGATTATTAAGATGTCTGTACACTGTAAGAAAAGAAGAGTCAAGGTTCACAGATTTGTTTGGCTTTTCTCAGAGTAAGCTGCAGTGAAGCATCAAATGCATGAGGATTAGTGCAGTTTTCTGTGTTTGTAACGGTAAGAGCTGCCTACAGGCTCACCACACATGGGAAGTCCATTGTCAGTCAAAGGCACCAGGGGAGATAATGAACCATGAAAAAATCCATCTGGGCAAAACTTGAGACATAACTTGCTCACTTGCCCTGAGAAATGTGCTAACGGGACACAAATGTGCCCCTCTGAGACCTGTTGTGTGGTGGCCTTTTATGAGCTGGTCAGAGGACAAACAAGAAGTTTTGGTCATGCTATTTCCAAGATAGGAAAAGATAGTTGGGGAAAAAAAATTCAGCTTGTAATCGTAACAAAAATTTCACTTGGAAGGCAATGCCAGTGGTTTGCCAGCAGTATACGAAACAGAAAATATAAGCATTATTGCCTCAGGAATGCTGCTACTTAGAGTGCCCAATTTTGTTTTTTAATAAACCAGTTTTTTAATAAGACCTATATTATTTCATAACAGTTCAGGGTCCTCAAGCTACAGGAGGAGATTGGTTCCTTTTTAGAAGACGAGTGACTGATCAGACTTTGGTCTAATAAATGACCAAATTGTAAATTTATTTAGTGCATTTACCGTTCCTATTACAGCTTTGAACATAGATAAGATCAGGCAGGAACAATCCCAGCATATTAACTCACAAATTAAGGCCAATGACACAATCAGTGAGCTATCAGAACAAGGCTCTCCTTTTCATTAATATCCCACATAATTTCAAGACAAATAATTTTTAAATATTCTCAAACAGGGTTTTTTTTACTACAACAGATTAAAAAAACCAGTTCTAACCAGAACTCGCCTTACAGTTCAGGAAAATAGGGATTTTCTGCCACATATTCTGGTATAAGGTTGCACTAGAAATTCTTGAATGACTTGTAAGCAAATACATTTCAGTTGAAAAGGAATAGTTCTAAAACTTTTTTTTAAAATTCAACTAATGAAAAATTAAAAACTTTGAATAGTTTTAGTTTGAATAGTTTTCACTCAGCCCAAAATACCATAATGCCATGGTCTTTTTCAGCATATTTTGTTCGATGTTAATTATAACTAATCTGTCCTGAGCTAAGTAGCTGTTAGTTCTTGCTTGAATCATATGTAGAGATATTAGCCAAATTTGGACAACATAAACTCAAGACTACGTTTTCTTGTGATGATGCTTCCTCCCATTCCAAATTTATTCCATTGTCACAATGTGAAGTCACATATTACCTTTTTTCCTCCAAACAATTGCTATTAATTTTGTTACTTATTTACAAGTAATTTGCATAAGTACATCAAAGTACTGTGACAGCATGGTCTGATGCAGTATTTACTGAACTTCGATCAGGACTAGGACTAGTTATCTTCCAGCGTCCCTTACAACCTGAATGATGATCTGATTATATGACTAATTAACCCTGAAAGCCTCTGCAGAATAAATTAGAAACATTACCCCCATCCCACTAGTGAAGATGAGGAATCCAAAGAATTAAGTGACTTAGGATATGGCAGTCCTTGTCAAAGTCACTTTTCAATCCCTAAAATTTGTCTCTGTGCATTCAGAGAGACAATGACACACACTGACGTTTTAAGAATGTTTTACAGAAAACTCAAAGAAATTAAGACTTTCAGATGATTTTACAGAAGTCTTTACTGCACTGAACTTTTGAATATGACATGTATTTAACAAGAAGCAATGATTAAAGACTCGTTCTTGCAAGGTTAAAAACAAACAAACAAACAAGTTAAAAACCAACCTGAAAATATTCAGACATGGAAATAGTGAGTTGGTATCATTCCTTTGCTGGAATTTTGTTTCTAAATTTAAGCAGACTATCTGTGTCAGAACCCCTGGAAGCAATAAGAAGGTACATGTCTCCTCCCCTCCCTTATGAGATTGTCAAACAATCTCAGTGATTATTGCCATGCAAAGCTTCTTTCTTACTGGCATAGAGCATTTCATCGATATCTAATCTAGTGTATACATGTTTTATCAACCTTTTTTTTTTTGTTGTTTCAGTTTAAGAGCTGTTATGATCAGTGTAAAATAAACCATAAAGACAAGTAAAGGGGCATGGAATCGCCTGAAACAGGCAGTTATTCTGTATCCTCTGTGTGTTGCTCATTCAACTACACAGGAAAAAAACCAATAATAAGACCCTGATGGTATTTACCAAAAACAGTACATGCATCTCCTCTATTATAGTAGCAAGAAATAAAAGCCCATGATCAGATGCATAGCATAACATGTATATATATAATAAATAATGTAATATGCATGTTTTAATACATAAATTTAATATAAATATTTTATAATTGATAACTATATTTAATACAAAGTATATATAGTACATATATTTCCTATGGTCCCCCTGAGAAATAACCCAGTGTTTGCCCCAGAGCTTACAGAAAATATTCTTAGTGATTAATGTAAATTTACTGTGGGTATTGTCGTGGTTTAGCTTGGCCCAGGTTTTTCTAGTGGGGTGAGGGCCACAAAGATGGCTCCTTGGTGAAGCTTCTCGCAGCCTTCACCATGTCCAGCTCTGAGGTGATGGACATGCTGCTGGCCAAGCCTGGGCCAATTAGAGATGTTGGTTACGCCTCTGTGAAAAACATATTTAAGACGAAATCAAAACAATGGGTGCACGCACTTTTCCTTAGCCAGAGGAGGAGGAGTAGGTGAGAGTATGTGAGGGAAAACAACATGGAGAGACCAAGGTCAGTGGAGAAGGAGGGGGAGGGGGAGCTCCAGGCGCCGGAGCTCTGCAGCCTCTGCAGGCCGTGGTGAGGCCCATGGTGAAGCAGGGGGTGCCCCTGCAGCCCATGGGGGCCCACGGGAAATGCTGAGATCCACTTGCCCCAAAGCGAGTGGATACCCTGAAAGTGGCCGTGGTCCAGAGGGAGTCCTAGTGGAGAAACAGGCCTTGACTTGCACCCTGAGACTGAACTGAGTGTCCCACATGGAGTGGGTGGGTGCGAGAGAGAGAGAGAGAGAGAGAGAGAAGCCCAGCAGAAGTCCGGTAAAGAGAAGAAGCCTTGCTCCCGAGATGGAAACGGCCCGGCTCAGAGGTCTGTACCCCGTGGAAGATGGACCCCACGCCGTAGCAGTTTTGGGGAGACTGCTTGCGTGTGTGGGGACCAGCGTCACTGCAGTGCTGTCAGGCGGGCTGCCGACAGTGAGACCCATGGCTACGCAGAGGAAAAGAGCCTCTCCCGGGGAGGGGAAGAAGATCTGGGTGATGAACTGACCTAACCCCCACCCATGCCTTGTTCCCTTGTGCAGCTGCTGGGAAGGAGGGAGGGGGGTGAGCGGAGCAATGGTGGCCTTGAAGGGTTTATTTTACTTCTCATTTACTCCTCTGACTCTGTTAGTAATAAATTAGATCACTTTGCAACCTAAGTTAGTCCTGTTTTGCCTATTTTAAGTGCGTCTTCTCCCGGGTTTCCTTATCTCAACTCATAAGCCCTGGGTGTGGGTGTGTTAATTTGGGGGTACCTGGCATTTGACCAGGCTCAAACCATGACAGTATTTAATATTGTTATAGAGGTGGATGAGGGTTACTTATCTCCTAAAGTTTTTAATGCAAATTATTCTTTTTTCTGCCTGTATTCCTGTGGAATCTATTCACTGTAGTTGAAGATTAGACTCCTTAAAAGACAGTTTTGTGGTACTTTTAATTAGCTCTATATGATTTGGTCATTCTCCTGAATGTGGTTGACAGAGGTATCCTCAGTAATTGTTGAGGTCAGGGATCTTAGAGAGACCTTATCCTCATTACTCCAAATGGGGATCACATCACTGATTTTCTACACTAAAGATCAGAACTGTACAGCTCAACATCTTAGAAATACTTCTATCCTATTCTAATTAGAAAACTGAGGAAATTAAACATATTGAGACTGAATGTGGCAGGACACAGGAGGAAATTTGAAGGTAATTGGAAGAGGGTATCAGTGCTACCAAAATATTCTCCTTTTAAAAACTGCCAATTAAAATCAAATACATTACAAGCTGAAAGATTTTTTTTCTCTAAGGCATAGCAGCCTGTGATTCTTTGGTGATGAACTTGATTCAGTACCTAGAAGTAGTCTGAAACCTTAAATAAACATACTTACACCCATTTCAGTCTACAGATATTCAATACCCATGTAACTAGGATGATAATTGTTCACATTGTAGCATATTTCTATATTGTGGTTATATGCAGTCTTTTGAACCAATGGAAGGAAGGAAATATAGATTAAAAGAAATTAAACAGCACCAATAAAATCAATTAATTCCATACTAAGGCAAGTCACCATATCTAAAGGAGAAGTTGAATATGATTGAAGGCAGTGTAATAGATGGATTGGAGTCAGAAAATTTATATCAGTGCCAAATTAATTACAGGTTGCAGGTGTCCAGAATTAATTAAAATAAATTGCTATAAATCAGGCATTAGCTATCTGTCAAGAGTGAAGAAAAGCAAGAAGGGAAGTAAAAATAAACTAAATGTATTTATTTAATAGAAATGTTGAAAAATATCAGAAAATAAATGTCAGAAATAATTGTGTACATTGGTTTGCAGAGTTTTATTCTAAAATCAAAAGTCTGTGTCTTTTCAAAGTAAAATGCACTTCATTTTTAGAAAAAGATTCATACCAAATGACTTCGTTGAATTTGATATTTATACTTTCTGTGTTTAAGATTGGAGATAATACAGCTAGCAGACATTAAAATAACCTGATCTCTGTATTGCACAGACAGAAGTTTCAGTGAAGGTAAATAAATATTGACTTACATTTTCAAGTACCTAGAAAAAAAATTCTATGAACAAATATTTGAGGATCTTTAATGTTAGAAACTCTTTATATAAAAGTGATACTATGTAAATATGTATGAACATTTTTCAATATTCTTTTTGCTTGTCATTAAAAATGTTAATATGTGAAATCATATCAAATAGTTCAAGGGTCAGAAAAACTGCTGTCTGATAAAAATCCCTACAAAACCATAGAAGTCAGATAGTGAAAAAAATAGGGTGTGTTTTCCTAGAAAAGGAAAGATTGGGCAAAATCAACTTCTACATCCACAGAGTTCCAAGGACAATGAAGTTGCGGTGTACATGACAGAAGTCCCAGCAAAGTTCTTTTTATTGTAATGGAAGATTTACCCAACAAAAAATATTGGTGAAAAATACCTGTTTCCAAAAGAATTTGATGAAGAGGAGAGGAGGGAAATTCGTGTTGTGTACAAATGGAGAGAATGAGAGAAAAAAGACACCGGAGTCAAGGAAAATGAGATGGCACTATCTGCAACACTCACAACGCTCACAAAACATCTCAAACCAGGGTGAAACTTAATGTGTGTCTGAATTGCATGTAGGGATGACACAGGTCTGCAGACTGGCTTTTCCTGCACGATACATTAGACATGCAGTGTCATGACATAAGTGTCAAATTTTGTTACCTATGTTCTCTTGAACAGGAAAAGGGGTGAAAATAAAGCCTTGTAAAAAAGAGAGCTACTGAAAGCAATTACTGAGGGAGCTATTAGCAATGAACTTCTTTAGCTGCCTGTGCTACAAATCAAGGCCCAGCCTTTCAAGTAACTTAAGTAAAACCACATACACTTGTAAAACAAGGGGATGACAGCTGAGAATGTGAGAAATCTGTAAATGAGATGAGGAAGGGAAGACTAACAACAACTCAACATGAAATGCCAGTTAATAGGCAGGCTCACTGAAGTGATTTAATGAAGACAGAAAATTCTAGAAACCTTGTGTCCAGGAACATGACTGGTCAATATAGTGGTTTATGTATTGTAAAACATCTATGAGTTTCATTTTCTTCTAGGTTTCTAGTTTGGAAGAGGAAACATTATATGACTCAATCCTGGGTACTTCACAGTCCAGGTTATAGGCTCATTTTTCTGCTGGTTTGCTTCACACAGCTCCCATTCACACCCCATCTGTTTCTCAGGGCATAATTTGGCCTCAGATCTTGTCCACCAAATCAAAGTTTCTCATATATCACCATTAATGTGGCAAACGGTTCCCATGACCCTTTGCCTGTCTGTAAATCACAAGTTATGAAGATATTCCAGGATGATCAAATCAGTCAGTGGGCATTTCATTAAATACTATTTATAAACAAGGGGAAGTTACTTTTCTCCTGCAGAAGTAAATTAGAGTATAGCTTACAAAGATTAAGATATACTTTTTCTGAATGGTACATTTAACTAAGAAATGTATTTATATTATCTTACTTAAAAGGGGGCATATCAAATCTTGTCTTATTCTATGAACAGGGTTTAGCATTTAAAGAGGATCTGATGAGAGCTTTGCCATGTATTAGAGAAAATATTTCTATTGTTTTCATGTGTCATATTGACTATCAGTCTCACTAATCCTACTATATGCTCTATTTGTGTCTCATGACTACCTGTGTGTCTCGGGACAAGCTGACAGTGCCAACTTTTCTACACAGAAAGCTCAACCTTTTCATCTTGACTTCTGGATTTTAAATAATAAATTGCATTTCTTCCACAAAGAATGAAACCTGCTTGCATAAACATCATTTGTTGTACCAATGTGCATCCTCACCTGGGAACTGCATGTGCTTGGGCAATGCCTAGCACAATGGATGCCAAGAGAACATTGATATGAAGTGTATTATTTGCACAGTTTTGAAAGCTGAATTGTTATATCTAAAAGTAATTTATTGGGAAAGAACAAATGCATTTTTATTTGTTCCTTTCCATTCAATTTTCTGCCTCTGTTTGAATTATGAAATTGTTGATCTCAATTCAGATGCCAGAAGAGGAAGCAACAGGACAATAAATAGTTCAATCCAGTTATGTTCCATACCTTTTGGTTAAAAACTAATGAACCCATGTAATGACAAGCAAAGTGGCTGTTCAACATTTGTGATCCTCTGATTTTGCCTGAATTCGAGTTTTCATCTTATTTGATCTTTGTCTCAAAACTTTGAATAATTTACATTCATTGAAATAAAAGATTTTTTCCTGTATATAGACCTGGGATGGAAATCCCCCTTGATAGTTGTAATGTTAAAAATAATCAGCTTGCATAATATTCAGTGAGACATTTCAGTTTCTTCATCCTGTTTTGGGCTCAGTCTATGAGTCTTTTAATGAGAAATTGATATTTCCTGCAAAATGAGAAAGGTGCCACCTTGCAGTGCTTTAACTGTTTCATGTTTTATGCATTTCTGATGCAGTTCTTTGCTCACAGTCAGTTTACTGCTAAGAATGTGACAAGAGCAGCAGCTCGTAATTTGTCAAGACTCCTTGAGACTCCATTTAGTTGCTTCAGTAAGTTTAGTGCCTGTCCAGAGTCCCTTGTGTGCGATCCCTCCTATTGATCAAAATTCTCCACTTGCTAAGAGCAAAATCCAACTTAACAGCACATGGATAATAGCGCTGCAGAGAAATCTACCGCAGAGATCCATGGAGCGCTGCTAAGAACCTGCGGCACCCGTGCTCATTTTTTCAATCACCCTGCTATGAGAATGAGAGCAGCTGCCGAGAAATTTCCAAGCTTCCAGAATGTGCATTAAAAGCGTGGCAGGTGTTTCTTTTTTTCTAGCAAGGCTCAAACATCATACAAAAGAACATTAAGCCTCAATCTACAATAAAAAGTTCCTGTCCTCAATATTTAAGGAGAAAGGAAAATGCTTTTGAAGTCCAGAATCAAGATTTTTAAAGTGGAGTGCATTTTCCTTCACTTTGTGTTCACCTAAGAACCACTTCTTTTGTTGGTTGAGCTGTTTTTTATCAATCTCTACATTTTTTTACCTTTTGCTGATTTTTTGCTTGAAGAGTATATTGTGGAAATATCAATGAAAACCTTGATGATTGTAATGTTACCAGTGAAATGGTTGCTTCTGTAATTAAACCATTAATTTTGTAGTAAAGTTGTTGTTGTAATGAAACTGTTAATTTTGTAGTAAAGCAAAGGCTCAGCTAGTTCAATATACGACAGCAATTTTGTCATTTCCTTTTCCACATGCTTTTAAGGCACAATAATTGCATAATTTTGATACCTTCCTCTACATTAGGAATGTATTTGCCTGATTTTCCTCTGGCTTCCACATGCAAATTAAGATGAATTTCAACATAATTGTGTTCAGAGTACCCTTCTCTTCAAATCCTTCTCCAGTCCTTCTCTTAACCAAGCACTTTCCACGTAGGGTTGATGGGGCAGTGTCTGCCTGCAGCCTCCTCACCGTAATTAGGTCTGCTTCTTTGTTCCTCTGCTCACACCATAATTGGGGTTGATACCTTAAGAACTACTGGGAAGTCCCAAATAGAGAGAAATTTAACTATGAAAGCTATGTTCTGATAATACTTAAGTTATGAAAATATTAGACATGACATTTAAAATCAATAAACTTCTTGGAGCTGACTTCTTGCAGTTTGATTAGTAAAGGAGGTCTGTAAGTCTGAAAGGATTGCAGGAACACTTCGATTTGGGAAGATACCTTTGAAATATTGGCAAACGAGAAAATGCTTCCTAAAATCATGTCACAGAGACTATGGAGACTATAGCATGGATTGAATAATAAAAACTAAACATGGTTAATGCAGTTATTCCTGAACATGGTACACAACTGACTCTTTTTTTCAACATTTTTTCACTGTCTCGATCATTCTGGATACAGGACCTGGGAAAAAAGGTAGAAGCTCAATGACTTGATTACAGAAGAAGCCTTGGGAAGCTACTCACTGGACGAAGGACTGGAAGGTAGAGTAAAATGATTTTCATTAAGTTAAAGATACACAAATAGTAAGGAATTTGTTTCTCAAGTAAAGGGGAAAATTTATTTCTAGGAAAGGGGTCCAGAACTAAACTAGATCAATAAAGAGCTTGAAAATTATTACAGCAGTTGGAAAAGGGTCTATGATGGAAGGAAAGTAATATAGAGAAATAGAAACTACATTTTGTTACACACTGAAAAACAAATGATGCATGATATAGGGGCTTAAACTGAGGAGCAAGAACAGCTGTTTGGATCATTTGAAAGGAGACAAGATGAAGCCTCTAAACTACAGTACTTTCTCACTTAATGTTCTTAAGTTAGTGATGAACAGAATGAATCAAAGTATAAAAAGAGTGTTATTGTGAAGAGACACCTGGAGATGCTACCCAAAGTTCTTTGGCTTTACTCAGTTGACCTCACATCACTGAGTGATGGGTGCCATAGGTGCTACTAATGGAACATGTCCTGGCTCTGAAGAGAAACAAGTTGTCCATGGAAACAAATGCAACTGAAGACTGATTCCTCTGAAAATGAATTCAAATGGTGGGTGAAGGTAAAGAGAAACACCTTTTTTTGTTTATTTACATAACTGATGAGCTGAAAAGGGTAGTAGCACTTCTTCTCTGCAGTAACCTGGAGAGGAGCTACCAGCAAGGTAGAGCTACCTATTGCTAGGCCAATTGTGTGATCAATTTTCAGGCCAAAAGGAAGACAGGGCAAAAACAATGGTGCGACAAGTTCAATACTTTTGAATATAGGCAAAATACTTTTTATATGTTCACAAACCTGTGTGAATGCCGTATAACAGTCATAAAAAATAATCCCATGTGTGAGTTTAACTCCAATGACTTGCTAGAAATCTGTTTTGGTTTTTTTTTTTTTAATTTTATGTTTTTTTCCCTAAAATGATTCCTCATTCCTGGAAGAAAATTATCTACATTAAAAAAAAACCAAACAAATAAAAAAGCACATGCACACAGAAATCAACAAGTCATAAGGAAAAAGTAGCAGACAGGGGTTAAATTAAAATTGATTAAATGAAGAATTAAAAATTTAAAAAATTGAGGATATGATCTGAAAATGAACAGGTCTCCTGGTTTTATTATCAAACCAATGTATAGTCGGTTTTATTACACAGTTTTCTACACTCTGGTGTCCTGTTGGAAGAGTCTCATAATAGTTCCAATATTATATTTTTACAGTGACAATTTTTTTCATTAATATGAGGGCAAATTACATTCAGCTGAACAGGAAGTGCCTTGCTAGGGAATAAATGAATTTTAATAAATAAGGATCCATTTACTGCTGTAGTTGCAAGTATCTCTTTTTATAGGACTTTGTATTAGACACAGGGGATTCTCTTCAGTACAAAATCTGGATTATACTTTCTAGTACAGGCTTTTATCTCAGTGTCACATGAAAGTGCAGTCGAGCCATAATGCAGAAGTCAAACATCAAGCAGGAATAATGTCTTAAAGTAAAAAGCACATGTGCTTAAATTCAGCAGTCTGAAGAGCATAAGTCTTTTAAGCTTACATTAGAGTTTAGAAACCTCTGTGTATTAATGGAATATCAAAGAGGATGTTAAGATTTCCCTCAGTGGGTAATCAGTGGACAACAAAGAACTATTGTGTGGACCTTTTCAGGAGAAAAGGGGCACAGAATGAAAAGGCCAAACAAAACACAACAACACAACTACAATACACTGTGCCCTGCATGAGGAAGTGTTGAAAAACTGGTTCAAGACAAATTCACCACCAAGGGGAATCTGGTGATAAAAACTTCCACTGATGTATCTTTTGAATGTTACACTTAGCTCCTGAAGTACTGAGAGTGTTAAGTCCCTACAAATACTGCTTTTCATCTGAAGGATATTCAGTACAGAGATAAAGTACATGATGAAGTTTATTCCTAATTGGCATTAAACCCAAACCAGTGACATACAGCTCTTCTGTTGTCATATAACTCAGGCAATGTTATCACAGAGGGTCTTTTGCTTCCCTTCTTTTTACCTAGAAAAAATTATAACAAGTATTATAATTCCCATTGAAAGGTTGTCACAGCAAAATTAGTGCATATTGTGCTCTGAGACAGGAATTTTTCAGAGCTTAGCAATGCATGAAATCAGAATAAGGAGAATAAGGAGAAATCCTAAAACAAGGAGTTAGGCTGACAAAGATTAGTTTAAAGCTACAGAGATGTCAGTCATGAAGTCTGAACTGTTTAGCATAATTTCTCCTGAATCCACTTAAAGTTTGAGGTAAATTAAAGGTACATGAACATTGATACTTTTCTGGCTTTATTTATTGGAAAATTTGCTTACAATATAAGCAATTTCAGTTTCTGAGTTGAAGTGGATCCATATCTCAACCGGGAGTGAGTCACTGATTATTATGAAGAGAGAAATACATGAAGAGAGAAATCCAAGCTGATGCATGTCAATGATGTTGCAGTGCAGGGTATTCCTGTCCTAAAATCATATCTGGCTTTCCCATCAGCCTGCTGTAGAGCAACCACTACCTTGCACAAACCTGTTTGGTGCAGATTCAAGCTTCGGGTGAAACATTTACCAAACGTACTAATGTTCCCCAGCACTGAGCTATCACTCACAGTAAAATGATTTCTTTCCTTTCTCCTCTGATTAAATAATTGCAAAATCTTAATTTCATTTGGATTTGTAATGTGGGGTAAATAGAAAAGTTGATTTTATTTTTTTTAAACTTATCTTTTCTCTATAAATACGAGGTGGACATAAAATTGAGTGACCAGGAAAGTCCTGAGCAAAAAAAATAAGTTGAGAAAATGTTCCCATACCAGATGAAAACATACAAATGGACAATGAAAAAACCATCCATAGAGCAAACACAGTTCCCAAAGCACAGCAGGTGGGAGCTAGCTGTTACTGCTACAGTTCCCATCTTCTTTTGAAAGCTTTTTCTGGCATTTTCTGGTGGCTTGCTGGTGGTGAGGGTTGTCTGCCAGACTTTTGCTTCTATCAGCTAGCAGGAGGCTTCTCTTGGTTGTTTTCTGCTTAGGGACAGCCTGTGCTTTCTGTCTTTAGCTGACTACTGTCAAGAAGTGACCTGAGCACCTCTTGGGCTGGTGCTTGAGATGCACCCATGGACCTGTCAGGCTGGAGCGCTGCTGCCACAGACCCAGGAGTGAGTGCAGCAGTGCATGCAGACTGTGGGACATCAGAGAGGATGCACGGGTGATTGACAGGGTGTTCTCAGAGACCCTGAAGAAACAAAAGTCCAGACTATGTGAAACAAGAAATGAGGGTCAGCTAGAAACTTCACTCAAAGGAACAGTAGATGGAAACTCTCAGGATGGGGAAGACTTGAAATGCATGATTTCAGGCAGAAGCAGTCTTCCTACATCTTGGCCTGGAGGTCATTTACTCCTGTAGGTCTGTAACTTCAGGACTTGTTGCTGTTTATGGGTCCTAAAAATGTCCTATACAATGACAAGGACTGCATGCAGGAAGTTCACAAATGATACCAAAATGAGAGGGTGATAGGTATGCTGTAGAGCATGACTGCTATTCAGATGGACTTCAGCAGGTGGAGAAATCGACTGAGACAAACCTTGGTGCTTTTATGAAATTCTAAATCTGTAAAGAAGGGCTCTGTGCAAGACTAGCTAAAAGCTGGTCTGCAGAGAAGGAGCTGGGGTCTTGGTTGACAAGACTTGGTTGACTAGTCAGCAATGAGCCCGTGCAGTAAAAAGGTCAGGCACTTTCTGTATTAGTAAAAAGGCAGCTGGCGGGTTCAGGGAGGCAATTAGTCCCCTCTATTTGGCACTTTCTCTCTTGGATTGTCACTGAGACACTGAATACATTGACATACTAGAGCTCAGAAGAGATACACAAAGATGTTAATGGGGTGAAAGCACATGACAAATAAGTAGAGGCTGGGAAAAGTTGGAACATTTTTCTTCAGCCTGGAGAAAAGAAGATTAAGGAGAGATTATATTTTTTTCTCCTTCTGTGTATATCCATCTATTGGAGAGTATTGGGAAGACAGAGCTGGACTTGAAAAAACAGAAAATAAGAGGTAACAGTAAGATAAATAAGACACAAATTAGAGTACACAACAACATATAAAGAAGCTAAAATACTGTGAAGGTGTTAAAATACTGGAATAATTTGACAAGACAGGTTGTAGACTCTCCATTCATGGAAATATTCAAGACTACCCTGGACAGACTCCTGAGAAACATGATGCAATTAGTCCTGTTTTGAATGGGGTGTTGGACTAGATGGCTTCTAGAAACTGTATCCTCTCAGTTATTCTTTAACAGTCATGCTTTCCAGGAGCAGTGCAATTGAAAAAAGAAAAAAAGGTTTGTTTGTTTGCTTGTTTGTTTGTTTGTTTAATAATGTCTTTACTAACTACCTCCAAAACATTTTTCTTTAAACTGATGCCTGTGAATGATTTGGACTTTGATTGTTAGTAAAGGATATCAGGATCCATTCACAGCAAAGTTGTACCAGAGTCATAGAAAGGAAGCTTTAAAAAATTGCTGGCAATAAGAGAGTAAACAGTACAAGAGTTTCGAAGTTGTGTATTAATATATCAGAAAAATAGAAGTTGTCAATGAGTCCAAGAAATTTGTGGACGTTGTGCTAGTTTTGACTGGAGTAGAGATAATTTGCTTTACAGTGGTTAGTATGGGGCTATGTTTTGGGTTTGCTTTTCCTGTTAAACTGTCTTTACCTCAACCCATCAGTTCTCTGGCTTTTACTCTTCTGATTTTCTCCCTGATCCTGCTGGTGGGGGAGTGAACAAGTGGCTGCGTGGCTGCAGGCTGGGGTTAAGCCATGACAATGTTCATTTCTGTAGATAGGAGGGGTAAAGAATTATCAAAATAGGCTGAGATTATTTGTAGACTTATTTGGGCTCTTTCTTGTCTGGAACCTATTTTTGTAATTTTTACTGAGGGGACAGCGGTTTCTTGAATTTTGTTAGACAAAAAGAAAGACTGATTAGTGTTTGGATAATGATAACTTTCCAGTCAAGCTACAGAAAACATTTTCAGTTCTAAATTAAAAGCAATGAAAATTTAATGTTCCATGGGTAAAAGGGTTTCTTTACAAAAAATTTGAAATATTACCACTAAATATATATCACTTGCCTTAGTAGTGACAATTGACCTACACTAGTGGATGTTCTTGGGGTTATGTAGTTGTTGTACATATTGAAGTTGATAAAATTTTGAGGATGAAGGAGAAAAGTATATGAAATTGCAAAAATACAAGGGTAAAAATATAAGATTATTAAACAGTCAGGAAACTATAAAAATTCTGAGAGATTCCTTTGACTAAAGGTAGTTGTTCTTGTCAAAGAGTCAATAACACATGCATCTCAGAACATTGATAAAAGTCACTCCTACAAAAATAACAACAAAAAAAGGATCATGAAAGATCCTTCTGCTCAATGAGAACTTTGTAAAACTGGAAAGTTTATGGAAGCTACATTAAACACTTGTCAGCTTCAGAATGTGCCTGTTCTGATTCCAACATAATCATACTTCTATCTCATCCTATTGCCTTTTTACATTGGTACAATAGCATATCATCACTTTTCAGTCTATGTAATAACGACATTTAGTGCAATGTGACCTTAAGTCACACACAGGAAAATAACAAACTCTTCTCATACATCTTCCTGAGTTTTGATCTAGAAACTCTAAATTTTTAATCGTTTGAATATGTTTCAAGTATTTTGGGACAGTTAATTTAATGACATTTGGTAAAATTTAAATGATACATTTCCCACCTCTAGGCTGATTGTGTCTGCTGTGAACATAGGGAAAGAGATAATAGTCAGCGAGAATAATACACAATCATGTTAGTTACTGTACAGAGATCATAGGCTACTGCAGCAGGAGAAAAACAAAAGCCTACTCGTATATGAGGTCCAGTGAAGTGCTGCAGATATTAATGTTGGCACTAACTTAGAAGCTCTTACTTGTTAAATTTGAAAACCAGAAACTGCAGAAATAATTTTTAGAAGGATTTAGCATGAGGAAAGTGGAAGGGATGGGCAAGGTTGAGGAATGCTCATTAAAAGCCTTCACAAATATCAAATGTTTCAATTGCTTGCACTTGCTAGGACATTTTTTCTTTTTCAAGGCTAGTCTACTAAAAAGAAGTCTAGGTTTACTTTCAAGCTTCCTGAGTGCATTACACTTATGATCCTTTTCCTTCTGACTTTAATTTATTTGCTGTAGAGACAGTAGCTGTATGTGGCCATTGAAAAGAAAAATGAGAAATACAGGAATCTCAGATATATATGTAGAAAATCTACTTACATGGAAGTCACTAATGTCAGAGTAATGTGATTTTCACTGATCCTGGTAATATGCCGTGGTAAAATTCTTGTTATACACAACTAGATCATATTACAGATAGTGTCTTTCCCAGTGGTAAGTGAATTTGCAATTTACAAGCAGTGATAGATCACTCATGTTGCTGTTTTTCATAAATATTTTCAAATTCTTGCGTTCTCACTATGATTTACTAGAGAGAAACATTACATTTATAGTTCTTTTAAGTTAATCCCTTACCCAAATAAGAGCATGAGACTGATACTGTTAAAGGCAAGGAATGCAACCCATAATCAGTAACAGCGTGATACTGATTTGTGATACTAATTTTCATATTATCTAAAAAAAAGGAATACTTTGGCTTTCCTTATAGATAAATTGGCATAAAATTTTCATGAGGGAATGTGACGTCTATATTTCACAGTGAAGCAAATCTGAAACTTGACAACTGCAAAGACTGAGGCTCTCCAGTAATCAAAAGTATGCAAAATGCAAACATGACGATATCCCTTGTTCTGACCCAAAGTGTCTTTTTGCTGGATAATTACAGTTTCATTGTCATATATTGCTTAGAAATACACCACTGAGACTGCTGATTGGATAATAAATTTATGGTTGTTTATGGATTGAAGTGTGTTCATAAAGTTAGGCAGAGGCCTGAGGATCACTGATCTTAAAAGAGTCACTATCTTCTATCATGACCATGTGGATTAATTGTAGCACTGTTTTCTAGACTAATGTAATTTGGTTTTATACTAATGCTATTAGAAAGCCAATTTCCACCACACTTTTTTTTCCCCAAATAATGAATCATTTGTTTAAGTTTTTGCATACAATTTAATCTTCAGCAAAATACATCTTACTTTTTAAAAATATGCATAGACTTATTCTCCATGGGTCTCTGGGACCAATTAGCACATAAGTACTCAGAGTCCATTGATTTTTGAGAATGACAGACTGAAGAATGTCAGAACATAAAGTGAAAGAAGATGCCAAAGGCATGACAAAAATTCCTCTTAAAGTTTGAAATTAAATAACAAATGTCACAATATAGCTACAAAGATGACTTAATCTTGATGCAATAGATGTTAATCTCTTGGAAAGCCACCCTATTTATTTTAGATTTATGACTGATAAGGAAGAATATTCCCTGGAAAGGAGCTTTTATAGTGCAAAATGAATTCTGACAGCCTATGTGTAGATCTCTGTAGTCTCCACACAGATCATGGATGCTGACTAGTAGATTTAACAAAATATTAAGCATCACTTAAAATGTAGTATAGTTATTTAATTTGATATAAATTAAAATATAAAATGGAAGTACACACTCATATTTTACAGGCTGACAAAATATTTTAATCCAAACCATCTGGGTTCACATCAGAAATTTCCCACAATGCCTTGGGAACTTTCACATTCTTCTGTTCTCTAATTTAAAAATTGACTTGGGGCCTACAGACTTTAAACAGTTTATTCCTGTGTGGTGAGATGTCACTGAGCCACAGAAATTACTATTTACCTTGTGACTAATTCAGTGACAATGCCCAGAGATTCTGGCTGAGGTAAAGCTCCCATGTGCAGCACCACTTAAACAGTGAATATCTCTCCATCAGGAAAATAAATAGGCACATTCCCCCCATTTATTGAAGTCAGCTACGGCAGAAATGCTTTTATCCATTAAATGATATTAGCCTTTAAAACAGGATGGCAGCATGCAGACAGCCTAGCAGGACTGGCTTTTGGCATGCACAAACTCCTAAGATGCTTAGGGACTACTTGGGGCAGGCTAAAATCCAGCCAGGGACTAACTGCTGACTATCACAGCTGCTTGCATCCCAGTGAAATCCCAGGCAGGATTACAAGGCAGCTTTTAATTCACTTGTGTGAGTAAATCATCTGCTCTAACTGGTGCTGAGCACATATAGGCAGAAGAATGAGACACTGGGTATGTGCGCTGTCCTGGACACTCTGCTGTGAGCACCTGTCCTAGTCCATGGCGAGTCACTCCAGTCATTGCTGGGCTGCTCTGGCACACACAGGGCTGCATCTGTGTGACCTGCTGGCAAGGATAATGATCTAGCAAAAAAAAAAANGTGCTGAGCACATATAGGCAGAAGAATGAGACAATGGGTATGTGCGCTGTCCTGGACACTCTGCTGTGAGCACCTGTCCTAGTCCATGGCGAGTCACTCCAGTCATTGTTGGGCTGGGCTGCTCTGGCACACACAGGGCTGCATCTGTGTGACCTGCTGGCAAGGATAATGATCTAGCAAAAAAAAAACCAAACCCAAACAACAAAGCCTGTTTCACCTGAATTGAATTCCTGAATCTTTTCCCTATAGAGCAAGAGGCTTGAGATGAGGGATGGAAATTCCAGCAATTTGTCACTGAAACCATGCCTATCTTCACACAAGGATACAGCAAAGCCTAAAGTCCACAAAGCATGAAAGACTTAATGTTTCTGGGTACTGGACTGTTTGCTTAATCACATTCTCTGTAAGAAAACATGAGTGAAGAGTGAGGGCTGTTTAGGCATGTGGCCAAAATCATTGTGTTGTAAAAGCTTGTGTAATATGGTCAATTAGAAAAACAATGCTGCTTTGGAACAAAAATTCCTTTTGTGAAGGGATGATCTTGCCATTTGTTTTCACTATTTAGTCAAGGTTATCATTGTTTCCCCTTTCTACTTTATAACCAGCTCTCTAATTCCCACTATGAGCCTGCCACAGCCAAATTAGACCATGATTTATGCAAAAATTGAAAAGAAGTGACTTGTGGAACTCTCTCAGGAAGGTTAGAGTTTCTGTCATGAAGCTTCTCTTTCTTAATGCCCTGGGTGTTTTCTTTCTTCACTACTTTTCGATCATTATTAAATTTCCTCCTGGGAATCTGTTGCATGAGATCAGCTACAGATCAGCTGGTAGCATGAACTTAGTGTTTAAATTCCCAAGATTTTTAGATGAAGTTTCTTTTAAGGGCAAATTATGCTGAAAGTTGTAGTCTGAAGAGCCTTAAGCAAAGTAAAACCTTTAGGCCACTGATGACTTGTCATATTCTACCTGTGTGGTGCATAAACAGGCAGCCATTTATAACAACAACAGAGAAATGAATCATAGTTAAAATCCAAATTCATGAACTCTTGTCTCAAATGGTAATTAGTTATGTCAGCAGATATTCAAGGCCTAGACAGCAGTTGAAATATCTTATATTGTTAGCAACTTAAAATGGTTGAGCTCTGCAGCTTTTAGTTTTCATTAGGGCCAAGGAAATATGTAAATATACACATATGGGATACTTACAGCTCAGTAACTGAGGAAAAAACCTGGAAATGCAATGTTATGGAAATACCAGAAAACAAGATGATACAGGGCAGGACTCACCTCCTCAAGTATTAGTGTCTAGTCTGTAAGCACCTGAAGAGGTCTAAAACACCCACATGTGCCTGATAGGTACTAAAGAGTAATTATAAAAGGCTTACCAAAGCAACTGAATGGCAGCGGGGGCTATTGTAGGGAACTGTGTATCTGTTTTCACACAAATAAAACCTATTTGAATTGAAAATTGATAAGATGTGGTGGAACACTTCTTCAAACATCAGTCCGATGTGTGAAGAGAATGTTTTTCTGAAATGTATATGTCAATGCACTGTTACTTAAACAAATATTTCTGATTTGAATCAAGACTTATTTCCCTGAAAAGAGTCAGCAAGTGCCTACACAGCTGCATATGAAATATTTTATTAAGGACAACTAAAAGAATGGTTTGTATTTGGTAGTCTGTGAGAAATGATATTCATTAAACTAATTAAAACTTAAAAATAGCCATTTTCTTTAGATATTTAACTGGGGACACAAAGTAAAATCTTCAAGCTGCTTAAAAAATTGCCCCTGTAGTTGGAATAATTCTAAAGATATTTTTTTATTATGAGGAAATAAAGGATGTTCTTTCCTCACCAAAACGTGGAATGGTAGTAGATGGAGCTACTCTGCTATCTGTGTGGTTGTTTGCATAAATGCAAGAAAGCTTGTGCCAAGTACAAGTTGAGCCTGGTGCAGTCCAGGGACCAATAGGCAAACTGAAAAATATTGTTCAGAGTCATTTCCATCCATTTTACGTATATACATTCTTTTGCCTTTCCAGTGCATAGTTTTCAGTTCAAACAAACGTTACAAACCACAGTTAGATGGAAATGAAATCCTTTTGGAAAGCTAACACCATGTTTATGAAGTAAGCATATAATATATACCTGTGCTACATGTTCATATTAAAAAACATAAGACAACATGTATAAGCCAAAGCACTTTATAAAATTGAATACAAATTTCACCTGCAAACTCAATCTCTTTCTTGCTGCTGCTCTGAAACACCCTTCCTTTCCTTCTATGATTTTTTCCCATAGTAATTAAGCTTAAAAGCTACTAGAATAAGACCTTACAATGGAAACATTGACAGGTCCTTAAATATAGTAGAGTGAAGAGTAAAAGTGTAATAAGAACCTGTCAAAACTGAAAATGAAGGTGTTTGAGAGACCAGAAGACTATAAAAACATGTCTATTTCTAAGTTTTTGAATGATGATATTTTTAGATTTAAGTATTCTATGTGTTTCCACTAATTGCATAGCAAAGTGGGACAGATGAAATAGCTAGGCATACAGGACTACTTCTGTAATTCAAAGATTTCAGTATTAACTTGAAGGTAGGTAAAAAGCAATAGCGTCAGATTTCCCCGTGTCTTTGTACAATATTATTATTTGGAATTTAATGCCACTGTAAAAGATCTCTTTCTGCTCTCTGACTACTTTTACAGCTGCTGAATGTTAGGGAAACATAACTGAAAGAAAGAAAAATAAAGCAATCTTAGTCAAAGGCAAAATTTCAGCAGCCTCAATTCATTCCCTCAGGTATTGCTACATGCAGCTTGAACACTTTGTCCCCTCCAGGGGCTTTATTCCAAATTTAGTACCTATAGACGATGATTCTCACCTAATGAGCCCTGTTGAGTGTTCTGTTCTTCATAGGTCAATGCATGGCTTGCAATTTTGTATCCACACATCTATGAAGACAGAATTTCCTCATAAATAACTCTCCATGTTTTTAATGTCCAGTAGCTTCACAAATATCCATGCCTCCCTATTTTTGTTATCCACTAATTTTATTTGTAATATTAAAGGCATAACTGTCAGAGCACCTACTGTTGTTCAGCGTACAGGTTTCTCTATGTCTGTGGATCATTCCTAACGACCTCAGGGGAGGCATACAGTAAATGGAGACTTTGGCAAGCAGAAAGTAACTTTGCAACATGTCAGTACACATTGAACAAGTTTTGTATGGGGAAGTGACATCTCCATTTAATGGATTTTGGTGGCCAAGCAGGTTTGACACAGATCTGAATCGACAGCTTCATGTGTCATGGAAGAAGCATTGATACTAATTCATTATATGGCCATATTTATGATAGATCAGGGTCTCCCAGATGTTAAAGACACTCATCAACTGATGCATAGACTCTGAAGGGTGCAAAAAAAACAGACACAGACTCTTAGTGGTGCCTTGCGACAGGACCAGAGACAAAGGGAACAAACTGAAACACACGCAATTCCACGTAAATATCAATTCCATTTAAACATTAAAAGATTTTTATTTGTTTATTTGGGATTTGTTTTGTTCTGTTTTGTTTTACTGTAAGGGTGGTTAACTGTAACAGGAACAAATTTTGCAGATAGGCTGCAGTGTTTCCCTGCTTGGAGTTATTCAGCAGGACTAGGCATGACCTTGAGCAGCCTGTTCTACCTGACAGTGCTCTGGTCCTGGGAGTGGACCAGGAGCTACCCAGAACTCCATGCCCCTCACTGCTGTTCTATAATTCTTTGATATCATTCAGAAAAAAAAGAAGTTTTCCCCCACTTGCAATCAATGAAATTACTGCTGTGATTGCATACAGCAGGAATAGGCACGTTGAAGTTTGTGTCTGGGCCAAACCCAGACTGTTAAATTCAAGATATCTAAAATTTCGTCTGCTGCTTAACCTACCAAAAGTTTTCTCACCTTATATCCAGAACTCCTTCAAAGAGAAGTGGAACACAAGAAACTAATTGCTCCATAGGAAAAGTGACTGATTTGAAGTGGCAGGTGGAGTTTTGTTACCATTTATTTTCTCCACAGAAATGTTTAGCGTACTTAGGTCTTCAGCGAAAGTTAATCCGGGACCTGGGTGGATCAATATGAGCAATTACACGGTGGCCACAGAGAGACTGGCACTGTTCTGCTCCTGGTGATCTGTGGTGAATCTGACCTTCAGGGACTGTGAATGTTTCTCTGCACAGCTTATTCTGTGAGGTGAAGGAGAAAGCTTAGACTGTGCCTCTGAGCCATGTGGAAAGTAAGAAATCAATAAACACAGAACTACTTTACCAATGAATACATAGGCATAAGGACATCCCTATATTTAGATTTTTTTTTTTTTAGATTAAATATTAATCTGCACACAAGTTAAAGTATTGAAAAGACAGTGATTAAAAAAGAATTATAATTTGAGAAGCTTCAAAAGGAAAAGAACAAAAGAAAAATAAAGCAGTATAAAATTGGAACTAAAAATATCCTGTTGCCCTAGTACCCATTTGTTGGTTAAGCTGTGCTTTCTTCCTGAGTTACACAATTTTTGGTTAAACTGTGCTGCTATTATTGTTGTTGTTGTTATTATTGTTATTATTTCTACTAATACTTGGTGGTCTTAATAAAGAAGAAAAAAATTAGGGATTAATGAGAACATTTTCACTGCTAGAGTGCTTTTAAGTTATTTTATTTTAACTATAATTAATGGATATGTAATGGGAATAATGAGCTAGAGTAAAAATTTAATATAAGTTTAATGAGGAGAGTATTTCAGTTGCAGGAGAAATCACAAAAACAGATGAACAAGGGCTTATAAGGCTTTTCAACACCTTTGACTCTTCAGGTGTATCTGTTTAAAAACCAGCTGTAGTCACCACAACAAGGCAATCTAGACAAGAAAGGTAGGTGACTTTAAGAAAATGATGAAAAAGCGATTACAGCTTATGGAGTAATGGCTAACAAAAATTGCTGCAAAAAATTGTACAGCTGTAAATCATTATGAAATACCTGCTGCCTGAACACAGGAACTGAAAAAAACTTAAAGTATTTGTCTGGAATTTAATCACTGACTTTATTAGTAGAATTCACTATTTATATTGGTGCAACTGACACCAGATTCCAGTCTATTCTAGTGTGCATTATAACATTTACTGTTTACAAAACATCACTTCTGTTGCTTTCTTTTAGTT
Source organism: Dasyornis broadbenti (assembly GCA_013397935.1). Taxonomy (NCBI): domain Eukaryota; kingdom Metazoa; phylum Chordata; class Aves; order Passeriformes; family Dasyornithidae; genus Dasyornis; species Dasyornis broadbenti. The sequence continues at coordinate 301,901 of VZRN01001754.1, forward strand.
TGATATATAAGTTAAAAAATGTTTAATTTCTGAGTGGGCTGGATCTTGGTCTTGGTTAGAAGCTGATGCTAAAGTAGTAAATGATGGTTTGATTATGCATTAGGAAGTATCTGATTGAAATATTTCAGAAACTTCACAAAAATATTTGCTGATCATTGAGCTCTTGCCCAAGGGTCTAATTCCTCCTATTTAGATCCCAAAGCAAAGTTCTAACCAAACTGTTTACTACAAATCAAAGCAAGAACTTTTTTCTCAGACTTGGATCCGAATATAATCAGCTTTTCTATAAAACCAAAACTACTTATGAATTGAAAGATTCCAAAGTTCTTTACAAATTCCTATGAATGAAAATACTGTTCAAATCAATAACCAGAGTATGCATTTTCACAGCCTGGCATAAATGAGACACTATCATGTATCAGCCTATGAGGCAACAGAGTAGAGAGACAAGTGATTTGTAAATATAGTTCAGAATTTTAATTATTGTAAGGTGACTAATGAAAATTTGCAGCTTAAATATGTTTCTCTACCTACACCACTGACATTGGTGTTGTGCTCAGCTGTAATCTAATTCCAAAACAGAAGTATATCAATTCCCTTATTTTAAGTTCTAGGTGAAAATGCTGATGAAATTATCTTTGATTGACTGTATTAGTTACTCACTGAGATAACGATATATGAAGGAGACTTGAATTCCTTTCAAATACTGATCATTAAATGTCTTGTATCACTAAACTTCACAGACTATGCCCTAGACTTTGAAAATTTTAGAGTTCTGCATAGAAGATCTCCAAAACCCTATATTTTGTCTTATTTCTTTTGCATCAGTTCTTGATCTTTGTCTTTGTTTAATAGAATGAATTGTAAACACTTTGGAAACTTTCGTAAATAACTGTTTGTATATAGGAATAATTTCATCCGATTTAATATATTTTGAGATTGTAAAACTTGGAGCGATGCTTTTGTCATCCAATAGCTGTGAATATCCTACTTTTGTTTGGACCTATCTCATAGACTTGCCATTCATTCAGAACTCAATCTAAAAAACCTGTTACGATATGTAGATGCTTTCCAAGAGGAATCAAATTACCTTGCTGCTCAAAATTATTTCTGGGGAATCAAGTCTTTCATACCCAGACTGTGAATGTGAATACCTTGAGTCAGATAATTTGTTCAAAGGTAAAGCAGACCAAGAAATCAAGCTAATGAAGGCTTTCCACAGTTATGCTGCCAAGTGCATGGCTTTCCAATGAACCTGAAACATTCGAGGCTTTCAGACTGCATTAAATTCCAGGAGCTTGAGTCAAGGTCTGACTGCAGTGCAGCTGACCCCAGCCATGAGTCCCACAGGAGCAATCAGCCTTCTCTTCTGTTACATACAGAAACGTTGCTTGAGGCATTTCTGTCTTTTTTTTTTGGGTTGTATTAAAAGCACCTAAGGGGCAACACAGTTTGGGAGATGTGGAATAGATAATAGCAGACCCACTAGCCAAGGTAAATTTCTTCTTTGCTGTAGAGGACAAGGGCTTATTTTTATTGATGCTGCTAAAATTAATTTTCTAGGCTTGCAAAACTAAAATGCAATGTGCACTTGATATGAGCATTTTAGAAGAGAAAAAAACCTGTGGCAAAAAAGAAGAAAATATATTCTGCTGTTCCATCCTTGCCCTTCCATCTTACTTAACCAGAATGTTGTTGGGGTTTTTTTTTTTGGTTTTGTTTTTTTTTTCCCCTGGGATTTTTATCAGCAGACTATGAAGAAAGCCCATTTTTAAAGTATATTGATATGTTTACAATATCATCTTATTCATTTATAAAATGTTTATCAGAATTCCTTCAAATGGTTCCTTCTCAGAGTGTCCAAAACATGGAAGCACACATATCTTCATTGATTTACGTTTCCTTTCACAAATCACAGAAGGCTTCTTCACCTACTATTCAAACAGATTGTTATTGTTGCTTAAAGCACATTGTATAGAGGCAGAAGTGAGTTCCCTTGAAAGAGATATCCTTTCACCCCCACCCCTCTATAAACAGTAGATGCAGGGGAACTACTCAGAATGACACAAAATAATCCCTGAACAGCTGACCAAAAACTTGAGTTGAATGCAACCCTATACTTTCAAATATCTGAAATATTGAAATATATTAATTTTCCATGTTTCATTATTTCCCATTCTAGCCTCTGTCAAAACAAGCAAGTATTGAAAGCTACAAATACCAAAAATGTAACTCCAGATCTATTTTTGTAAGATTTTAACTTCACAGTAAGGCTATGTTTGGACAGACATGAAGTAATTACCAAAATACTTTACTGGTCTTGGAATAAAATGTGATTTCCATGTGGTGATCAGAGAAACCATAGTGATTTTTGTGGAGATGGGAGAAGAAGGTCATATACTGAAAAGTATTAACTGTGTAGGTAGAGCATTGAGGCATCAGTATCACAATATTTGATATTTTCAGCTTCTTTGTAACATCAATCTGTCATATTGTCAATACACACTCTACAAGTCACTCCTGTTAGTAAAATGTATGTGATACTGTTTTGCTCTCTCCCCCTCAAAAGAAAAATTCAATTAGGCACAGGAAGTTACCCATTTTTCCTTCTCAGAACAAAACAAATGTCATGAGATGAAAATACAGCTCACCTGAACAAAATGGCTTTTGCAGCTAATGAGGACAGATGCACTCTACTGCTTCCATCAGTGTTGTAAAAATTGAACAAAAGTAGGGCTTGCTTTTATCTTTCTGATTAATACCACACAAGGCATTTTAAATGGTTCATTCACGTATATTGCCAGAAAGAGGAAAAGATTGCTCTTTGTACTTAAAGACCATGTGCAGAGTGGCAAAGCTATTCTAGTGTGAGATAAGCAATCTTGTAAAGTGCAATTACATCTGGCATTTAACCTGCAGTGCTTGAACTACTTTTACCATGTAAAGCTGGATGGAACTTATTTTATCAAACATATTCTGTTTAAACAGATGTGCTGCTGAGTACAGAAATTACTAGTATAATTAAATCCTATGATGGAATTGTATTTTCCCTCTCTGAATCATTTTAAAGCTATTCTTACATGGACTTCCATTGTGATCAAGCTGTAAATCTGCCTTATTAAAATTATTTCAAATGAATAAGCACATTTGATATTTCATGTGGTCCTGACTACTTCAGCCTCTATGCTTTTGATACCCTCATACACTAAGTATGAGTAGTATCTCTACAGAATAAATGAAAGATTTTTGAAATTAAATACAGAAAATAAAGGCAAACACCCACAAAATAATAACAGCATTTCATCCCTCCACATCTCTGAACTGTGTTAAGATTTTTCATTTCAATATTGTGTAAAGAATAAAATCACTACTATCAAACAAATCAGCTTTACAAAATAATTATGCCACACTCAGGCTAACGTATGCACGTTCTTGTCTCTTGCTACATTTTCATATCGCATCACAGAATCCAATAAGCAAACACAATATTTAGTTTACCGAACAAACTTCTGACCTCTTATTCTCCCTTAACATTTTGTCTCCTTTCTTCCAAGTGATAGTTGGCTTTGGAGAGGCTTGTGGCTTGCACTCAATGACAACTTCTTGGCCCTTGGTAACAATTATTGTTTTCTTCATTTGATTTAGTGGGAAAGTGGGAGCTGAAGCTGTTAAAAAGAAGTACATTAACTCTAAAGAGAACAATCAAAGACTCCTGTTCCATTGCATTCTAATAAAAGATTACAAAAATAGATTCGGTTTTGGGAATAGAATCTCCATTTTTCTCTTTGAAATTATTATGTCAAAGTGGAAATTTTACAAAATATTTCAAATCAGCAGCCAGGATTATATGGCAAGTTTATAACTTAACCAGATATGGATTAATGAGAAGTCTTTCACAACAGCAGATTGGAGTAAGATTGCTTGTGAAATCAAACAGCTTTAGAAATAAAATAATACAAATGTTTTAGCTATACTTTCCCCATTTTTTTTTTATTTTATCAAAAACATCTTAGAAGTAAATAGTTCAAAATGAAGTTTTAATTCCACAATTATTCAAAATGCCCTCTCTAGAGTTAATTCTTACAAAAAGTATTACTGTTAGAGAAATTTTATTGCTTTCACTTTTACATATGTTTGAATACTGGGAATTTTAATGAGAACTTCTTAATACAAGATACTTAACCATCTCTTGTTCTTAGTATTTCACTTTTCCAGAAGTCTCATTGTTTACAAAAAACAGCTAAGCTAATAAATTTATCACCAAAGGACACTAATTACTGTAATTGCACACCAAGAAAGGACAGTTGTTCTCAAGTAATCTCATTTGATTGTGTTTTTCTTGAACTACTGCAAAACCAAAGACCCCTATCTCATCTACACTTACGGGGACATATTACACTTCATTGCCTCAAATATGTAGGAATTTCCTACCATTATTTTGGTTAATTCTCATACTAGAGATATTTATATGGACAATTTACTCTGTTCTTTTCCCTTTAGTAAGGCAGAAAATTAAACACAACCGCTTCTTTAATACAATCTTATGGTTAAAATTTAACAGGGGTACAATCTTACAAGTGAGAAAATGAAAAGCTAATTTTACTGCAGCAAGATATGGTGTCTATTTCTGATATTAAAGAACATCAAAGAAAGTGTGCAACTACCTGACATAGTAGGTGTACCTATTATATAACAGATATGAAAAATAGAACAAAAGAATGCTGTAGCCAATAGGGATCTCTTTGCTGACTGAATCACAAATGACCAAAAAAAGTGATGGAAATAGAGCAATCATTAACCTTGGCTTTTAACTTTGTGGCTATAAAGAAATAATTTTAAGACTTATCAGTGAAATTCTAGTGCTGGCCAGCTAGGAAATAGCTGAAATGTACTGGAAAGGTTACTTGCCAAAAGAGCCCAATGTTATATAAAATAAAGTATATTATTTCTGTAATTACTGCTTTCTTACTCATTTGACTGGGAGTTTCCAGGAATGATTCTCAGGTGCAGGTCTGATCTCTGACATGGTCATTATGTGACTTTGGTGGACAACTGTCTTCCAGTTACATCAAACTCTAATAAAGATGATATGATTCTTATAAGTCTTTCTCAATCCTCTGGAAGGCCTCTTATCACTATCGACCCATTGCATGTCACTACAGTTTGCTTTAAGGAAAATTAGAGTGTTGAAAAATTCTTCAAGTTTTTCTTCATTAACTGCCTGCATCAGCTTTTGAATAATGATATTTCTATTGTATTTCCAGGTAACACTATGTAGTGTATTTGTTTTTCTGTGGATGATATTCACCCAGTTACATAATTTTTATTATTTCACCAGTTTTGGTGATTTCGTAAGAAGTTTTTTAAAACTAAGATCATGTGTAGTTACCTTTGAATAATGGCCAAAGTAGAAATAATAATTAAATTTTAACAGAGATTAAAATACATTTACTTCCCCTAAGTTTCATCTCCTGCACACGTTTGAGGGAGTAAAAAATATTTTTCCATTTATTTGAACTGAAACAGCCTTATATGAGAAATAGTCACAAAATGTAACTAAGTCAGTTGTTTATGAATGAAATTTTTTGGTTAACAGAGGGCCCTGTCCTCTCTGGGGCAATACAGGACTCAGCCACACATAAATAACAAGAATAAAAAGAAACCACTTTTATCTGCTCTATGGTATGGACTGGCAGAAGCTGTTCCTTATCACAACAGTCTAAGAAAAAAATTAATTCTCAAAAGGGGAAATAGGAAAATCCTGTTCTTTTCCAATACTCACCTAAAATCTTCAGCTCGGCACTGGCATAAATGGTACCATACTTATTTTCTGCTAAGCACTGGTACATTCCAGCATCTGAGAGATTCACACTGTGGATCATCAGAACACCATTAACCATCTCAATCCTGCTCTGTAATAGAATTTAAAAAAAAAAAAATTAAAAATCATTCTATAAAAGCAAAAAGGCACTGGAAAATTACTGTGCTATTAGCTTAAGGCAAAGGGACAGAAAAGGACCTAAAATAAAACTGAGCAACAAATTTCCTTGGGCTTACTTCTTGCTTGTTATACAAGGAATTACAAGAATAAAATCTCCAAAAATATTTGTCAGTAAATATTTTTCAGCCCAAATTCACCATATTCAAAGTTTGCTTTTGTCTGTTTGCCTGTTTGTTTGCTCTTACCCTTACATGCTTTTTAAAAGCAGCTCATCTCGGGAAGCTTAATGAGGCAAGAAGTCATTTGAGAGTAATATATCTGATGATTTCAAATCTTTAACAAATATTTGGTCTCAGTCATGCTGCTATTTTCATAGAAGTAGATATGAAAGATTGCTTGCATAAGTTAGAATGAAAGGGTCCAATTGCCTTCACCATTAGTACAAATTTCTTATTTGAAAGGCACACTAGTAGAAAATAATTACCACAACTGGAAGAGAAGGGACATCAAAAGCTGTTTATGGAAATGAGTATTTCATGGAGCTATATTATGAATAATTTGAACTGCTATGAAATAACTCTAAGTTTCATTATAACAGTTGTTGTAAGTTAAAATTGATAAGGAATAAATTGTTTGGGAATCAGAGGAAACTGTGGTGAAAAATTCACTTTGTTGTAAGCCCCCACCCAGCTCAAAGTGAAATTTAATTTGAAATTTCAGAGCCTGGAGAAACTAATGGTTTGGAAAATCAGAGAACCAAAAAGCAGATATATTCAAATTACTTCAATTTCAGGACTAATAACTCCATCTAAAAAGGTAGAAATAGATAAAGTAACCTTATTTTCAGTGCCTCACAGCTTCAAAACTAAACTGTTTTTATGTTTCCTTTCTGCTTGTTTGCATAATTGGTTGATGTTCACAGATAGAAGTGACATTTGCTGAAAAGACATTACATCTTTTATATTCATAAATCCATTCTGTGAATTCATTTGCAAATATAGATTTTCTCTCCCAGAATTGAACAGCTTTATTTTAATCTGGAAAAATAGATTAAATAAATTTATGAAACTTAATTTTACTCTAAATAATTTGAGACTATAAAAATGGAAAGATTTTAGTCAAAAACCCACATGATGTGGGATGATGCTTTAATGATTCAATGAGAGAGAATAAAGTGAAATAAAACACAGACTATGCACCAGTGGTCTTTTAAAAGAAAAAGAAAAATTTATTTGTCTAATTCTAAAATATATCAGGTGACTGTAGTTAAACACTTAACTTTCTAGGAATCTTACATGGACCATTTTAACGGTCTTGATGGTGACTTCTGTTACTTGCAGAGAATAAACTGAGTTGAAAATACAGTGGTCACTGTACTTTTTACATTAACCAAACAGACATTTCTGAAGTACTTTCTTCAACTGACTTTATCTGAGTGAAAGGAGCAGCATCCAACATCCGGGTGACTCCTTGCCTAGTGTACCTGCGGCCAGAGAGGAATTCCATTTTTCAGCCAGCGATACGTGGGCCTTGGCTTCCCAGTGGCCTTGCATTCCCATCGGAGCTGATCTCCACTGTCTAATTGTGTGTCATTTAGTTTCTCCACCCAGTGTGGGTAGGCTGCAAGAAAAAGTTGCCACGTTAGAGTCGAAATGTATAAACTGGTAAGTCTCTAGCTCATGTGCAAAGAACTAATTTATTAAAAAATTTCGATTAATGGCCTTTACAAGACTTAGCTTACTCTCAGAACAAAGCACATGTAAAAAAAAAGAAAAGGCCAAAATCAAACCAGACAGTAATAAAATTAACCAAACTCCAAGACTTTAAAGGAAATGCTGTAATGGCATTAGCATGAGCAGTAGTGTGACCAAGAATAGAAACCTGCCTGATCTAATAAAGTCCAATGGATAAAATTGCATTACTGTATATTAATGGTTCATTATTTCTGAATTTAAGACAAATGTTTGATAGTCGCAATAGAACATTTTGTAATTTACAAGATCTAAGCTATTTAAATTGTAGGAAGGAGATCAATTGTCATAGACTCTATTTCATATAGTTTTCTCAGTTTACAAGGAAATCATTAATTTTTTAGCTAGGAATGACTCAGAGTTTGGTAAGGTATTTGCTCAAATTTTTGTTAAAGTTTTGTTGAGTTTAATTCATATTTCAAGGGAGAAAATGTTTCTAACATTTTTAAGCATGGAGCCCACAAGATTTCCAGCATTCATCAGTAATATAAATTCCACAGTAAGTCCATCTTAAAAGAGTCTTTTTAAAAGGCTTTCTCAAGGCCTTTTTATTCAGTTGATAGTGGTATATGTGATCACTAGTACCTAAATTTTCATGAAAAAATCCATTAAAAAGCAAGGGATATTTTTTACAGAGAAGTAGATCTTTAACATGGTAGTGAATCAGATAGCTATTTGCAGGATCTTATAATTTAGAAAACATTATATGACACAGTGAGAAACTGAGCATTGACGTGCAGAAAGAAAAATATATCCTTAAAAGCCAACTTTTGGGTTTTCATAGTGTACCCATATCATTCTGTAAAGCACAGAGGATCATAGATGAAATTAATTAACTAAATAATATTAAATGATCATTTGTTTGTTTTTGGTTTTGTTGTTTGTTGTTTTTCCAAATAATAGGGAATAAGTAGCTAAAAGGCCTTCATTGCTAAAGGGATGTAAAATTCTGCTTGGTATGAATAGAAGTCCAGATCTGTCAAAACAAAGTCTGTGCTTCAAATGACAGATAATTGATAATGTACTTAAACATGGGGAATTGAGTTTAAAAATAAATCTTTGAATCTAGCTGGCATTTGACAGGTCACCAATCAAAGACGTGAGGAGATATGAAAAGGCATGACAGGTGACTAACTGCTCCTCGCTTACATCTCGTGCATGGATGATAAAGAAAGTGAACGAGGTGTCTGTCATTCCTAAGCAGGGAATAGTCTGCTCAGAGTCCCAGACCAGACATTTGTCAAAAGCTGGAAACATATTAGAAGAAGAATCACTTGTTTCCTTTTTGGTAGAGGAAAACAGAGCAATTGACCCAGCCCTACTCACACACCCAAGATATAAAACCTCTGCTTCCTTATTCTTTTTATTACAGTCAAGGCATGAAATTCTCTACATGTGCTCTGCTGTGCTAAATATCTTCTTTCTGAAGTTATAACCAAGGGTCACACAAAAATCCTCAGAAAGTAACAGGTTTTGAGAGTCCCTGCTTGTTTGTTGTCTATTGTCCTAAAAATATAATTCAATTTCATTGTATAGCTGTTGTTTTCTTTTTGAGTGCTTCAATATACACAAAGGAAGCATTCTGGGAAGCAATTATTTCCTTTGAAAATGACTACATTAATATGATTCTGGAAGATGAGACAGTTGAATGTGTAACTAAAAAGCAATAAAATACAGCCAGCGGTACCATAAAATCATGCAGTTTCAAAGAGGCACTAAACTGTTCTCATTTATATTTACCTATTTTCATTATTTTGTTTTTCTGTAAATTCTACTATTTGACCCAAACCAGATATAGTCTCACTTTTCAGTGTTGAATTTGAGCTCATCATGAACCAGAGTGTCCAGAAGAGAGTATGCACATTTTTACACAGAAACGAAACTGCCCCAAGCCTGGCTGCAGACGTGTCCTCTTCAGAACGGCTGTTCCCTATCCTGTGCTGTCTTGCTAACACAATTCCGGCACAGGTTTTTTCTGAAACTACGAACTTGCAAATCACAGTGGTATGACTGACTAACAAGAACAACCTTTTTCCATTAGTTGAGGTATTTCTACCCTGAATTTTCTCCTTGTAGCCTAAATGGCCCTTGGAGTCATATTTTTCAAGCTGTTGAACTTGCCGTCAGTGAAGACAATGACTCAAATTCTCACCCCCTTGAGAATAAAGTAGCAAAGTAATAGGTAGATGTAGCTGGAATAGAGCTAAAAGCATGATTACGAGAAATGCTGTCATAGTTTCTCGCATCCATTTCTCTCTATACATACTCCTTACTTTATTACAGAAACTTCTCTCTTTGCTCATTATCAAAGGTCACTCTCCATAAAATCATAACACTTGCTCTAAAATCCTGCCAGTGGTATTAGAATGGAAGCATTTAACTGAATGTACAACCTCTGACTCAACGTACCCTTTTGGGGTCTTTTCTTAACAAAAAATGTGTTAACATAACCCTGATATATGTGTATGCAAAGAAAACTTCACTCCATGGTCACACTTTATTTTAAACAGAAAACATGAACTCTAAGAGCATTTAAACAGATTTCAAAAGCAACAACTCCTTTTTTTTTTTTTTCTATAAATGCAACACTCGTTTTGGGAAGAAACAGGTGTCTGCCTGTTTTTTATCTGTCCAGTGAAGAGTTTTGGGGTGACTGTAGGAAGAGAAGGATGTATTTCTTTATTCCGTAATCTTTATGGGTCTTGTGCCAGAGCTTCAATACAGTGCTTCTGAGATTTTAAAATCACTGTCCAATCCTTGATTTATTTTATGCTGCATTTCTGAATCCCTTTATTTAAGTATGTAAAAATGTTTTACAAACTTAAATTGTCAATAAATCTGCAAGCTTACAGGGCAGTTTTTACATCCTCTATGGGAAATGAAATTAAAGTTCAGAAAATTCAGACTATTTCTCAAATTTTTAAGCAACTTTTTTTTTCTGAGAGAAAATAAGGACAAAATTTTACGTAGACAAATGACTTTAAATAATATACTAAAATGTGGATGAGTACAGAGTTTAGGATGAAAAAAATTATTTTCCTATATATAAGATCAGTTGGAAAGAATACAGTAAGGGAAGCATATTGAGAAAGACAAGTGAGAAAGTCAAGATAGAAAATTTAACATGAATGTACAATATTGACCACAAAATCTCTTTATCTTGCCAGCTTTACTGGGACTACCGGTAGTGGTAGGAGTGGAATTTTTTTTTCCCCATACAGATTTTATAAGGGAGTAATTAAAACAGGTTTTAAAATCAGTATGGTCAGTTACACTGCTTTACAGAATATTCCTGCCCTCCACTGCTTGTTCCACTCTTGTGTTGTAGCAAGGCTTCCCTCCAGCTGTGAGGCGGGCACTGCTGTGAGCAGGATAAGGAAACTGACACAGCCAAAAGAAAAATGGCCAAAAATGTGTTCTTGTAATCTCTTCACATCACCATCCCCTGCTGATCCTGGCACTAGAGAGTAGGTAACATAGAACAAAACCCCAAAAAGTTAAGAATGAGAGAGGAGCTGGCATTGCACAAACCAGCGCTCACCGTTGGGAAAATGCTGCTAGACAGGATTTGTGGAGAAACAAAAGGTTAGTGGCAAGTTTATCCACTCACATTTTAATTTTCATGCTCTCTTCTATTAATCGGTTTGAGTTTGAATACAATTTCATGGAAACTTACAGGATGAGCAGATCACTTGTGGGAAAATCGCACCTCTCAAAATAAGTTGTAATGTGTAAGAGGAAGCCTGGCATTTTAAAAATTATATTTTTAATGCCTACAGCTGAATTTCCACTAAGTGCTGAGACTACAATAATCTAAAGTTGTCAGCATCCGAAACTCTGCTTTCTGAACAACATCTGAATTGTCAGCTGCATCAGGTAGTCATGGTGTATCTGGATTACAGCAGCAGGTAAGAAATGAAAAATCACTAGTTTGTGATTAAATGTGACTAGACAGGCAGACTGGGTGTCCTGGGCTTTCTCCAAAATACTCCATGGTGACCCAAATCAGATGCAACTGCCAGAATGAAGAAGATTCAAACAGACAGCGAGAGAGTTCCTACAGAGATATGCAAATTGTGAGACAGCAGTATGACACATCTGGTCCTACAGACTGCTCTGAAAATTTACAAGAAACCCCTGGTACGGAATGATGGCCTAGATCTGAATTTCTGAGCCAAAGTAATCATTGTCACCTGGAGGAATAAGATGTCACTGGAAAGACAGTGAGCTTACAGGTAAATAATTCGTGTTGGCTGTTGTTATGAACAAAAGGGACGGCAGAAATGGCCGTTTCAGATAATGCCCCCAAATCCTGCAACATCAGCTGTCAGCAAAGGAAGCTGAGAATTTTGTGAAGCGACATTTGGCTAAACTTTATGCTGGTAAAAACCTTCTCACACAAACCCTCTTACACCTCCGAAAGTAGTTGCCAAGATTTGTAGGACAGTGAGACATTAATTCTTTTTCAGGAGCATTGAAGGCTGTGGGGGGCTCCATGGGGAGTATTCCCATTCCAGGCCAAGGAAAAACACTTGTAGGGCGCTTATAAAGTCTGTGCTCCTTGTCCTGCAGGACTGGAGATCACTGCTGGTATTGTCCATCTGAAAGCCCTCTGTAACCTGTTCTGACCTTGCTGCCTGCTAATGCAGATGGGTGAAACAACAATACCCTAGTCTCATAAATCTGTTAATCAGAGGAATGAGACAATATGAAGTGGACCCTCCTCCTAGAATGTTAAAGAAGTTGTCCCAGTATTACTGGAAAAAACACCAATGAGTTGAAGTTGTGCTCTATCCTATAAAGGCAGTGACTCTAAAAAATATAATGAAGACAACAGTGATGAATGAAAAATTCATATTTCTATCTAAACAGAATAGAATAAAATTAACACTGAAAATGTTTTCCATGGATTTAAGTACCACCTTTATTTCTGCTCAAAGCAAAAGGTTAGTGAGAGAGGAAGAGCTGTACAGAACACTACATGATGTTTGATGCGATTTTATGCCACAGATCTGTATGGTGCTCTTGAAAAGAAAATTTCATTTTACAGTATCTTAGTTTCCCTCTTGAGGAGCACCTGTTATATCCTTTTAACTCTAAAAGAGGGAAGTGGAGATAATTATGACATCTTTATAAGCTGCTTTGGCATCTAGTAGTTTCACAGCTCTAGAAAACTGCTAATAAATGTATGAGCTGGGACACACACTATAACTCAACTTAATTTTTTTTTTAATTTCTAACATTTCAAGAAACATTGTAGAAAAAGACCAGCTGCTAGATTCCCCTGGTCCTCAGGTCGCTTGCAGGAGCTGCTACACTATCATGGAAGTAATTTATAGTAAGAATTTGGAATACCAGAGAAATATCAGCAGGGTATTGGCATAGTAGGAGGCACAGAGACAGTCCTGGGCTTTGACTGTTGTTTTCAGTAAAAAGTCTAATAAAATCTTTGTTGCAAGTGCAAGATGGCAAGTCTGAAGTTAAATGTGCAAATTGTCACCTTAAATATTCCATAATTTTTCCAACATATGCAAAAAAAAAAATTTAAGACAATCCACCCTGGGCTCTAGATGGATGAGAATGAAAAGCAAGGAAAGAAGCATGATCTAGAAATATGCTGATACTCACAAAAATCAACTGAGCTAAGATAAAGACATTGAAAAGCCAGAGGAGACAGAAAAATTGATTTTGGACCTGGAAATATTGACATATGTGGAAAATAAACTAAATATATGAGGCTGGTCTATAGTTATTTGATGAAAGTGTGTAACAAAACCAGAGAATCTGTATAGTTAGTAATGGGGAGGAAGCATTAGGAGCCATGGGCTGAAATCAGGAAAAGAAAATTGATTAAGAGGAGAAACTCCTTCTTAGACATATCCATTAACTTGAGGTTCTATCTAAACTGCAGCATTTGGAATTCCACTGGCTTCACTATTTGAGGACTGATGAAAATAAGGTTTGAAAGATTTGTTACATAATCTCCCACAGCAGACCTTTCCTGCTAAGTGTTTAAAGTTGTAGGGTTCGTGGAATGACAGAAAATAATGCAGCTTTAATTGATTAAAAGTAGTGGGACTCAAGCTTACATGCGATATAAGCAAAACTTTCACTTGTAAGTATTCATGATATGTATTACATAAGCTTTTGTTTCTAGACTTTAGGATACAGCAAGAATATTATGTAGAATTCATGGGGTTTATAAAATATTTTTAATTTCAGGGTTCCTTTTTCTTTTCATGACTCAATTTTATTTTTATGGTCACTCAAAAATTTTTGCATGACCAGTCTTAGCTAGAACACTTTGTGGAAATCAGAGCTTTTGGAAATCGTGCAAGCCTAGATTGAGAATTTTCTGCAAAAACCAAATCCTTCCGCTCTGATTCCAGTACAATGAACTTGACAAAGATCAGCATCCAAGCATGGCACAGGTAAGATGTTAATAATAGTGTGATAATAATCCTAAAACATCTCTAACATTGTTTTCTGACAGATGTTTCATGTTTAGGTTGCACGTCATTGTTATGTCAGGAGTAAAAGACATAGACTTTTAAAATTACAGCTATACTCTTTAATTAAAAAAAAAACCAAACAATCCCATATGAAGTTGTATTTAAGTCAGTTCTTTGAAGGAGTCAATGCTATTTGTATTTCGGACTTTAATGCAATACTAAGGAATAAAAATATTTTCCTTAATTCAATACTATTGTTGATACATTGGGAATACTCAATATATCAAGGTATCTTGTTTCTACCAAACCTTGGAATGCTTCATGCGTTGCCAAAGCCTTAAGCACGGTCAAAGCATTGCAGGATAATATTGTGTGCAGTTACACTTACTGTATACTTGTAGCTGTCCTCTGAAGACATTTCTTCCACGAGAGTTTTCAGCCTTACATTCATACATTCCTGAGTCCTCTAGCTGCACATTAGGTATTTCAAGCACAGCTTGGGATTTTCTCAGGCGGGCCTTACTTGGATTATGACCATTAACTTTCCTCCAAGAGATTGTTGGAACAGGGCTGAAATATTTAGTAAAATTAATGTTAGCACTCTTCCACTATTGAGAATATAGATTCTGTTATCTGGTAGTTTAAACACTTAATAATCTAAGTAGCAATAAAATATAATCACAATTAAGGTTCATATAATGGTTGATATACCTCACTTTCTATAGGGAATGCTTAATAAATGGATTGCTACATGGAATGTGTCTCTTTCATCCACAAGGGAGGCTGTTTTTATTGAGATCAAGTAAATCACTTGAAATCACTCTCTCTAGAGTTTCTCCAGCACTCTATGCTTTACTCCTGAATGCTTCCACTTGATAGGTCAGGGAAAATAACAACTTCAAAACTTGGATGAATTTAGCAAATTCTAACATATCCTAATTTTCCTGCGATGAAACTGCAGTTCAGGAGATCAATCAGTGAAAACATAAATCCAGGTGGGAGATTTCAACACCACTCTTTCTTGGATAAATTAAAGAGACCAAAGGTTTGGACACCTTCTTCCTTACAATATTCTTCGAGTTGCAAAACTGGATGTGTAAGAGGACACAATTAAAGTATGTATTGTGTATTAACGGCACTGCTGCTTCTGTCTCACAGCGTTACACTCTTGCTTGTGGCAGCAGAAGGGTTTTTCACTGTAGCTCGCTGTTCCACAGAGATCTGTGAGGACCCTGGGTCATTTACATTCATACTCGGGGAAGAAATGGATTAGATAGTGTTTGCACTCATAAAATTTTCTTTTTAGCCCAAACACTCATCAGCCATTGTGGACCCAATGAGCTTTAGGGTACAGATATACATTTGTCTAAATATGGCAGACATTTAAGGAGGAAAAAAAAAAAAACCAGAGAATTATTAAAAAAAATTGGATTGTGATCTGAAAACTAGACTGCTTCATGTACTCCAAGAAGGTGGGAAGACACCATAACAGAAAATGGAACTTTTTGAAAAACATATTTTGTATTTATGTGAACTTTTTTCAAGTCTAAGTTTAGGTATAAACAGAGGATCTTGTGGCAGTTTAGATGAGGAAAAGTACTTCATAATAGTCAAAATTCAAATTCATTTAGTTTAAATTCAAAACTGCTATGAATTCCTGTCATAACTTGCTGACTTCCACTCATGAAGTTGCATTAAAAATATCACCTTTCCCTAACTATTTAAGGGTATCCAGTCTGAGACACAAAAAAGAAGTATATGGCAACCTGGTGCTGGTTACTCTTCAGCCATTTAAAACCAGGTTGTGAGTTGCTGCGTTTGTAACTTGCAGACAAGTGCAAACTTGCAGACAAGATGCTCCAAATTCTAATTCTTAACAGAGATTAAGAAAATTCCCAAGCTTATAGCGGGATACCAGAAAATTTCTCAAATTTTAACTTTAACTCCTGAGTGTAACATATCACTGAATTTCATTGAGTCTATTAACATCAGTACCTTACAAAACCAACATATAGTCCCACATGGAATTTATTTTAATATACCAGAAAGAATCATTATTTCCCTTATCAGTTTGCTACACTGATTAATTAACCTGACAAAATGAACTTTCTTTTGAGTGTTTGCATTCACCTCTGAGACATGGTCCCTACAGTATTCTGCTATTTTTGCAAAACGATCTTTTATCACTGTCCCCCACAGCAGAAATGCATGTATGGAACTTTTTTTTTGTTTCTCCTTGCTAAACAAAACAGGCTGATCTCTTTTCTTTCCAGGTCTCCAATTATGTATATATTTTTCTTTCTATAGACATTTGTGGATCATAAGGCTTCGTTTTGGTGTTTTTTTGCTCTACTCTATCACCATAGAAGTTTGATAGCTTGCTCATTTTTAACCTTAAATTACTTTCTTGATAGCTGATTTCAAATTTTGGTGCCCCGTAGGTTTGATTTGAGGACTCTTCTGCAGCTTGTATGGTTCTAATTGATAAAGTTTGTTTCCTGTTAGAAGTTATTTTACATGCTTTATAGTTAGAAGAATAAAAGAACTTCCCATTCCTGATTCAAGTACTTCAACGTTGAATTTGGAGGATAAATAAGACATTTCTTTCTGATGTACTAATGGCTGTAATAGGTGTGCATATAGCCTTTTTTTGGGACTGTAAGTGTGTCATGTTTGTTGTCTATTGATAGTTATTTGGCCTTCAGTCCTGCTTCTACTACAATCAGTGACAAAAATGGCTTTCTCTATTGTCATGGAGGAAAACAAGTTCTGCTGAATAGAACTGGCAAAAGGAATTTTTTTAGTAGTGTTTATTTCTGAGAAAGAGTGAAGAATTTATAAACCACGAAAATTGTCTCATTTAGCTGCTATGAGATTATTCTGAAAATCATGTATTTGGAAAATTTCCTTTAAATTGAATTTAATTATTTTTTTTAAATTTGCTTTTGTATTTCCTGCAGCAAATAAATTCGTACAACATGGTAAACACAGAGGAAACTGGCTGTCTGGGTCATTAGGATGTATATTTTAAAACAACTCATTTCTTCATCGGTATGAGATAGTAAGTGGAATTTTTCAAGGAGGTAAAGTTACTTTAGCTGTGCAGATTTAATGACTTCAAAGGAAAGTACTCCCGTATTACAAATCAGTATTTGCAGACAACTCGTAGTTCTGTTTAATGAAGCTTGTTTTCCTTGCTTAACTTACAAGTGACGTATGAATTTTACATCTGAAATAAAAACACATCTATACCTATTTCTCCTCTGTGACTTCTGTGAGAATGAAGTGAAACATGAGTGACGATGTGAAAGAATGAAATTGTGTGACTGTTCTAGAAAACTCATAAAATTCACCATAAAAGCTATTTAACATATGCATTTTCAAATGATCCATAGCTTTTTAAAAAAGAGAGCGACTGCAGAAGTATTTCTAGCATTAATATGAATTTAATGTAATACGCATAATTGTTGAATCCCATAACCATTATAATCCATTTCTATTTTGGTCTCAGACGACACTTGTGGGAACAAAGTTTCCTTGTTTATCGTAAACCTGTTCACATTCAGCTCCTGTGACTAAATTGACTTGAGCTTCAGTGGAGTTCAAAGACGAGATTTCTCCTCACTTTTGGAAAAACTGAATACAACTGGAAAATCTTAGTACCACCAAGAAAAACGCTACATGTTTTCAGAAATACCATCATTAAACTTGTCATTAATCTAAACTGAAATAAAAAATCTAAATGGTCCCTGGTGAGTGTGATAGACATTACTGTGGGCTTGTATACTGTGAATTTGAAGAAAACATGAGTTATAATTTCACCTTTGCATTTAGAAGAGATTATAAAAATAGATTGCCAGCAGTATATTGTTTGGGATGAGGGCTATTCAATTAGTTGGGAATTCTTCACAAGTTTCAATAAAATATGGAAATAAAAATGTTTTTAAAAATTATTGGAAGCAATTCTTCTTCCTGTCAATTTCATATGTGAAAGAATTTCAGTACATCCCTAAATCATGTATTTATTTTGGGAAAGGGAAAATAAGATGGAAATAAGAGTAATATTTGAATTTTAAAATACCTTTTCCATGGATCTGAGCTCCTAGAATTTCAAGAAAATTTTAAATAGGAATGCATAGATTATTTTTTCTATATTTAGTTGGTGCAGATTGATGTGATATTTTGAAATATTTTATCTTCTACAGTAATTTCAGTTCCTCTCCACATGATTTCTCTTTACCATGCATTACTATTCTGAGCTGTGCCTTCAAACCCACAGGTTCACATCACATATGTCTTCAAAACCTCTGCATGCCTATGGAGTCTGGAAAAAACCCCTTTATTTTCTTATACCCCTCTGTCTTGCAACTGTGTTAAATATCTTCTAATTATTACAGGGTAATTATGAGGATTAAAATGTCTAGGACTATAATGAAATTCTCTCTGTCAGGTGCTTTCCAGGAACCATCAACCATTCACATCTACCTTTTGAATGTCCCATATAAATCTGTTCAGAGTTTGAGGAGACACGATAACCACTTTTCCCTTCATTTGGTTATTAAAAGATAGTTACAGCTCATGAAATATAGCAGCAGAGAATAGGGTGGCTTAAAAATTAAATAGAATAGAAGCAAATGGTGATGAGCTTGGAGGCAGTGTGCAGGAACAGGTCCAGGTCTGCTAGTCACTTCAACAGGCTTCCATGATTGTACTAAAAATGTCTGTTGCATATATGAGTGTCATGTATTAATGTGAATGTGCTTTCCCACTGTTGCTGGCTTGTTCTTTATGGCGCAGAGCAAGGACAGTGCCTGCTTGGAGCTGCATAGCCAGCTCCACAACATTCTCTTCACACTTTAAATTGTGGCGTGTTAGAGCATCCCTAGCTTCTGAAACAGTGCCATGTACAATGATGATTCATTATCTATAACGGTTCATTACTTGCACTGAATTATACTCCAGAGCGTCTCTTTACTGGTTGATCAGAGCCTAAACTGTTGTCTCAATCTTGACACTTAACTATTCAATAGCTAAATTTAGATAACACAGCTGTTCAGTATCCTAATCTAGGTGATATACCTGACACTTTTGGTGATGTGAATTTTTTTTCCAAATTCCTAAATTTGAGTTAATCATGAGCAAATGAGTCACCTGATTAAGGTGTAATCAAACGAGAACAGAACCACCAAAATAGGCTAGGTATTGGTTTGACAAGTAGTGAGCAAAGTGGAAAAGCTATTCCATAATCTTTTGGTTTTGCTTTTAAAAGTTAAGTAATGGTATTTATTCTTAATGAAATCATAAGAGGTAAAAATTTAATACAAAACAGCCGAACAGCTCCTCCCACGTATTCAATGTTGTCCTCATTGCAAAATTCCATATATTTCTGTCATCATAGTATTGTAGATGCTATTTCTATTGTAGGATTGAGGAGGTATTGAGCTATCATGTCTGTCAAAAAAATGATGAAAATAAGCTCTGTTTTTCCCTCAGCCATCCAGTAATAATTTGTTCTAGTCTGTGTATCACCCCCTACCTCAGTGTGTGGCTGGGGGCATTCTGAAGTAAGTGGACATTCTTCTAAAAAGAAATACAGACATAACCACAGATAAATTATCACCAGCCTGTGACTTGATCAAGGCTGTTGAGAAGAGAATCTGAAGCAACTGGAAAAGCAAAAGATGTATATGATATCTGCTGTGTTGGTGTAGGGAATAATACATGAGGAATCCATGATTTAAAGTTAAAGACAAATGCTTTGAAGCAGAAAATTTGCTAGAAAAGATGACATGTGATTTTCATGTACTTATACAGACCCTCAGAGCCACAGTTCTACAGTGGAACTATGTTCATTTGCCTTGTGTTAAAGCTATTTTATAACTGAAATTTTGTGTCATTTCTCTCTGTTCCAAACTTTTTGCAGGCAGAATTTCTGTAGCTGGCACATTGATCTAGGATTTCCTAACTCTGCTGTACATATACGGCCAGTGTTTGTGTACAAAGATGGAGAAGATCCAGAAGATCCAGATGATTAGTTACGAGTCCAGAAATTCCAAAAAACCCCCATTTCTACCGTCGGTCGTGATGCAAATGTAAGCACAAATCCAGTGCATCTGGAGAGTGCAAGATGGCTTTGAGTCTGCTGATCAGACACAGAGTTTGAAGACACTGGGTGTGATTATTTTCAGAAGTGCTGCATTTAAGGCTCGTGTGCCACAGTATTTTATGCATTTATTTCTTTGTGGGAAATCCTGAAGAGAAACACAGCAGTGGTAATTCTGGGGGACCTACTCTTGATAAATGCTGGAATTTTTTGCCTTCTGATCCTCTCAGACTCTGACACAGAGAGAAAGAGTACGCATATGCTTCTGGATAGTAAGTTTGGAATACAAAAAAAAAATGTTCTTCCATCTTTAAACCTGAAGCAAAGCTATACAAATTAGTGAACACAGATTTCAGTAAAATTTATAAATGTTTTTTGATGGTTTTGAGAGAGAAAGGGAAGGGATTAGTAATATTGCTTCTTCGAGAATGATCTACTGATGGCGACTTGCATTTTGGCAGGTTTTTTTCCCCATTTTCCTTACGCCTTATGGTAATAGCAAACAAATCTAATTTTTTGGATTTAGAGTGAGGTAGAATGAGGTCTGGGAGTGTTACTTCAGATTTACTAAAGAATTTTTATTACATTGCTATGAATGAATGCAATACTTGCAACAGTATTATAAAGTCTATTCAAGAATAAGTCCGCTTAAAGGAAGGCAAAAATAAATCCTGCCAGAAAAACAGGAACAAAATCCAATCTGGTTCTAGCACCTTGTAACATAAATACTTACTCAGTAGGAGCTAAAAATGAACTTGAAATCGACAAAAGTCTTAGAAAGATTTATTTGACATAAAAAATATGTGCTATCAAAAGAAAAAAAAAAAAAAAAAGAGAATCCTGGATCTGTTTGTGTCGTATAAACAAGCTCAGCTTGAAGATGTCATGCTCGTGTTTAAAAAGGTTCTTTCCTCTCATCACAAGCTTATCTTGAGGCCAAAGGACCTCCTTACTTATAACACTGACAAATACTGTTCTGCTGAGAGTGTTCATTTCCCTCTTGCAATTGTTTTGTTATAAATAAACTTTAAAAGTCGCTTCCACAGCTTCCAGGTTTGGCATCTGATAGGATTAACAAAATATTTTTCCAGTAGTGAGAATTGGTGTGAAGGGAGGCGGAGTGACATGATTTTTTGTCCCATGAAACTTAGAAACAAGTATTTCTATATCAGATTTTTTATTTATCATGCAGTTTCATTCTAGGCAAATAATGAAACCAGATTAATATTCTATGGCATGGTTTCTCTGTTTTAAAAAGAGAAAACACACAATTCATATCTCTGTGACCTGTAGATGAAAAACAGAACCTCATGATATGACTTGGTTTTAAGGGTAGAGGCAAATTGCTACCAGTGAACTTCTACAATATAAATTAGCTTAAGGCTTGAAAATGCTAATTTACTGGTATGCCTTGCTCCCACAGTAATTCTTCTATATGTAGGAAAAAACCTCAATATTTGAATCTGACTCCCAGCAATGAATTGGATGTATAACATCAAGAATGATTTGCTTTATTTAATGCAAGCCAGGGATCTTGACATGTCATTAAATTGTGAGTACCATAATATATATAAAAGACAAGTCAAAATTAGCTTCCTATGTGCCTGCAAAATGTGTATTAAATCCAGTTAGAACCCCTCAAACCCCCAACTCTCAATTATCATTGCAGTGATACATCATGTCCTTTCATGCTATGTTTTGGCCAACAGTTCCCACGTAGGGGATAACAATGTACGTGATAGTGTCACAGGATTCATTGGAAATGAGAGCTGTTAATGTGCTCTGAACGTCCTTAGCATAAAACCAGGTTATCTTTAACACCAAAGGTGTTTCTCTCTCTCTCTGTGTCACATCACCATTGTTGTGGGAAAAGGAAAGGACTCTTTTGTGTTCATGGAAAAGTACAAGGAGTTTAATATTTTCCAAAAGACAGTAAGTAGAAGGAAGCAACTGCCAGGGCTGAATGACCATTCCATGAGCTATCAGAATTCTTAGCAAAGAGGCACTCCCTGAAAAGTTTCATACATTTGCCCACGGAAAAGACAGATCATACTCAGGGACAAAAGTAAAGATCTGCTGACATAACCCAAATAAATAGACAACATACTTGGCCCTAAAAACAATGAAGCCTGATTTATATCCCAGATGTTAGCGTCCTTTGTTTTTTGTTGTTGTTTATGTATATATATGTATACACATATGTATAAAACCAATGAAACTTATGCTCTATTCCCATATCTATTCCCAATAATACTCATCTGCTCCTTGCCTCCTTGAATGCTCACTCACAGCAGTGCCCCTTTTGTTTCAGTGTAGTGCAGTTAACAGAGGTTAAGTTGGCTTTGAAGCATCACCAGAGCATCAGCTCTGCTACTCTTCAGCATGACACCAGGGCTGAAGCAAGAGGTGGATTCTTACTGCTGATAAGGAGATTTAGCTCAGAAAAGAGTCTGATCCCAGAATAGAAATCCTCATGAGACCTTTTTCGACAGTAGATTACAGGGAAGAGGTCAGGTTACAGGAATGTCTTGTCTGGTTCTCGCCACAGTTTGTAACAGGAGGTGTCTCCTGCTAGGTCTGGAGCCAGGAAGAATCTTGGCAACTACAGCCAGCACATGGATACTTCTTTGGAAACTTTGTAGACCAGTAGGTAATACTGGTTTTGCCAAGATAAGCCAACAAGAGGACAGAAGTCAGAGAGAAATATATGGAAGACTTGGCTTTGGTTTTAACTGGTGGTCTGAAGGTAAAAAGTAATATTTTACAGATTTGATGAACAGAGAGGGTTAAGGTTAGTCCTTTGAAGTTAGGAAACAATATGATGCAATGCTAGAATCTTCTATTCCACAGTGTGGAGAGACCAGATGGATAACTGCATGTGCTAGCTAGAGAAGTGTGCAAACTGGATCTGTAACCACTGTACAATTATTGTTTGTGAACGTCTTGTTCCTGGCAAAAATCACATACAGTTATGTGGCAGAGGAAGAAAAGAAAGGAATCAGGTACTATGAAACCTCTGACCAAATACGCATTCTCGGGTGACTTTAACCTTCTTTTCTCGAATTATTCTCTTCATCATTACATTATTTGCCAGACTCTGACCAGACCTCACTGAAACAGCCCCTTAACATTTGGACTTGCAAAGCCTATCTTTTTTATACTTGCAAAAAGATTTGCAGTGTCTAGAAACCTGCTTCATAGCCATTACCCTATGTCACTGGCTTAATAAGCCATACTAGCAAAAATAATTCCTTCAGAAACTTTACATAATTCCCCAGAGCTACAGTCAAATGCTCTTCACTAGACCATAAAGATTTTTTTATTTGGCCACTCTTATCTTTGCTTAGGTAGTATATTCACTTATCCAAACACATTGCTTTTATTTCTACATATTGAAAATTATTTAGTAAGCTCTCTTTACACAGATTAATTGAATGGTTTGAGTTGGAAGGAAACAAAGATTACTGAGATCCAGCCCCACTGCCATGGGCAGGGACACTTTCCTCTAGACCAGGTTGCTCAGACCCTTATCCAACCTGGCCTTAAGCACTTCCAGGGTTAGTGCAACCACAACAGGCATATAGTCTGTAATGAAAATATTGATACTGACATAAAACAAATAACAACATTTTTAATAAAAGCTTGAAGATCAATTAGGAAGGTCTCATAAAAGAAAACCAGGCAAAGAAGGTAAAAAATTTACTATACTTAATGGTTTTAAAACTTTGAGATATTTATTAATCTGAATTGATTCAGAGTTCATTGTTTCAAGAGAACATTTTGAACATTTCTTAGATTAAAAGTCATTACATTTCATTAACTTGTGTGACTTCAATATATGTAGCTTCACTTTCCTTTATTTTATTTCTTTTAGAGAACAAGATTTTTAAAAGGACTATCAGTTGAGTTCTTGCAAGCCATACTAGAGATGGGATGAATGTTTACAACTGAGCTATAAATCTCTTCCAAACAAAGTTAACAATAGAATTATTAAGGCAACATTAAATACGTCAGCGGGAACAACACATTATCAAAACAACCTCATTATAATTCACTAATAAGAGAAAGTAAATGTTGTTAATTTGTTCTTATCATTAACTAAGGATATTTCAAAACAAAACCATAATTCTGACATTACCAAAGTGAAATAACCTAGCATTTAGAAAAAATGTTGGCATATTACATGTATGTTACAGTTGTACAGAAATAGCATAAGCATAAGATAATCTCTCAAAAATACAGAAAAACAAGCAAATGAGTCGTAAGAAAAATCATCTGTCAGCACTGTTCTCTATTGATTCTTTTGATTCAAATATCTATGCGTTGATCTCTGTGGTTAAAATTAATCATATTTTAAAAAAAAGATGCATAAAACTTTTTTTATTTTTTAAATAAAACAATCCTTTTGGCAGTGTACGTGGCCTTTATTTTAAAAGCAAAGATTGAAAACTCTGGTAATCTACAAGTACCGCAATAATCCACATCCTGTAATTTGTTTTAATGAGAAATAAAATATGATCACTCACTCAAAATTGGCTGCTGGCACTATCACAATACAAACTCTATTTTTTTTTTTTTTTTTCTGACTAGAGCCAGGAAACCAATGAAATGTGACTTCTATATGGAAAATAAAATAGAAGTCTGATGTAACGCACAAACAAAAATGCACTACGGAAAAGGCTTATGTGTGAGGGTCAGATAGGGTCTGTGCATTATATACAATTTAAAATTTAAAAATCTGTGTGAAAAAGTGAGATTAGAATTATTTGAAATGGAAAGAAGATGACAGCTTAAAGTTAGGTGCCAGAAAGAATAATAAAGGGGAAAAAAAGAAAGATATGTTTCTGACACTTGCATTTTTCTTGCTTTTCTCTGAGGCCAAAGGTCTGGGCTCATTGAAGAGGGTAAGAACTTACAGCTATTCATGCCAACTTGGACAAACAAGTACTGTGTCATCGCTCAGACTATGAAAACTTGTTCATTTTGAGGCATTAAAAAACCCCAGTATATTTTCATCTATGACTGCCTTTAAGCTCCACGTTTAAAATAATAGTGTAAAAATTACTTATGACATAAGGATGCTCCAAAGTCAGGATGTGCTAAAGGATGCTTGAATGGCTGTCGCTGAAGTGCTTCATTAATGAATATGTCATATAGTGGGGACAGAATTTAGAGTCCTTTGGCACATCAGGAGCATTAATTTCATCTCTTTCTAATGGGGAGCTAAATGAAGGCATCAAAATTATTTCTTTGAATAAAGCATATGAGACGAGAAATTACAGAATGGACCAGTTGCCTCTAGATGTTCTTGGAAGCGAAGTTAGTAAAATTTCAGAGAAAATTTAAATGGAAACCAATGGCAATCTGTTGTCACAGAAGGCAGCGTCTGAGAAATTGCATTTCTGGAGCAGGAAAAGCCAGGAATACTGCGATTTGTGCAAAAATGTCAGCTAAGGAAATGATGTCTTCTTCACCAGAACTTATCCAAAGAAGAAGGTTGTGATCTGTCTTCCTGATTTATATAAAAAGTCTAAGGTCTGACACTGAAATGAACACAGAAAATCAGGATTATCTGGACTACAAACAGAAACCTCATGACCCATTATCTCATTTATTAGTTTTACAAAAAAATTACCTCGTCTTTTAAAAAAGAGAAGACACAAGGAGTGAAAACTGTTACTCAAAAGCAAACATGAACGTACTGCTGGTTAGAATTCTTTTTATTAATGTAGATGTTTTGAATTTTTCCATTCAGATTATTATCTTTTTCTTTTAAACTATTTGATTATTTTAACAATGTTTGATGTAAATACTAATCAGGATGTAGCAAGTCTGCAAATTAAAGAGATGTGTTTCTGCTCTTGTGAAAAGTTAAATAGACTATGTTAATACCTTGTTATTGCCAGTGGTTTTTTTAAGCACTTTTTTAAATGTGATCCCTCGCTTTGTTAGGGAACAAACTAAAATTCAAGTATTTCTAATAGAAATGACATCATTAAATGGGTGGCAGAAAACATATCTGTATGCTATATATAGGTATAGATATGAAAGATAGATGTAATCAAAACACACTTTGTGTAGGTGTGACAATGCATATGTCTATAAAAGCAACCTTGGGCCAGCATATATACCCAGTACGAAATATCACTAATTGCAAAATGCACATTCTGACATATATGCAGTAAATTTTATTTGGCTCCTCTCTCATGTCTTCTGTTAAACCTCAGCAGTAAATCATTGATTTATGCAGCGATTTCTTAGCCAATGACGGATGCGCATCATAAGCAGCTTTATCTAAAACAAATAAGGTAATCTTGAGATATTTCGCTCCTGCATTACTTTGAATTCTTTACCAACTACAAAGTCCATTTGTAAGTGGCGTCAGTAACATAATATTTTCGCTTGTAACTGAACCAGCTCCATATTGCTTGGGTCAGAATAAAATCCTTCTCAGAGAATTTTTCTCTGTCAAGCAATTAAGATATTTGACTTTAGTTTGAAGACAAAAGCTGCAGAGCTTCGATTTGTTTAATTCCTTCAGCCATAGTGACTGGCAGTTCTAAATAAACACTATTAATAAATCATTAATCTGTAACTAAAGACTAGGCTCTTCCTGGAATATTTGCCAAATGCCTACTTCAGGAAATCTCACTGGAACATCTGTCATTCTCACAATTACAGTGGGGAGAGCAGACTGTTTCCAATAGCTAAATTAAGGCATGAGAATATCAGCAGCATATTGGTTTTAAGACTGTAATATGCCCTGTGTTATTTACAATAAGAATTCAAAATACCAAGTCTCAAAATACTAAATAAAACAGGAACAAATTAGTTGTTGATTCAGTTTAGTAAGTGGGACCCATGGCAATGTAACAAACAAAAACACCTACAAGGCATCAGGAATAAGAAACGGGGACAAAAATTGAAAATTATGAAAATTAATAGGAAATTTGATGTATTTCTACTTCTCACCTCAGCCTCCAAGTTTCAAATGGTGCCTGAAATGTCATTCATGCAATTATTACCATATCAGGTCGAAAGCAATTTCAGCTCAACTGATTTGATTGTGCATTAATGGCTGGGAAGATAAGGAATGTGCATGGTAAAAATAGCTGCCCATTACAATAGCAGCAAATGGGGTCAGCTATTGTGTTAGAGAATCTTAAATTCCTTGATCATTCAGATGGTTTTGATTTTTTTGTTTATTAAAGAGCAACACAAAATAAAAAGGAGGAAATAACCCAATTGAAGCCTTTCCTGTCAACTTCCCCTTCCTTTTTGAATAGTGATTGAATCTTTTTGACAGAATTTACTAAATATCACGGTGCTGAAGATGGAATGTATCAGTAGCTGTGTTTCTTGCCTGTCACTGGTGGTTGCAAAGGACAATGTATGTCATACTTCCTTTTCACTCGAAATTTGACTTGCAATCTGTCAACAACTGCAATTTAATTCAAGCAAAATGAGGAAAATAAGAAGTAATATGTTGGTTACTGCTTCAGCCTTAGCAAGAATCTAAAAGGGCCTCACTGCCAACTATTGACTTGGCAGTGCGTCTGACAGGAGAGAGCCTGGAACCATCAGAGCACCCCTTTTCCTCATTTATTTGAGCATCTTGAGGACTCTCTCCATTTATTGCTTTCTTGTCCTCTGTCACGTACCTCTTTTCTTATAAGACTTGTGTTTTACCCTACAAAAGTTCTTGCTTCACACTTGTTGTCTAAACTGCTGCTTACATTTACGCTGGGAATGAATTTGCAAAAGCTGCTGTCACTAATGGCTCCCTGTATGTGGATTATGGTGTCCCAGCTCTTGTTTGGACTGGTTTGGCTATGGCCAGTCTCTTCACTAACTTCATTAACTTCACTGAACCTAAATAGATACAACTGAAAAACTTTTTCAGAATTTCTCTTTAATTCTTAGTGCTTTGTGTCAACTTTATGTTGACCTGCACTCTGAGAACATCTCAATATTGGTCAAACAAGAAAAACCATCAAGAAGGGAGTAAGTTTGAGACATATATCATCCATTCAGTCATTAGGAACTGTCAAGAGAAAATTCTGAACAGTAAAAAATCCAGTGACCAGTGACACATGAAGGTCAAAAGGACTATGAAAACACTTTAAAACTCCTCTCAGGTAGCAGAGACAGGCTTTGAAAAATCACTCTGGGAAACCAGACCTTCTGAGCACGCTGGAGTAATGATACTTATGAAAACAGACCATTGTCTTAAAACTCCTAACTTCTTACATTTTGTTCCTTCTTAGGTAAATTAGTAAGAAAAATTACTATCTAAAATTTAGTATTTCTCAGACTAACTCTTCTGTGAAGTTCCTCCACAGGAGTCACAAAGACAAATCCTCCCCCTATTTTTTAATTAAGGCCAGGCTATACGAAGCTTGTATGTGTCTTGATAAGCTATGAACTATAAAAGCAAGCAAAATATGTGATATTTAGCAGCATAACTTTGGAGACGGGGCAAGATCTCCAAAAGGAACACCATCAGGAAAAGGAACTGAAAAGAATTTAATACAGTGAGATTTTTCTTTTCAACACACCACATAGAACTCAATGGGGTATTTTGGAAAGAACCCTATCCATTGTAATTTTTTATATGTCTCTAGTGAAACACCACTGATGGAACATCTGTTTTTAGCAGCATATATGTGAAGAAGAATGAATTTCCTTGACTCACTATAATTGCCTCTGAGTTCTGTCTGGCTGCATGGTAACCTTGCCAACCCTATTCTTGGAAACAATCATAATGGTAACTTGAATAACTAATAGCAACTACCACAACAAAACTGAAATGTTATCAATTTCATCCTATATTCTGTAATCTGAATACTGTGTGGAAGTAACTGTAGTTTTAGTTTCTCACACCTTTCTCTCCCTAAACCCTTTCATCAACAAACACATGAAAACTCCTTGACAGAAATAGCAAACACCCATTCTGTACTAGTGCTATTAGGTCAGGCAGAAACTAGAGAGCAGGCACTGTCATGAAGGTATTAGGACATGATTAAGACACTGTGTTCTCAGCTTCATGTATAAATTATGCATATGGAGGAGGGGAGAAAACTCTACTTGTTTATTCTCGAAATAGGATATTTTGACAGAAGAAACTCTAATTTACTGATTTATAGTATCCCAGTAAATAAATGGGTGTGAGTTGGGTAAAACCTTCAATTAAAAAACGTTTCCTCTTTTGGTTTATGAGAGCGTTACCTTTCACTTTGGCAGAGCGTCTTTTAACTTGACTGAATTCCTGATCACAGAAATGGCTGGGCAGGGAGTTCCTAATTAGCTACTTAGTCAATTGGTTGTTTTGAGAGTGCAGTAAGGACTGTCTGTGAAAATGAAATCCAGCAAGATAATGAAACCACAAATTAAGCATGTCTCATCTTAATAAACAATGATGTCTAATTATGAAAGAATCTGTACTTACTTTCCAAGTGCAAAACATTCCATCTTAACAGTACTTCCCCTTGCAGCTGTAACTGTGTAAGGAAAATGGACTTCAATTTTTGGTTCATATTCCCCCATCACACCTGGAAAATAATGAATGTTTAAGATATGAAATATCATCAGTTTTCCATTATCACAGAAAGACCCCGTGGCTTGCTTTTTGAATCTGCCCCGCAGTAGAGCTGGTAATTGAGGGAGTTAGCCTCGTTTGATCTGATATGCTGTGCTCAGGTCCAGTATATATACACTAAAATGCTCTTCAGGTTACCAGCAGCACAATAGTGAGCTTAAAAAAAGGATTTATTTTTTCAAACTTGGGTTAATATTTAAATTTTCAAAGATTAAAGTGGGCAGTCAATAGAAGAGCCAGAATTTTTGTAGACTAAATCTTTGTTTACCAGCACAGTGACAATTACGACAAATAAACCAACATATCATGCTGTGTTTGACTGCGGACCTTCTAAGCTCAGCAAAAACCCCTCAATTTATGTAGAAACATTTGTGTACAGACATATAAACACAGATATGCAGACATGCAAAATTCAGTTCTGTTCATTTTCAGTGAGACTTTTAATTTGGGAGATGATTCTTTTTATCAGGACAACGCACTAAGTACTGTAAAATACAACTAGAAAACATTAAGGAGTGGGAAAATATAAACAAGGAAATCAACAGAGTTATCTGAGAATTGCTGTAGCATGATTGATAGCTTTGGAGATTCACAAGAGCTTAGGAAATGAGAGACCAGTAGGGAAATGGAAGTATGTTTGATAAGGTGAGGCGAGACATTTGTCTTTGATGCCACTTGGAGGAAATGTCATAATCAGCAAGGCAGGAGAAGAATATGACTCTAACAGCTGTGTTTGGTTAGATGAAGTTGGGCTATGGGGCTA
Organism: Dasyornis broadbenti; assembly: GCA_013397935.1. Lineage (NCBI taxonomy): Eukaryota > Metazoa > Chordata > Aves > Passeriformes > Dasyornithidae > Dasyornis > Dasyornis broadbenti. The sequence continues at coordinate 332,509 of VZRN01001754.1, forward strand.
GGAAATACTCAGGAACAAAAAGCTATATTTAACAAAGTAAGAATTGTTGAGATTTTTAGATGAGGAAAACTGAATAAAATCTGACTTGTTGAGAAAGTAGCAACAAGAGAAGTCTAATCTAAATCTATAAAAATCAGCCATGATTCTCCAAAAAAATTCTAAAGCAAGCAAATAGGAAAAAGAGATGAAAAGGAAGGAGACAAAACAGATCTCTTATGCAAGAAAGAAAAGAAATGAGCATAAGAAGAAAGATAGAAGTAAAGGAATATGAGATTTACAGCTGAGAGATGACTAGCTGGCAGAGATAGATGGAAAAACAACTCACAACCTGCTAGAGAAAAAAATAATACATGAGGCTAAAATTGTAAAACATATTTTCCTAGCCCTTCAAATGTTCCTTTAGGGGCTCAGGAGTTTCCCGTGGGGCTGTGCTCTCATTTTCCCGCTGTCCCACAGCCTCCTGAAGCTTGATTCTGGGAGGAAATCGGAACATATATCCATTTAAGCATTTCATTAGGGGCTTGAGTTAGAACATCTAAGTGCATCTGAAAAGTAAATCAAATGACAAAAGCAAAAAGCATAAAATGCTTTTATTTCAAATAATGTAAATCCATAAATAATGTGGCTTTATAAATAGTAGATTTCTTTTAAAAAACATAATCCTGCAAGTATTACACGTGCTAGCAATAGTGACCCATTTCCTCAAAAACATGACTAAATCAGTGTTTTGACATTGCTTTATGAACCTTTTTTTTTTTTTTTAAGAAAAAATAAATTAACCTGTGTGTTCTGGGTATTGGAATAAAGTCAGGCCATCAAACAAATGGTAATCAATTAAAATTTTCCTTAGCCCAGACTGAAATGATTGCTAGTATAATGTCATAAAAATGTATTCCCACTGGCTTGTCAATAAATTTCATAATTTAGTTTCACTCCTTGTGACTTTTTCCACTGTTTTATGAATTTTTTTTTATTATGAATACTAGTTTCTGATTCATCTCAGTTAACTAATTACATGGGTTTATATGCTATCTATCATATCTCCTTCTAAACGTGTCTTTTGCAGGCTTAAAAACCCCAGACCGTTAATCCTTCCTTCCAATGAATCTTTAATAAACATCCCTAGTTCCCGTGTGGCACTGCTGCAAATTCCATTCGATCACTTTGTGATGTGAAGATGAGAACTGCACAGCAATAATGAAGATGTAGATCTTTCACACATTTTTTTCCCTTGGAAACTTTTTGTTTGTTCCTTTTTGTTTTCTACAAAATTCAGTTCTATTTTCCATTTTGTACTTGAGCTGATATTGATACTCAGGGGCACCCTAATCTCTTTACTGATAAAATCTAATAAAGGTATTATATTTTTAGGTTTAGGTACTATATAAATTTGTTGGTGGTGACATTATTTATTGCCTATCCACTCTATTTCAATTATCACAGTATCCTTTTGCAGCTAGTTTTAACTTTAACAATTCTGAATAATTTTATATCAACAATTTTCTCTACTTCTCTGTTCATTTTGTTTCCAGATAGTTTATGTGTTGAAGGGTGAAGACCAAGAAAAGTCTTCACGAACAATCTCTCAGTTCTCCAAATCGTTTATAAACTCCTACAACAGGTGGATTTTTTCTAATCTATTTTTAATTGAAAATGGGGCTGTACTTCAGCCCCTCTAAGAATTTAATTTCTTTGACAGACTTTGATGAGTGACCCTGTAAAGAACTACGTGAAATGAAAGCACCTTGACAGTTCTCTCAGACTCTTTAGGGAAGCTGTATACAGACTGAAGCAGGACTTACCTGTTCCAAAGCTGTGTCACTGGTGTATGTTTTAGAAGTCTACTGTATGATAATGTGCTAAATACAGTCTTAATGGTTGTACTTTTTAATGTATTTTCTATCAACACACTTGACACAGAAGTCAGACCTAGTGGTCATCAGACGTCCTGAGGAGTCCCTTTTTTGAAAAAAAATCCATATTTTCTACCTCCCCTCCCTCTAGTCCTGAGGTTCAGTAAAAGAAAATAGAAAAATAGAAGAAAAATCCTGCTTCCTTCCATATGGAACTTTGGCCTTGGGGGTTTGTTAGTATTTGTAGTGTCAATATTTCTTCTAAAATTTCTTCTATTTATACTTCAATTACAAGAACTTCAGTCCTTATAGGGGAACCTCCTACGTTCCCTTGTAGTGAGCACTGCTGAAAATAGTTCACATAGTTTTATGATGGAGCCTTACATTCCTAATGTGTTCCTTTCAGATCTCTGGCATCTGCTGACTGTTCACACTCACTGACAGGTTTTGTTCTTCAATGAATTTAAAAATGGGGTGTTTTTCCTTTTGGGTAAAACTTTGTTCTGGAAAAGAACTGTGTTGAGTTGTCATATGGTATTTAACATATTTTTTTTTTAGCCCTGAAAAAAAACAAACTTAAAATAGGATTAAATTATTCTCGCCTTTAAAAGAATACAGTACATCTGTACCCATTTGAGGGACAATATTGTCTTTCAGATCTTACGTTTTTAACTTACATTAACTCCCTTTGGTAAGTGCAATCTGTACATGTACTGAATGCTCTTTGCATGTCATGCCATCATTTCATATTCTTAATGAAATTCTGATCTACTGATGTTTTGTACCACGTCCTGTTCTTCTGGGTTATTGCTACCATAACAAGCGATGCCTGCAGCAACTGGCAGGAAATGTATAAAAATTACTGAGCAATTGCTTAGTGTCCCTATGAAAATTAGAAAACAAAAGTCTATTATTGCTAAGGGATATTTTTCATCCTCATTATTTATGATCTTTGAGACCATGAAGGCCATTACAGTTGCACAGATATTAAGGGAATTATTAAGGCTTTACCTTCTGGCATTACACTATGATTGCTTTGCTATGGCTATGGTGCCTCTAGGCTCTTTATCTTTCCAGCTTCTGTTTTGGTCACTATGAGTCAGTGATGGCAAAACAACCATGACTTGCATTTTCATAAAGATTTTTTCATTTGTATTGGATGCTAAAAGGAACCTGAACTTCTAAGAAATATTGAGGCTTTGAGTTATGTGCACTGGAATCAATCTCTCAGGCTTCTGCACATGACTCTCTTACGGGGGTTTGACTAAGGCCATAAAAAATCCTCAATCATTTTTTATATCCAGTTATCAAACATGAAATACAACAATAAATAAAATTGATAAGCACAGAATAAAACCATAATATACGATTTTCAAGTGGCTAACTAATCACAGAGCTCACGTGGTGTGAGCACTGCAGAGCAAAGGGATGCTGCTCTCAGTCCTGCTGTGCTCTGCCTTCACATGAAAATACCTCCTGACAACCTTTTACCTTTCAAGACCTGACCCCCATTGTTCAATACGTTTTAGGCTAATTACTTAGTTTACTACACTCCCTACTTCACAAGCTTTGTCTTTCATCTGAGTTCAGATCTAGGTATGAAAGTGCTGAATTTGTGATTGATATGAAACATACCTCTTCAAAATAAATCTGGTTTACCATATCTTGAATTTGGTCTGGGATTAGAAAAGGGCTTAAAAGCCAAGCTTTCCTGTTTGCTTAAGTAAATCTTATCCCTGGGCTTTACTCTGAAATACATCATTCTACTTTAAATTTTCCAGTGTTTGAGTCTCCACCCTTTCAGGCAGGGTCTTCTAGCCTGGGGGAGATTTAAAAGCTGATAATCCTTTTGTTCTGTCTTTGATTACCAAAGAAGACCCTGATTGAAATGATTGAGCATATCCCAGGACAAAGCACAGTTTGACCTTGTTAGAATCAATGGCATGTTAGTCACCTGGCCAGAAAGGGGCCTCAATATTTAGAGAAGACATCTCTCCTTCAGATATGTTTTTAACAATGATGCAGTTATCACAAAGTAATTTCCAACCCAGGTACAAAAAAGTATTTAAAAAATCAGGTTTATTTTAATAAGAGGTTTCATTTAACAAGTTGTGCCTCCAACTTTGCTGCAAATCTGTGACTTGAGTTCTACACTCTGCTTCTCAGTGTCTTATGAGCCCTAAGCTACAATGTCTGCATTTCATTTTTCTATGAAAAAATAGAGATGACATAATAATGTAATAAATATTGATTCTGAGGTGCTCACATATCACAGGAATAGATGTAATAAAATTTCAAAGATTTACAGATATTACTACAGCTAAAACTCTTTCCGTTACACACAATGGGCCATTTAATGGAAATGGAGAACGGAATAAAGAAGCAAGACCAGTTTCTGATTTTCAGTCCTTTCAACTAAGAACAAGGGAAAGCACTACAGACAGGATATCAGACATTATCACTTTGAAAAGGACTGCTCTACCTCTTCATTTAGCCTGCCAATCCATGACTTATACAACCTCAGATGAAGAGTGTGGAAAAACTGCAACAGTATGACAATATCCATACAATAAGATTTTTTTCCTTTATGGGGGCAAAGAAAATCAGGCTGCTGAGAAATTGTGACACATCCTCTTACTCCTGCTGTGTGGAGGTTAATGCTTGTTTCATTAATCTTCCAGATATTAACTATCCTCTTGCATCTCCCAGAATATGAAGGCTCCTTAAATCCTTTCAGCTAAAATGATTTGAGTTTGTTTCAAACTCTTTCAGTAGTAGCTCTTTAATTTCCTTTGGAAACTAATTTTGAATGGAACAGATTACAGGGAGTGCTTGAATAACTGGCTGATTTAAGCATTTAAGACAGTAGATGGAAAAGGTTATAAGATTCCTGGCTAAACATCACCAGAGTGCTAAGGAGAACACAAAAGTCAAATATTTCCTGTACCCAGGAGAAAGATTAGGCATGGATGGATACTTGCCATTATTTTATTAACAAATGATAAAACCCTCCCGGCTCAGTGACTAAGAGTGTTCATCTGAGAGCTTTGTGTGAAGAAGTTCCTGATCCTAATCAGATGGTGAAGGAAAGATAGAGCTGTTAAAACAAATTTCTTTGGGATGCTTACTAGTTTGGATCTCCCTCTGAATTTCTGGGAAGCCTCTTGAGGAGTGATGAACTCATCCTGCTGCATAAAAATTTTTAAATAATTTTGCAGATCAAAATTTGAGTATCCTATCACATTGTAAGGATGATCTGTTGTGTGAATATGTATCTAGACCCGAGAATATTTTGCCTAAGAAATTACATACAGAATGTTCATCTATAATTTCTTCTCCTATTTATAAGCTGTGAGGAAAACTAGGGTTATCTGTGGTGTGGGTCCTTTTGTGGCAAATGAATATTTAGCACTTTCCCTGAAGACCTGAACCATTAAACCTCTTTGACATTTATTTGGAAGAGAGAGCCTTGAAAATACACATTTACAATGACAGTAGATTGACAGCACAAACTGAATTAATTCAAATATAATGATGATACCCACCATTATATCCTGTCAGCAGTAGAGATTTTAAATGCACTGGGAAGAATTTATTGGCTCACCTGCTATTAATCTTATTCTAAATGGAAGGACCAATGCCTGCTGTAAGTCCTTAAAAATTCACTGTGGGAATGGTTGTTTTAAGATAACTGTCCACAGCATTCCTTCCACTTAGAGGTCTCTCAGCCAAGTTTGAGCTATAAATTTATCATTTAAGACGCCCTGAAAACGCTCACGTGAAACTGCATTCTGTAATGCACTGAACTGAACACTTAACTGAACCGATACTAAACATTGCTTTCATGTGTTAGAGAGCAACTCCTGTTGCATATCACTAGATGGAAAGAGGTCTTTAAAGGAATATATTCTAATAAAAAAATAAAATTAGTAATTTAGTATCTGAAAAAATATCACGAATACAGCACAAGAAGGCAACAAACTCTAATTTACAAATAGGGAATAAGACGTTCTTGTGTTTCTAATTATAGAGGGATAAATGTAAAAGAAAATCACAATTAGCAGAAACCAAGTGTTGAACTAAAATTTAAACATCACTTTACTCCTACCACTTTAAAATACATATTTTATTCTTAATCCATTTCACTACCTCATCAGTTACACTCTGAACTCAGTCTAGAGTGCTCTTACTAGAAATAGTACTACTATCTTGAAATAGATTATTATTTATAACTATTAAATGTCATGTATGTATGTCATACATACAAACAAGGTTTCTGCCTCTCTTAAACATCGAAAACAACTAAAAACACTTAATTTTCAATTGAAAATGGGTGTTTTATCACTGAAATAAAGGGAGTTGAGTCCAAACCCTGAAGACACAAAAGCAATGAGATAGTCTTAGAATAAGCAATGAGGGAAACAGTGGTATTTCATTTAGTTCTTCAAACGAGTGTTCAAAATTTCTAGTGTACAGATTGGGCTGCAGAGATTTCTGTTTACCTGTGTTTGAAGATGTTGAGCAGTAACTATGACCAAGCCTGCAGTCTTTTTCTATGTAGAAAGGTCTTTACTAACAATAACCTAGGCTTCATCGAATTTCCCACATATCTGTAAAGTGGCATCCAAGCTCTCCTTCTAAATCCAGCATATCTGCTATTGGACGAAACCAAACTTCAGCCTTTGGACGTTCAGAGATGAGTGAGGACAGCTGAATGGCTTATATACAACATTCCAATATGAAGATTTGTGCATATACAGTTGTATCTAAACAGGAAAACCTGAACATTTTCACTGACTAGGTATACAGATAATTTTTCTGAGCAGCCATACACATAAAGGAAAAACAGGACTCACTACACTAGACAACATACCATCTTGCTTGACAGGCCTAAGCCAACAAAAACCAAAGGAGATATCATGGGGGGTTTTGTTCCATTTTGTTTTTACAGGGGCCAATATTGTGTTGAACTTGGCACAAGAAATATGTGGCAGATTTCTTTCAGGCATCGCTGGACAATGTTTGTTGTTTCTTCTTTCCAATTTCCCGTCATTTATCCAGGACAGGCTCACAAAAAGTATTCAGAAACCTGGGGAATATTATTGAATCTAAATGATTAGGAGGAGTATCTAATTTTTATGGAGTTTGTAATTATCTTCCTGATGAAATATTCACAGTTCTCTAAGAATCACCTTTTTCCTGTAGTAAATTACATAATTGTTTGTACTTCAAATATTACCTTAAGCTTAATTTTTTTTTTTTTTTGCTTGAAACCTGCACAGTGGTTTTACAGAATAAAAACAAAGTATTCCCTTTCCAACTGGGTGCCAGAAGTGTCAAAACTATTGCGATGTCCATAGACAGCTTTTCGTCTGCTTCCAATCAATTAGAACACTACTGCACAAAATAGTGTTGCTCTAATATTCATTTTATCTAATTAACTAAGAAAAACTTCCTAAACAAGAAATATATTTTTTTAATTGAGACTGCTCATATAACTATGGAAAACCAAGAACCTATTATTTCCTCAATATGAAAGATCAAACAAACTCTAAAATTTCTGTGCCATCAGCAACAACTATTGAAATACCTGTTGTTTTAGACCCAACAGTAACAAATCATCTTGTTACATACTTGCCTTAGTTATTACTTGAAGCAAAACTACTGCTGTTCGCAATCAAATTATTTTGACAAGTAATTTTTATTTGAACATTATGCCATACCCTATGACTGCAAAGCAGCAGTCACTGGTGGATTTGTATCCAAGATCCTGAGACGAAGATACATAACATTCAGGACCATTCTTCATAATCTGAAACCATTCACAGCTGTAAAGGTTACTTTCATTGCCAATTTGCACAAATTATAATTCAGTCACCAAGCATTAAAATATCAGCAGCACTCCTTTGTCTGAAATCTTAATAGTCACGGTTTGATGCAACATCATTTCTAATCCCGACTTGAATTTAGAGGAACCTTTTTTCAAGTTCAGTTATTTTGTGCTTTGTATATTCTGTATAAGGAACAGTTAACTCTTTCTTTTGTGCAAGTTTCATAAATCATCAGGTGAAGAAGTGAAACAAGAGAACATCGGTGCAGAAGTTGTGCAAGGTGATACACGGCTAGAATCTTAACCTACTTTAGTTAATTTAAAAAAGCAACCACTGCATTTCCGGCATATAATGTTTCTACAAACTAATAGGAAAACTCGGCAATTAAAACTCCTTTAAAGAGGTTACCTTAAGAGAGCTCAAAAGCAGACTAAACTCAATGCAAACTCTTGCAGTTGTAGCGTTCTTGTTCTACACTGAATCCTGAGACATAATCTTTTCCAAACCTTTCCTTGTTTCCCTCCTGTACTAGTCCCCTGGGTTCAGCCCTTTTACATTGTCAAAAGACCATCCCAAGTAGTTTTTTCTCTCTATCCTTTTAGGTTAAATCTTTACAAATAGTGTCTTTGAACTTTTGTGTGCTGTTTGATAGTGTTCAACTATTCTACAATCCCTATAAAACACTCTGTAAAAGGTTTATTGTATAGGAGCTCTCTATAAAATTCTCTGCCTACCTATAGATTTTCCTGCCTATAGATAAGGACCATTGGTGTTAACTGGAACAGACTTTGTAAACGTAAAAAAATGTTACTATTTTGGGAATAAAACAAAAATTAAACAAAACCAACAACCCTCCCCCATCCTATTATATGTATGTCCTTAGTTTATTTTTTTTTAATTAAATTAGAATTAGACTACACTGACATTTCTAAATCCTGGTTTTCATCCTATTATTTTGACAACATTGCAGTAGGACCTTGGCACAAGAGCAGAACAAAAGAGAAAAAAGTTCAAAATACCTGTAACTCATGCAGGATATACTGTCAGTAGAGTAGAGCAGAGATTGTGGGAAGACTTTTATTTTCAGTTTTCATAGTGACCTATCATTAAAATATCACACTACAGTTTTACAGGAGAAACATATTTACTACAGGGTAATGGCTGTCCAGGGACATTGCCATTTTATCTCCCTTCGCCTGGAGCAAACCTTGCACACATTCATGTCTCTGTCAGTGTTATCAGTCTGTATATCACTAAAGGACAAACCTGATTTTGCCCTGACAATATGGCTCTGCTTAAAAAAAAAAAAATAAATAAAAGTTGGATTGTTGCAGGCTTGAGTTCTGTCCTGGAGTATTAAGGAAGAAGAGTTCCTACAGTTTCTAGACAGTTTTCTGTGGACTTGAGCAATTCAAATACAAAATGTTGCTGCAAAACCTTGCAATATAACTCATGAAACAGGAAGCCTATAAGGCTGGAAACTCCAGAAAACCTAGCATGATTAAATCACTGCTGAATATGTGTTTTGAACCCCTATTAAAATGCAGGTGTACTTTGTTGTTTTCTAGAATTTAGCTCTGTATGAAAAACCACATTAGAAGACAAAATTATTAATGAAAGTTGGAATAAAATTAAAAAAAAAAAAAACAAAACAGAGAAAGGCAAAGACTGACAGCTCCAAAACATTTGAGTTCATCTTCAAGCAATTCTCAAAAATTTTAGGATCAGGTAATTACCGTCAGCATTCTTCTGGGCTGGGTACAGCTGAAGTCTGTGAAACTGCCAAATTTGTTCTATCTTCATTTATCACCTTATTATGCTACACTGGCCATTTTTATTGCTTGATTTCTATCATTTGGGAATTTGCTACGACTTCTTCCAAACTTTCCTTCATACTAGGAGAGAGATCTTTAGGTAACCCAGTGATGTTCATATAACATATCCGAGAGTTTAACCTCAACAAGCACATGCAGACCATATTTCATCATGGAAAATTAGAAACGAACATCCTTAATACCTTGCTAACTATATGTTCTATCGTTATGTGAGACTATTAATCACATAGAGTTAATCAATAGAATGAGGACACACAGAATTCTGTTCACAGGTTCATAGACTATGAAGACATGGAATAAATTGGAAAGTCAGTTACATGGGAATATGTCTGGTCAGACATATTGACCTCTGGAGGTTAAACTAATTTGCTGTAATGGAGCATAGTAGAAAGTATCGTCCGATGTCTGAAATTGTGCAGGTTTGTTGCTTTTCCTTTTACCCTGGAAATTTCACCACAGCAAAGCAAACCTGCAGTATCTGTGCAGAGTTAAAATGAAGAATTGTGTAATTCTCTCCTGTATGGCAGTAGTGTTAAAGTTAACATATTTTCCAAAGAAATAAAAAAGATAAAAAAGATCAAAAAGTAAGAAAAACTGGAATAAAAATGTGTAAACTCAAAATAACTTATGCTATCAAACATCAAATATTTTATACTCCTTTGGTTTCTATTTCCTAAATTTGAGGAGACTTTTTGTTGTTTTTATGAGTCGAGATAATTTAATGCTCCCAGTTACCATCCCAGCCTGCAGAGATCCAATTTAACAAAGCTGTTATTATTTGTAAACAGTTAGCAAATAATTCCTCAAAGTTTGTAATGCATTAAAAAGCAGTTAATGAAATTATGTATATTTTTTATTTCCTGCTAAAACTTTTTATCTCCTCAGAATTTTAAGGTGTTTATATAACCCAGTTTGAAGTGAAATTGAATTATATGAAATGACTGATTGTCAAGGACATCTGAACAAATGAGGTATTCATTTGATTCAGAATACATTGAAGGATTTTTTGATGTTTTTATTTAATTTGCTTCATATCAAGGAGCTAAGCTCCCCTTTGAGACACATCACAGAAGAAATAAAAGATTAATAAAATCCCAGTAAGTTCTTACAATCTTGCAGAGTTTGACAGAATGCCTTAATATTATTCCATTTCTCCCCCACAGATAAATAGAGACCAATGCTGCCACTGGAGTGTTTTTTTGTCACAAGCTGTCTAGTCCCCTGGCACAGGTACTGTATATACATCAAAATCTCAGAACAATGATAAATAAATCAATTAGAGTATTTCGGAGTTAATAATTCATATGCTTGGGGAATACAGACTATATAAATGGTTTTATTTATATAGAGCCATTTGTAAAAGCTGTTTAAAACCACAAGTTCTTCCTGTGATTTTTAACAATTGGCCTGACTGCTTAGGGTAGTGTTAGTTGTGATGCCAACCATGGGAACTCAGAAAGATGTATGATTTTTAAACCTAAGTGAATATTTGAAAAGTTCAAAGTAATTAAAGTAATTTTATAATTAAAAAAAAAGCTTAGAAAGCCATATTCAAAATCATCTAGCACAACTCAGCAAACATAGAGTTGAGTATATTTTCAGGTAATTTGATGTTTGTTTTAATGCCATTTCTAATTTCTCACTTCCCTCTTAGGGCCTATTCTCCGCTGCTTTTTCTTCATAAATTATTTTAATTTTCTTTAACTAGTGAGCACTACTTTTCAGCAGCTATTCTGTACCTTGGAGCATAATGAATGCAAGTTTTAAAAAAGGTTGTCATCACCCTTTAATATTTGTCAGTGCACGAGGCAATATAACCTAAGGCCATTTCTATCAAAATATAAAAGTACAGTATCATTAATGGAAATTTTTTATTGTAATCTCAGACAGTTTTTAAAAGGCCCATATTATTGCATTATATGGAGGAGGTAGAACAAGACAGATGTCCCAAACAATATGATTGGGCAACCAGAATTTTCCTTAATACTCTTTTTTAGAGGTAGGTTTATGGAGACTGCAAGGTTAGGTAGAAAGTTAAGGTCTCTTCGCTGAGAAACGCGCTCAGCCATACAGGAAACCTAGCAATTTACTAAGAAATACTAAAGAATTTCACGACAATAAAAGGAGCTTTTCATAAATCCCAACAGATTAAAATTAAGGCACGGAAACCTAGTAGAAATTCATGTGAAAAATGAGTCAGGAAACTGGGAAACTGTTGAGGAGTTGTTCATCTATGTGCAAACACTTCCCCAGTACTCCAGAACAGTTCAGAAGGTTGGATTATCACAGTGGTGTGACAGCCAGCCATGAAACACCAATTTGCTGGAGGCTGGTATTTACTACCCACTTGACATTTAAAAAAAAATCTGCAGTTTTCCTTCATAGATTTTGTTTCTTAGCTCAGTGATGTAGACTGCTGCCTTTATCCTTATTTACTCTCTCAATTTCTTACAGTGGATTGTGTGCCTATGTACTGTCAGTACAAGATGGATAATTAATCTGCTGAATCCCTGCACAAGATGGAAACAAATAAAAGCATGAAGAAATATCATAAAGAATAAAGAGAGTAAGATATGAATAATAAATATAACAATAAAATTTTGGGGTTTTTTCAGAGTCCAAACAGATTAAAAAGGCTGTCAATGTTTGGAGGTTTTAATTAAAAAAAAAAAAAAAAAAACCCAAAAAAACTTATCAAAAAGATCAAGTTCACTATGTTAAGTCAGTAAAATTAAACACCTGAAACTCAATAATTAACAGAGATACTAAACAAGCAAAAGAAAATAGGAAGTGATACAGGCAGCTTTTTGCTGCAGAGGCTACATGCTATGCAGAAGGATATTTAAATTTGCTGCAGCGAATGCACATTAACTTAATTTCAGTCTAATTGGTGAACAAATTTTTAATTTACTCTGTTAAACTAAGTAATCTGGTTTTAAATCCAGCTTTTGTAATGTGTTTGTAGCATAGGGCTAGTATTAGCTGTAGAAAAAGCTAAAAGACAAAAAAATCTCTCTCCAAAGTTTCTCTCTCTTCTCTCTCGCTCTTTGATTTATGTAGTTATGAATTCACATGTGTTGAATTGCCATGAAGAACTAGGAAGTATAATTGAATGTGCAACATCTTGGAAAGAAGGAAAATATAGGCCATTTCCTTTCTTCCTTTGAGACATGGCAGAAGAGATTGCCGCCCACCACTCCTACACCCGCCTTTCAGGCAGTTGTAGAGAGTGATGAGCTCTCCCCTGAGCCTCCTTTTCTCCAGGCTAAATAATCCCAGCTCCCTCAGCCCCTCCTCATAGGATGTGTTTGCTAGACCTCTACCAGACTGATAGCCCTTCTCTGGACTCACTCCAGCACCTCAACGTCCTTTTTTCAAGTGAGTGGCCCAGAACAGGACACACACTTGAGATGTGGCCTCACCAGCGCTGAGTACAGGGGGACAATCAACCACTGCCCTGGTCCTGCTGGCCACACCATTGCTCATCCAGGCCACGATGCCATTGGCTTTCTCAGCCATCTGGGCACACCCTGGCACATGTTCAGATGCTGTTGACCAGCACCCCCTGGTCCTTTTCTGCTGGGCAGCTTTACAGCCACTCTGCTCCCAGCCTGTAGGGCTGCCTGGGGTTGCTGTGACCCAGCTGCGAAAACCAGCACTTGGTCTTATTGAGCATTGTGCAGTTGCCCTCAGCCCACTGATCCAGCCTGTCCAGATCCCCCTGCAGAGCCCTTCTGCCCTTCAGCAGGATCAACACTCCCACCCAACTTGATGTCACCTGCAAACCGACTGGCTCAAGCCCCTCATCCAAATCATTAATACACTCAATCATTAAACAGGATCAGCCCCAGTGCAGAGCCCTGGGGAACCGCACTGGAGACCAGCTGCACGCTCGATGTAGCACCAGTCACCATCACTCTCTGGACCTGACCATCTGTAGAGCATTTTTGGTTTGGTGTTTTTTTTTTTCATGTAGCACACAGCAATAATGCCTTTCTTACCATCGTTTCTCAGTGTCAGAGGTGTAGGAGGACTCAAAACTCTGGCGTTTGTCACTGTGTTTTTCACCAGGCAGATATAGCTGCCAACATCGGATGTTTGCACCTTGGAGATGTAGAGATTGCCTGTCTCCTGAGAGATGAAGCGTCTGCTGTCTTCTGCCACAAAAGACGGGAATTCATTAAATACCCAGCTATAGATGATCTCTAAAAGAACACAGAAAGAAAATAAGAGAAAGTAATTACAGAAACAATTCTGTGTCATGTTAATAGATACACTAAAAAAATGTTCATTTGTTTTATTTCAGTAATCTATGGGTGGAAATAGCTAAAGATTTTTGAAACTTTTTATTTGTTTAGTTTAGAATTGAAAATATTTTTTTTCTCTCCTTGGGATTTTGAAAACAGCATAACTGTTGAATCCACAAGTTCCTTGTGAAGACAGATTTAGTTCAGGAAAAATAATTAAATTATTCATCAGACTCAGAAAACAGAAAAAAGATATTTGATAATTCTCTTTTCTAGTCTTTCAGGTCAAACAAATAATAATATCCAAAGCACTACTTTCTCTGCTTTTTCAGATTTGCACTGAAATATATCAAGATGATTCCTATAGAGCTATGGATGGCTTCTGCAAGTATATGTATAAACAGGTTTTATTCGGAACGTCTGTTTTTAAAATTACTAGATTCTAATAATTTTTTCACCTACCTTGTAGGTAATATTAATGCCCTGTAGTTCTATCTTTTACATCTGCTTCAGTGAAGAATTTCTGAACCCTTCCTTTATGCATCTTAAATCCCGACAATCACTGAATAATTCCTTAAACCAAAGCTGCCAACTAACCAGTGACTTTTAAAAATAGCTATTAAATTCAGTCCCTTGGTTCTTATTTTTATCCCATGAATCATCTATTCTATTTACCTGAAAATTACGTACTTTTCCCTTTATACTCATAATAACTGGTTAAGAAAAAAATCTGCTATTTCCTATTATTCTGTATGAGATTATATAATGATTTAATAAAAACCTAGATTCATTTATGTCTCAACGTTAGAAGTATCAGTAAAGTTAATGAGATTCTGATTTAGCAGGATATTCCTTGCAGGGAATTATTCATGTGGAGTTCCACCAATTTCGACTTTAAAGCCTTAACCCTATGAATACTTCTTTACACATTGTTCTCCCTTTGAACTTATCTTCCACTGTTTCATTCTTTCTTTTAAAAAATATTGTTTACTATTTAAACTGGCACGTTGGCTGTAAGGTTATTTGTTCTGTAATCTCCCCCCAGAGAGCCTTCAAAAAACTGGCTTCAAGATGAGAAAAGCCAAAGCTAGTCCAGGAATGTAAAGTCCCCACTAGTGCTCCAAGATGCAAACTGCTCCTTTGGTGCAACAATTTCCAAGCTTTTAGACTGAAATTTCCGGTGTGACTGCTCTCAGCTTCAGCAGCAAGAGGAAGACAGTAATTTCAACTATGTCAGTCTAGTTGTCTCATATTTTCATCCCCACAACAGTCAAAATGTTTTCTTGATATAAAGTTAGTTGAAAGATGAAAGGGTCAAAGGGGTGAGAGGAAACACCTCAAAATTTAAATTTTGCTGTGTACTTTTCTTCTAATGACAGTGATGCCTGATATAATTTTTTTATATACTCTTTTTATACCCTCCTTATACATTTTATACCCTTTCCCTTTACACACACACATTCCTTGTACTTTAGTCCCACATATCTATAATTCTTGTAGTCTGATATTTAGCTTAGTTTGGGGGTCTTGCAAAAGTGGGAGGACGAAACATTCACAGTAGAAGGCCAAGAGCTCTACACTATCTCAGAACTAGAGGCTCCAGCCTTGGGTGGAGTCTCTCTCTCCGGAACATATTTTGTAAACTGGACTGAAATCTCATTTAGCGGCGGTAATTAGAATAAGTGGACAATTACTTCATCTATTAAGTTTCTTATTGGGGGATCTTAGATAGGTATGCCAATTTGCGAGGTCCATAAAAATTGCGCACATGTTATACAGGGCTGCTTGGCTGCTCGGGTGCTTTAGCCATGTTTCCACCTGTTACGAGCCGTGCATTTCGGATCCTATTAAAACCGAGGTAAATACCCTTTCTCCCTTTACTGCTGTGTCTGCCTCATATTTTCACCAGTCGAAAAGGCAACATTAGGAGAGGAACTGGCACAGCTGTTCTTGGTACAAGAAGTGTGAAACACATTACAACCCAGCCAGGCGTGCACTTTGACTATAACAATACAGGAAGTGTTAGAAATTCCAACTGATTTGTCCTTTCTATCCTTATGTTGTACCATTCCCTGACACGGTGGCGAGAAAGTAATAGAGAAGCACAATGACTTTTTTTTCAACTAATCTAAGGAAACAGTGCATGCAGTGTTATAAAGATGCAGTACCTTCTAAATCAATTTTTAAGAAGTTTACTCTAGTTTTGAAATCAGATGAAAATTTTCTCCTGAAAAACTGATGGTGTCAATATAAAAATGTTATGTTAAAGGACTGAACATACTTAGCTATCAGGAGGGGAAGACTGAGTCAAAATGGGGAATTAAACTGCACACATTGACTTTTTGCTAAAATCCTTTTTAGATTTAATAGTAGTTCTGAGCTACACTGCACTCTATGGCATTAAGGGCTCTCAGAGAGTTCTCTGAGTGTTCAAATTGTCCTTCCTCTGCTGTTATGTTTCAGGCAAAATACTAATTAGCCCCAACTATGTCTTTGAAAATTTCACTACCACATTTTGCCATAATGTTTTATCTGGCAAAGAATGATTCATGGCAGTATAAAATTCTACAAAGTGGTGATGAATACACAAGTTTGAGGAAAATGCAGAGGCTTTAACTGTAGACCTGTTACCAATTCAAATGGAAAGCAATCAGTCTCACTAATTGCTCTGGTTTAAAAGTAGTTCAAACTAAATGCAAAACAGTCATCAGTGTGGGTTCACTGGCAGTTCACACAGAAGAGAATTTTCTCCATTTGTAGCTTAAAACCACTTACAATTAATTATTCATTTATTAATTAGAATTAATACTAAAGAACATATTTCAGGCAATAAATTTTTGTGCCTCTAAGGAAATAAA
This sequence comes from Dasyornis broadbenti, assembly GCA_013397935.1. Classification (NCBI taxonomy): domain Eukaryota; kingdom Metazoa; phylum Chordata; class Aves; order Passeriformes; family Dasyornithidae; genus Dasyornis; species Dasyornis broadbenti. Next base: position 349,133 of record VZRN01001754.1, read on the forward strand.
ATACTTAATCTTTGCCGATGCTGAATCCAGGGGGATACTGTCATTTTGTCACCTTCTTAATTATTTTTGCTGTTGAAAATGGAGTGATGGATGAATGCATACTGGGATAGGGTACTGAGAAAAAAGTAACAGAACTCCTGCCAAATCTAAAACTCAAAGCATTTATGCTATAAAGCTGTGGCTAATGGTTAATGGTTTTAATTGTTGTTGTTGTTGTTTTTGTT